>OZ023326.1:63518449-63627717 GCA_964007535.1 Brachyptera risi
GAAGAAAAAGCATAGCATGAGAGAATATAAACAATAGCACATAAAAGTGAAATTACAATTAAGTTATATGAACCAAAACACTGATGGAAAGCAAACATTGAACACATATTATTGACGAAAAATTCCAAAATTTCCATGAAGAGCTTATAGTCATTTTGGAACCATAATCCAACAACAAATTACTGAGTAGCTATTTTTGAGATCGATATTACCGATTAATGAAGTCGATAGCATCTATTACCAAACTTATTGCAGAAAATACTAGATCTATATAAGGTCGATCTGAGAGCGAACAATATTGTGAAATGGGAGCACTAGAATTTAACTCTGATGTATGTACACAAGTTTTTACTTTGTTTATAACGTACGTACAATATGATCTATGAGAATTCGAACTTTATCATGCATTTCCACTAAGGTGGCATCCACACATGGACATTTATTTTTTGAAATTTTCTACATGGAATGATAAGATTTATGTTTGTATTTCCTTATGAGAAATAGAGATAATTAAAAGGAAAAACGAAGAAAATCTAATTGTTGAGAATTATCATCAATGGGAAGAGATTTTGAAGTCCTGGGCCCTTATTCCTGAAAGATGTCACTTGGTGACATGAATCACTTTCCTGTTTATCTCACTAAAATGGCCGATTGCTATTCCTGATTTACTAATGTGAGTCACTTTCTCCAGATTTTAGTGTAGCGATAAAAGTGAGATGAGAAGAAAAGTTACTCATGTCACTAAGTGACATCTTTCAGGAATAGGGGTCCTGTTCTTTCGATCCACTAACTTGTGTTTTGGTATGGCAATACGGACCTGATGGTTGTTTTGTACCAGCATCAATATTATGAAAACATAATTACCATCTTCACATTTGAACAGTTATCTTTCCATTCTTTTGATTACAACCAATTAAACTTTTATTTGAGAAATCATAAAAAATGACTCTGTTGAACCAACATTGGTCATAGTAATCCAAAACAAGTGGAATTTACCAGTTTTTCCAGAGAAAAGCAAATAATGTTGATACGTTTCTTATAAACGAAGTTCCAATGTTTCAAAAATACTTATCGAATCAAGTTGTGCCGTTTGCTTCAAAACGGTCTTACTAATTCATCCTTAGCCCTAATTTTCTCTGAAAATTGGAAAACAGATGAAGTATATCAAGATTGTGATGTCAATAATAATAAGAAAAATCAAGCTGAAAAAGGACAATAATTATGCAAAAAGCGAGTGAATCTAATTTTTTTTAAAAGTAATCTTTAGTTTTAAAGTAAGTTTTTTTTTATAATAATCGACCATTTCAAAGGGTAGATGCCACTCTCAACAGAGTCGACTATCATGTTCAATGTTTTAATGCTGAAAATTGTGACTGTTTGTACAGGACGCTCGTGTTATTGTCAACTTGTTCGACATCCACACGAGCAAAGCTATTTGGGGAGATCCGGAAGTTTTCCGACCAGAGCGCTTCTTGGACCAACAAGGCTCTTTGATCAACCACGATGCTCTTCTGGCTTTTGGAATGGGTAATTTGAACTATTTAGAACTAATTTTAATCAATAATAATTTCATGTTATACTCTTTGATAAAAAATAACAGAAATTATATGTTTAGTAACGAAATATCGTTAACTGCATTTGAATATATTTGTATTTTCACATTAAAGAATATCTGTCACATGTTTGCAGGTAAACGGGTTTGTCTTGGCGAATCAATGGCCAGGACGAATATATTCCTGACTATGTCAGCATTATTACAAAAATTCCACCTAAGTGTTCCTGAGGGTGATAAAACCCCGATTCTGGATCAAATAGGAGGACTTGTGATGACGCAGAAACCCTTCAACTTGAAACTTACACCGAGAACATGATCACATTATATATCATCTTAATTTATGTCATTTTGTAATTAGTTATTAAAGTTCACATGTTGAATAAAACACTGATTCATCGATCCTCAGAATATATCATCATTTTCACTTATTATCACATTTACGTGCAATTGTAAGAGTTTTCAAATAAATAAATAAATGAATAACCTAATTAATACGTATACATGAAAAAATCAAATTGAATCGAAACTAGAACGTAACTCATATCAACTCGAACTCGAACTCAAAATTACACGGTTCCATTGAAAAATTATTCATTCTCTTCACGATCTCCTGACTTCACTGATTTTTGAAAAACGAGTATGAAGCTTCAGCAAACAATAGCCCTGCCGTATAGGCACCAACTGCTCGAAAAACGAACTCCAAGAAAAAAATATCCGAAATAACGGTCTGAATCTTTCTCCAAAACGAGTACTCTAAACTATTAAGTGTTTGAAAAAATGTCCATCTGAGATAATTTCCTCTTGTGATAACTTTCAATATTACCTTATTAGATGAGCGAAGTAGACTCTATTTTAATGCACTTGAAAAAACGGAAAGAAATGTCTTGTTCGCGCTCCACAGGTCACATGAAATCACAAAGTTTGTTGAAACTTGGCATGTACATACATGCATCATTATCTGAATCAATGCTGTGTAGTTTTGAGGTGCAATCGGTTATACTACGGTTGAGTAAAACCAATTCGAAATTTGAGAACTTACGTATGTAAGGACAGTGGTTTGAGGCGGGGTCAGGGCTGATAAAAGGGAGCGTCTTGTCATCAACACCATGTTCACAGACACTCTGTGACTCTGACTATGTTCAAATTAACTAGGAAAACGCTATATACGCGTTGTTAGACGAGCGTAAAGTAAAGTATGTCGACTTCATTGCCAAACTTTTGCCTGAATTCGCCAATTGGGTAACATTTTAGTTATAAATGGGTAAAAACGGCTTCGATTGGTACCAATTTAGCACATTTCATGTTTTTTTTTCAAAATGGCTGACCCGATCAAGCTGAGAATTTCCAAAAATGTGTATCAAGATGTTATTCAACTTCACACACAATTTCATTTTTTTTTGAAATTTCAATTTTTTAAATTTTTCCGCCGTGTTATTCTAATGGGTATTTTTGAAATTTCTAAAATTCATAAAAAAAAGTTGATATCCGATGATGCCACAAAACTATACAGATCTAAGTTAGATAAGGAACCATGATGAAAAAAAATTGAAATTGATAGCTGTAGCCGTTTGACCTGTGGCGAACCGACAAAAAAACATAAAAAAAATAAAAATAAAAAACATAAAAACGAACACCAATTTTTTTCAGTCCTGGTATGTCAAATTGAATCCCAAGCTAGTCTAATTGGACGAGCTTAGCGAAGATTCAATTTGACATAATTAAAAAAATTGGTGTTCGTTTTCAAGTTTTTTTTTTATGTTTTTTTGTCGGTTCTCCACAGGTCAAACGGCTATAGCTATCAACTTCAAACTTTTTTCCATCATGGTTCCTCATCTAACTTAGATCTGTATAGTTTTATGAATTTTAGAATTTTCAAAAATACCCATTAGAATAACACGGCGGAAAAAAAAGAAAATATTTTTATTTTCAAAAAGAATTAAATTTTGTGTGAAGTTGAGTTACATGATGATACACATTTCTGAGAACTTTCAGCTTGATCGGGTGAGCCATTTCGAAGAAAAACCATAAAATGTGCTAAATTGGTACCACTCGAAGCAGTTTTTTCCCATTTCTAACTTGAATGTCACCCAATTGGCGAATGTAGGCAGAAGTTTGGCAAAAAAAGTCGACATACTATTACTATCCGCTCGTCTAACAACGCATATATGGCGTTTTCCTAGTTAGAAGAATGATGGTCATTCAAATGGAATTAGACTAGGAAAACGCTATATATACGCGTTGTTAGACGAGCGGAAAGTAATAGTATGTCGACTTCTTCGTCAAACTATTTCCTACATTCGCCAATTGGGTGACATTTAAGTTATGAATGGGTAAAAACTGCTTCGAGTGGTACCAATTTAGCACATTTCATGTTTTTTCTTCAAAATGGCTGACCCAATCAAGCTGAGAATTTCCAGAGATGTGTATCAAAATGTAATTCAACTTCACACAGAATTTCATTTTTTTTGAAAATGAAAATATTTTCATTTTTATTCTGCCGTGTTGTTCTAATGGGTATTTTTGAAATTTCTAAAATTCATAAAAAAAAAGTTATCATCCGATAATGCCAAAAAACTATACAGATCTAAGTTAGATGAGGAACCATGATGAAAAAAAGTTTGAAGTTGATAGCTGTAGCCGTTTGACCTGTGGAGAACCGACAAAAAAACATAAAAAAAAAAAAAAAAAAAAAAAAACATAAAAACGAACACCAATTTTGTTCAGTATCTCAAATCGAATCCTCGCTAAAGCTCGTCTAATAATTAGAAGAATGATGGTCATTCAAATGGAATTAGATCAATAGCAAGCGAAGCGTCGTCCAATGATCAAAAGTTCAATAATAATTAGACGAGCTTTAGCGAGGATTCAATTCGACATACTGAAAAAAATTGGTGTTCGTTTTTAATTTTTTTATTTCTTTTATTCATTTTTATGTTTTTTTGTCGGTTCTCCACAGGTCAAACGGCTACAGCTATCAACTTCAAACTTTTTTTCATTATGGTTCCTCATCTAACTTAGATCTGTATAGTTCTGTGGCAATATCGGATGTTGACTTTTTTTAATGAATTTTAGAGATTTCAAAAATACCCATTAGAATAACACGGTGGAAAAAAAGGAAATATTTTTATTTTCCCCCAAAAGTGAAATTTTGCGTGAAGTTGGGTTACATTCTGATACACATTTATGGAAACTTTCAGCAATTGATCAGGTGAGCTATTTTGAAGAAAAACCATAAAATGTGCTAAATTGGTACCACTCGAAGCAGTTTTTACCCATTTCTGAATTAAATGTCACCCAATTGTCGAATGTAGGCAAAATTTTGGCCATAAAAGTCGACATACTATTACTATCCGCTCGTCTAACAACGCATATATGGCGTTTTCCTAGTATTTGCCAATATGTGGTCTCTGTAGCTCTCTCTGAACTGTTCTCTGTAGTACATCGTATGAATGTGTGAATTATTGCGTTATAAAATAAACGAGATAATAATATGAGATGTACTCATTTTTATTCACTTAATGAAACGAGTAAATTATATTCATCATTGTTGTCCTTACAACATCACAAAATATATTCACTTATTTGCTGTCAAAACTAAGACTAATAGAAAGAATGTACAATTTTGTTAGTCAAGAATAAATATACAGATTGGGAGGAATTGAGCAATAGATTTGGAAAGGGATGACAAAGAAGTACAAGGGGGGGGGGGGGGGGTAATAATGGAAGTGGAAAGAGTGGATAGAGAAGTAGGGAAATATGGATTCATCCAAAGAACGACGCGGAAATGGAATGAATTGAAAGAAGATATAAAGAATATAACGAAGATCAGTAATTTAAGAAGAGAACTAAGAAAAAATAACAATTGGTAATTTTATTGAGTAGGCCATAGTTTGTTTGTTCTCCTTTAATTTCATGAGAGTAATCATTACCACCTGTTTCAAGATCAATCTGTGATGAGTAAACTAAATACAAAATTCTGTATACCGCTCACATATCAACTGCTACCCAAAACACGTACCCAAAACAATACAGTTATAACTTCAAATATAAGGCTCAAAAAAGTGTTTGTAGATTATTTTATTGTGATTTGTGGAGTGCACACATATACACAAATAACAATAGAGATAATTCATATTTGAACAGATTTGGATAGATATCTATCCTATCGCTCATCCAATTAAGTGTCATCAGTGCCATCTAGCTTCGAGATCGACCGTACGGCGAATACACTTTCGAAAGGTTCGGTATTGAAATGTTTGATTATATTATGTAACTAATTTATTTTGGTTATATTATGAAACTAATTTAATGAGATAGCGAAGTGGTATACGTATAGCAACTTTTGACGCTTATGATTAGCAAGAGCGGCAGAGGTGTGGTCCACGCAGTTTTCAATTACTTAAAATAGGCCTACTATACCACATCATTTACATATTATTTCAAGCTTGCTTCACGATTGACGAGCCATATGCTCATTATACAATGTTCCGAGAATATGTGACTGTTTGACCTTAGGACAAACGCATCAGCGAAACCAGTTCCTTTAATTAAGAGTGCATGAGAGTGTACCAAGAAAAATATTCGTATCCGGTCAATTGATACCTAGGAGGATTCAACTATATTTCATCTGGAGTGGATATGGCATGCGAGCGCGCACGTTACTAGTTGAAGCCACCTCCCACCACTTCTCTCCCTGGGCAGCCATCTTGATGCTGGCAAGAAACTGTGTCAATGTATAGCATAACCCAGTAGACCTAGTAACTTCATACGTTTATATTATTTATTACTACTTTAAAAAGTAATTATTTGATACCTTAGACTACTGCCTTTCAAGTGAGATATTCAGTAAAATATAAGTGGTATTTGTTCAATTGTTCAGACCACTAGATTTGAACTGAATAAACTTCAAACTACCGGTATGCAATATATTCTGTAAAGGTGATAGGAGCAAATGTTGCAGCTTGAATGGTGATGAAATAGGAATACATTCATACATTTCTCACTTGTTTTATTCTTATAAGTTTCGTTTAGTCGAAAGTCAAGCTAGTTTTGTATAATCTATAATTTTAATTCACTAACAAAGCACAAAATATTATAAATAAATCCAATTATTTTTTTAATTTGTAGGCCTGTAACTTGAAGGTCAGATAAGCTACCAATACAAATGAATGCATTTCATTGACAAAACAGTACGGTAATACAGACATAGTAAAAGATAAATCAATGTATGCGTACTTATATAAGTGCCTCTATAATCTGTTGAATAACAATATTATTCAACTCCAGCTGAAGCTAGAATAAACTAGAAGTTTAATGCTTCAGTTTATTAATTGAACAAAAAACTCGGTATTGACTAGTGGTATAAAATAAAATGTTCGAAAATTAATTATAATACCATTGTACAGGTCTAATTCAAATCAATTATCAAAGAAAAATATAGAAAACAAATTAAATAAGTTGACATTTTGTAGGCCTGAAACATGAAGGTCGGATCAGCTACCAATACACTTACATATACGGTTGATTGTCAAACAGTAATAATATAGGTACATGACAAACTCACCAATTTGGGCTCAGTATCATAAATGAATCTAATCCAAAAATATAAAGAATTGGCAATATAATTTAGGACACATTTGAAAAGAAACAAATATCAAACTAGATATTATCACAGTACACTTTTTATTATTGAGTCCATCAATTAATTTGAACAAAATACCCCTTAAAGATTGCTTTATAAAAATTAAAAGTTAATTATGCCATACAAACTAGGATGGTTTCTTGAAATATTTGATCGATGAAGTCATACAACGTATTTACATTGGCTATCAAAGAATAAAATGAAGTGATCTGAAATAAACTTCAAAATCATACAAAGGGCCCATAATTTGCCTCAACAATTAAATAAAAAACGAAAATTTTCAAGTGAAACTTACTAAACATACATGAAAATATCAAACTAGGACTAGTTTATCACAATAAAATAATTATCAGTCCATCAATTAAATTGCACGAAATATACCCTTCATTAATTATGCTTTAAAACTAGAGAGGTTTCTCAAAATATTTGATTTATGAAGCCATAAAAATTATTTACATCGACTATCAAAGAATAAAATAAAGTAATCTGAAATAAGCTGCAAAATAATTGAATATAATCTGCCTCGACAATTAAATAAAAAACGAAATTTGTGAAGTAAAACTTACTGAACATACATAAAAATATCAAATTGTAGGACTAGTGTATCACAATAAAATAATTATCAGTCAATGAATTAGATTAAATAAAATAGTCCTACATATGGCCTAGGACAATAGCTAGGCCTATCTATGAAAGATACGAAATAATAATAAAAAATAATAAAACCTATGCTGTGCTCCATTCGTGAACTCAGCTGTTTACATTTCTTGCCAGCGTCAAGATGGCGGCGGAGGGGATCGAGGGGAAATCTAGAAAGTGAAAGTGGCTTCAACCGTACCAGCTCATATCCACTCCAGATGAAATATAGTTAAATCCTCCTAGATTGATACTAACTTATGAACGATATGAGCTGTCAAAATTGTGATCAAATAGAAATATATAACTTGTTAATACCTACAAAATATGTTAATTGAAATTAAATTAATTCGGTCCCATAATTTTTACATTTAGGCCTACATAATTTCAAAAAGTACCTTTTTTGTAGTCGAAAATATGTGTGCATATGATCATTATAATTTTGTATACCTCAAACTTACAAACTACTCATATTCACTCCCGAGAATGATTTTTTGTCAAATATACACTGGTGCACTCTTAATAAACCCAAGTTCGTGGCAAACCAGTTATTGTCTTCGCTCATAGCATCTCACCATCAGTTAATGTTCAGCATCAACATGTATTGAAGTCGGTTCAAGATTCGATTCGAGTAAATCAAGACTAATAGGAAGAGAAGGAAACTAAAACTCGCGTGTATTGTAAATGGATGATGAGTCAATGAACTAATACTGTGGTAAATTGAAAGGCGGATTTCATTTTATTCTTTTCCACAGCGTTCACTTTTTGGGCGAAGTTTCAATACAATTTCTATAAACACAATTGATCGGATTGTCAAGTCATTATGATAGTGTTAACATTATTCGTGATAGTGTGTGTATCGTTCATTTGGTGGAATTTGACGAAAAAACCTGAACGTTTTCCTCCAGGTAAGGAATGGATCGAGATTTGCATATTGAAATCTGAAAAAACTTGATACAAAATCATAGTTGGGCAAGTCAAGTTAAGGATGACTTAAGGTAGGATTATTCAAATGAGGTACCACAAGGTCGATCTTCCTACTGAAAATACAACAATGTATCATAATGTACTACGAATGTTTTGGGATAATACTAATATAAGATATACTCACACAATTGACTGAACACTGAGGATCGAAAGTCCAACACTTGATATCTTGTTGAGTCATCTTATTTACATTGCGATAAACTCAAAATAAGTCTCATATGATATAATTTTATTATATATTTGTTATCACTGAAGATTTATTTAAATTATGATGAGCTCTGATATTGGGTTCATGGCGCAGTGGGTAGGCCTAATAATTGTCTTTCTTGAATTTTTTGATGAGTGACTTGAAAACTCAATTTTGCCATAATTTAAAAAGCGAGAGTGTTTGATTTTATTCACGCAGCACAGGTCAAATGAAAGCACACATGTTTTTTGAAACTTGGCACACACATGAGTGAACATCCAACTTGAAACTGTATAGTCTAGATTTACTCTACAAGTCCGATAGGATGTACCAATTACGATAAAAACATTTCGAAATGTTTGAAACACCCAAGGAATAACCAAATGTTGGAAAGATATGTATTAAAATTTCGTAATAATTTAAGGAAAAAAATACTCAAACACCATTCCCAAGCTTCATACATGAATCGGATAGGCCATTTTGGAGAAGATAACAATTGAAGAGTAATCTTTTTACGTATCGGTTGGAGCTATCAATAATGTTATCACTGAGACAAGCGGTCGAGTGACTACCACACTGAACCGAAATTCAGGAGGATATTACATTATGCTTCCTATAGTTGATGTCAACACTAGCCACACTATACCATTATATATATATATATATATATATATATATATATATATATATATATATATATATATATATATATATATATATATATACATATATATACTTCATCTTATATCTTATATCTTATACAGACTCGGTATTACCCTATTTTACTAGACTCAAATGTTTACCATTATTATAAAGATGCTTCTATTATTATATTTCTATTTGACTGTAGACTTATACTCTTGGTTATTGAACAAAACTATGTAAATATTACCATCTGCCACCGGAAGGTTGCCCCTTCCCAAGCAGACCGAATAAAGATTTGATTTGAGGAGAGGAGAGGAGACCGAGGTTCGAATTCGATTCCGGATTCCCGCCATGGTGACCATTCTGACAGGTTGTTTTTAGCGTGCACGGTTTCCCTCTGTCGTTCAGGTAAATACCGGGATGGTTCCTTAACTATACACCACGACCGACTCCTTCTCACCATCTAAAAAGACATAACAGAATAACCCATATAAACTTGCAATCTATATATATATATATATATATATATATATATATATATATATATATATATATATATGGTAGTAATATTTCTGCGGTAATGCCACTATGTTGAAACTCTTCGTGTCGACGTTTCGGCAGAATTTGCTCCGCCATCTTCAGGACTCGGTCGGTGGTCAGCACTCGAAGATGGCGGAGCAAATTCTGCCGAAACGTCGACACGAAGAGTTTCAACATAGTGGCATTACCGCAGAAATATTACTACCAACTACCATCGGCCACGAGAACCCACGTAAGCACATATATATATATATATATATATATATATATATATATATATATATATATATATATATATATATATGTATATATATATATATATATATATATATATATATATATATATATATGTAAATATACATATATATATATATATATATATATATATATATATATATATATATATATATATACATATGGAAAAAAAAAATGTATATATATATATTCATATATATATATATATATATATATATATATATATATATATATATATATATATATATATATATATATATATATATATTTTAAGGTTGACGTGCTATTATATGAAATGTCCTGGAATGCTATATACACGCACACATCTTGCTTTGAATCTATTAACTGTGCGCCATCTTCCTGATACACCTTTTGATAACTCCAATCATTTCACGATTTTATTGGTTCCACCTGTTGATCATGTTAATAGCTTTTTTGATACCTTTATTTAACTACTGATGTGAAATATATTAAATACAATATTTTTCATCCTCCAACCCGCTAATCCGATTCATGTACAATTTTGGAATAAGGTGTATCATTCGCGTTCTTGGATTTCACAACAATTTTTACTCATTCAGAGAAAATAATTCGTCCATGTTTTCTCCCTCTGGGTTATTCTCATGAAGTTTTCAGGATTCCGAAATTATTTTTCTCAAAAGTGGTTCAACCGATTGTGCCTCAAAACTATAATATCAGGTTAGATGAATACATATGTGCATTAAAAATCATTAATTTTTCAAAGTTACACACACAATGGTTTTCAAAAATCTATACAAACATAGGGCCTAACGTTGAAATGTCAGCAAAATCCGTCGAGAAAAGATTTGAAAAGAGATTAAATCCTTAGAAATAAGTGTAAACTGACATCACTTCCGGTATCCGAAACTCACTTCAGGATTGATGATATAATAGGCACATATCCAATTGGGTGCACATATTTTCTGAACAAATCAGACAAATCGGATTGTTCGATTCGGGAATGTGACCTGTAGCCGAATTCTTAGGTAACGACGGAAGGAGGAGTTGGAGAAGTTGAACAAGAAAACAGAAAAAGTATGCTCTTTTTCTCACAGTGCAATAACTTCCAAACGTTCGATCCGATATATTTCAAATTTTATACATCGTGTCACGCCTGAAACGAGGTATGAGGTATGGCGCCTCATTATATAACGATAAACTCGAGTGATCTAAGTTTTTCAGTTTCGGTGATATAGAATGCTCAAAACCGCCTTTAAGTACTTCGACTAAAGAGTGTGTAGCTGGATTCGCGCGTGACTTGGCTCCCGTCAAGCTACTGCTTGACTCAATTCCTTCATTGAAATGATTGAAATTTGAAAATGTGGTGAAATGTACAAATAATCTCTAACATTCAATCGCTGTGGTCTTGAGAAAATAAAATATCTTCGATCTTATTGCTATTTATTGTATTTTTCTTCGGTTGATTCCTTTCTTTTCCTTCAATATTGTTTTTCTGATATTAAAATACCATATTATTCTCACTGTTTTTTCAAAATCTGTCTTTATAAAAGAATTGTATGTATCACTTTTCACTTTATTTGTCCAGGACCATATCGTTGGCCTTTCGTCGGCAACTTGTTGGAGTTCAAGAAGGGAGGAAGAAAGCCTCACGAGGTAGCTGCTGATCTGTGTAGTCGCTATGGTAACGTTGTTGGACTCTACCTGGCGTCGAAGCCGGTTGTTATTGTTTCCGGATTGAATGAAGTGAGGGAGATACTAGGAAGACCGGAGTGCCAAGGAAGACCACCGGGAGCAGTGCGAGAATACAATAATGACATGACCGGTAATTAACTTGGATACCATATAATCGAAATATTGACAGACTTACGGTTCACGAAACGATGGCATGTAGTTTCATCAAATGCACGACTTTAGAAACTGAAGTTACCGTTGGGCGTCAGTCAAGTCCAGCATAAGGCATGTTTTTACAAACGTCATCATTCGGCTTCTCATCATTTGATAGGTTTATATAGGTGCACCATCACCAGCTAAAGTAACGCCAAATAATTCAGCTTTTGGTGGGGTCGTTGATTAAGCAATCATATTTATCGTATCTTTTTTTTTCTTTATTGTCACAAATCAGATTGTATAATACACTTGAAACAAATCAACTCTCTTCCACTAAGCCATAGAATGTTTATTTATCAGTATCGAGAAAGAAATTCCCTGTTATGAGTTCAATTCATTACTTGTGATATTGCGTAGGTGTCATTTAGAGTTTTCCGCATTGAACTTGGATAAACATCAAGATTTTTGGATTAACAATTGTACGATTAGGTTTTCTTGAATGAACACCAAAGTATCCAATTAATAGTTGACGTATTATATTTTCTTCATTCTTTTTCATAGGTATACTATTGACGCAAGGTGATACATGGAAGGAACAACGGCGCTTCACACTACATCATTTAAGAGATCTTGGTGTTGGTAGAAGAGAGTTGGAGACATTGATTGAAGAAGAAGTGACGGACATGTTTTTGCATGCCAAACAATTGGCAGGCTCAAACTTTGAAACACCGGTAAAATATTTAATAATTGTGATGTATAATAGTTTAGACGCCATTCTAAATATTACAAATTATAGAAGTTGGAAAAGGTGACAGGAAAGCGCATAGATGAAAATATGAAGAGATGGAGAGAAGAATATGTAGAATAGGAGAAGAGTGCGAGAGAAGAGGCTGTGTGACTCGTGATAATAGAGACCGAGTGAAGAAAAATTTGCCCGAGAAATTGGTGTCGAAACCCCTTGGCACAATACACATTTTAGTCGATGGGGATAGAAAATATTTTTTTTTTTTAATTTTTGCACTAAGCTAGAATTTATATGCAGGTATCTAGATCTGTTTTTTCCATGAAACAACGTTCGCATTGTGTATGTGTGATCGTGATCAGTTTCTTAATTTCTCGCTGTCTATATTTCGAGTCTTACATTTATGCTCAAAAAATCAAAAAGCACAAAATAGCACATGAGATAAATTTTTGACATAGTTGTTGAAATGACCACTATCTAGCTTTCCAACATTCTAACTTTACTTTCCGAAGTAATTATAGTAATTTGTAAGTATTATAAGTTCTTTATAAGTACATATGCATAAAAGAAGTCTTTTATTTACAAAGAGTTCATACATCTGATGGTTGCCTCTGTGGTTACCACATTAGATCTACAAATCTGAACTTTTTGTGGTGTTTAGGTGCCCGTAATGAATTTAGTCAACTCCACTGGTGCCAATGTTGTCTACCACTTGCTGGCTGGGGAACGATTCAAAAGAGGAGGACAAGAACTTCAGAGGCTTCTGGACCTAATCAAGACAGCTACTACTGTCAATGATGCTTCTGGTGGATTGGCCAATTCATTCCCATTTCTTCTTAAATACGCTAGATGGTTGACCGAATATGACAAGCTGATGGCTTCTAGATTGGCAGTAAAAGCCTTTTTGAGGGTAACACATTATATTAGTTATGGAAAATAGATAATCAATGTGGGAACATTTATAAATGAAGTTACTTTGCCGTATAACATTATTAATTCAATTTTTAATTTCTTTCAGGAAATGGTGAAAAATCACGAGATGTCTAATATCGAAGATGACACATCTAACTTCGTTAATTTATATCTTCGAGAAATGAAGAAAGAAACTCGAGGGGCGTCGTTCAATAGTGAGTTTCATTCTTGTAATTGGGCTCACTTTTAATGTGAATCATCGCGATTAAAATACGGTTGAATTTGAGGTTAAAAATTCATTCGAATCAGCAACCGTGAACTTCATATAATCGTAATTGTGACAAAAGTCACTTCTATATTATGTACTCGATCCGACGGTGCGATTTGAGTCCGCCGTCGATCAGGTAAGAAGAATGATGTTAATAGTTAATCAAGGTGAAAAGTGGGAGAAAAGTGGAAGAAAGTAGGTGGTGGTAAGAAAGCAAGAGATGAAGAGAGCTTGTGGGAAGAAAAAAAAGAGCACGAAAGCAGTAATGATGACGTTAACTCGTTGCTATATTAGGGATAATTTTTATGTTTCTTATTGTTTCTAGTGGATCAGCTGATGACTGTTTTGTATGACTTATTCATTGCTGGCAGTGATACAACAGTATCTTTGCTTGTCATTGCTATTCTGTATTTGATACGAGAACCAAAGATACAGGCTAAGATACACGCCGAGATGGATGCTGTTGTGGGATTTGACAGGTTGCCCAATGTAGACGACAGACAGAGGTATGAAACTGAACGTATAGATATCAAAATTCAACCAACTGAACGAAGAATCAGCTGTTATTAAAATATTGTTCAATGAAAAGGTTTCACGTTATCTCACAAACATGCGCCAGAATGAATTTTGACGTGATCTGGGACGTGAATGGGAGAGTATTTCACGAAGTTGCTTTCTTGAATCACATCACAACCCTGAAATTAGATTAGAACGAAGAACTCAGATATCTTGACAAATATTCAGTAGAGCATTGGTTATATCAGAAGCCCTGCTTGATTATGTACATAGAGAAGGAACAGCAGAACAATTGTGACCCAATATCGTCTAGTCTACCACAAGTGTAGTGTGTCAGGAAATCAGTGACGTCATATAAATAAATAAATAAATATATATATATATATATATATATATATATATATATATATATATATATATATATATATACATATCATATATATATATATATATATATATATATATATATATATATATATATATATATATATATATATATAGTTTATATATATATAGTATATATATTATAGTATATATATATATATATATACATATATATATATATATATATATATATATATATATATTATATATATATATATATATATATATATATATATATATATATATATATATATATATATATATATATACATATTATGTTATAAATATCTATCGGCTGTCAGAATTATGATGGAAAATAATACTGTACAAGGATCTATCACAGATCTATGCACTACGACTCTGTTATACAATCGTAAAGTTGTACTCAGGATTTAGAAAAAAAAAATAGAAATACCTTGGATCATCTTATTCGTATGGAAAGCTTCATACAAGAAGCTTTTCGTAAGAAAAGCTTCTTGTATGAAGCTTTCCATACGAATAAGATGATCCAAGGTATTTCTATTTTTTCTAAATCCAGACTGTACTGTGCAGAGGAGGTTTCTGCGTTCCAACCACCAAACGAGGCGGTTGTTCAACATCCTTTCCATCACTTTACACAGACAGCTGGTCAGAGATATAGGTCTATAGCTTGATGGTGAATGCTTATCCTTGGATGGTTTCAAGATCGGTACCTGGATAGCTTGTCTCCAAGAATCAGGGAAAGTATCGGTTGAATAGATATGGTTGAACAGGTTGAGAAGGTCATTTGAAGCGGCAACTGGTAGGTGTTTCAAGAATTGATTGTGTATTCCATCAATCCCTGAGACACAGCACCAGGGATTGATGGAATACACAATCAATTCTTGAAACACCTACCAGTTGCCGCTTCAAATGACCTTCTCAACCTGTTCAACCATATCTATTCAACCGATACTTTCCCTGATTCTTGGAGACAAGCTATCCAGGTACCGATCTTGAAACCATCCAAGGATAAGCATTCACCATCAAGCTATAGACCTATATCTCTGACCAGCTGTCTGTGTAAAGTGATGGAAAGGATGTTGAACAACCGCCTCGTTTGGTGGTTGGAACGCAGAAACCTCCTTTGCACAGTACAGTCTGGATTTAGAAAAAATAGAAATACCTTGGATCATCTTATTCGTATGGAAAGCTTCATACAAGAAGCTTTTCTTACGAAGCAGGAAGTGATAGCTGTATTTTTCGACCTTGAGAAGGCATTCGATACTACCTGGCGCTTCAACATATTGAACACCTTATCACAATGGGGTTTCAGAGGCCATCTTCCTAACTTTATCTGTAATTTCATGACCAACCGACGTTTCAATGTACGAGTTGGTAATGTGTTGTCGGATGATTTCATACAAGAGAACGGTGTACCACAGGGTTCTGTCCTCAGTGTTACTTTGTTCGCCATCGCAATAAATGGTATAATTCGAAGCGTTCCATCTCCAATCACTTCTTCCTTATTTGTCGACGACTTGGCTATATTCAGTAAGTCAGCGAGAAGTGCTACGGCCTCTCGCCAAATCCAACTCGCAATTAGGAAACTAGAAGCATGGGAAGATGAAACTGGGTTCAGGTTTTCTACATCAAAATCAACGTGCATGCGTTTCTCTCGTCTGAGAGGCCTGCACCCTGACCCAGATATATATCTTCGTAGAGAACTCCTTCCATTCGCAGAATCGACAAAGTTCCTAGGGCTGACGTTTGACGTGAAGTTGAACTGGAAATCTCACATTTCGCAACTCAAAATCAAGTGCTTCAAGTCACTCAACCTTCTCCGTTATCTTAGTGGTACCAAATGGGGAGCGGATCGCACTACGATGCTGCGGCTTTACCGAGCATTAATACGTTCCAAATTGGATTATGGTAGTGTTGTGTACGACTCGGCACGAGAGAGCTACGTGAAGCCACTCAATACAGTTCATAACACAGGCATCCGACTGGCCATAGGAGCACTCCGTACCAGTCGGGTGGAGAGCCTGTATTGCGAGGCTGGTGAGCCCTCGTTAAAGAGTCGACGTGCATATCTACTTTGCTCATACGCTTCGAAATTATTCTGCAGTAAGCATCATCTTACCTACCAATCAGTTATCAATCCTAGATTTCATGCTCTCTATGAATCGAAACCATTTGCCACCATACCAACTGGAATTCGTTTGAATCATATTTTGGTCGAAGAGTCATTTGTATACCCTCGAGTCTATCAAATTCAATTCAGTGATACCGCTCCTTGGTTGGCTCTACGTCCGGAGTGCTTGATGAACTTGTCATCAAGTACGAAGGCAAGCACGAGTGCAGAAGAGTATAAGCAAAAATACCTAGAGCTCTGCACACACTACTCCGGACATGTAAAATACTACACGGACGGATCAAAACTGAACGGCAAAGTTGGCTGCGCATTCGTCAGCGAATCCTCCACTGTTAGTTTTAGATTAGGTTCGATGAGTAGCGTATATACAGCCGAGTTGTTCGCAATTGTCAACTCTCTACAGCACATTCAACAACGGCCTGAGAAGTGCTTCCTGATCTGTTCCGATTCTTTGAGTGCACTCCAAGCCCTTACTCAGATCTTTCCAACTCACCATCTGGTCCAGAAAGTGCAGACACTCCTCACCGCCCTTGCCTCGCAGGATGTCAGTGTAGTATTCTGCTGGGTACCTGGACACGTGGGGATTGGTGGTAATGAGTTGGCGGACACGGCTGCCAAAGAAGCGACGGAGAAAGAAGATATTGATAACCCGAGAGTACCTTTCAAAGATTTCAAGGCGTATTTCAAAGTACTTTTTAAATCTCGTTTCCAAAAAGAGTGGGACAGGGAGACCAACAACAAGCTGAAAGAAATAAAGCCAACTGTTAATGCTTGGGAATCTTCAACCCGAGGTTCACGGAGGGAGGAAGTGGTTCTCACTCGTCTGCGAGTGGGACACACACTTTTAACCCATTCCTATCTTTTCACCCCCGAAAAAATCGTCCCCAGATGTGAGATTTGTAACGAGATTTTAACTGTTCGACACATATTACTCGAGTGTCAGAAATATACTGCTCTGAGGAGACAGCTTCGTATGGAAGACACAATGCCAAAGATTTTAGGGAATAATTCAAAATCGATAGATACCATATTCAGCTTTCTAAGATTATCGAACCTATTGGATCTCATTTGACATGCTCGTGGATCTGCGTCGTTGTTTGCGTGAGACGATGAAGTCGTCGTGTTACCAGTATCATTTTTCAAACTGCCCCAATTAGGACATATACATGTCTGATCAAGATGACGTTGTTTGTGCAATCATCTTCTTCCAGTATACTACTTTTTGACATTTGATACTTATTCTTGATGTCGATCTCTTGGGATAGACATCAGGAATATTTTAAACCTAACCATATTTCAACATATATTTATTATGGCTTGTCGTTCCTCCACTCTTATTTGAGTGCGAGTTTGAACTGAGAACAAGTAACAAAACGTTCTCATCCTAGTCCCATGGGTGTGACCCTTTACAGCACACACATGTTCGGTTTTAACAAATTAGTGTATAACGTCTTTAGACACTTTAGACATAGTTTAGTTTTAGTTTAATATATATTGAGGTGTTCTCATCTAAATTTCACTTCCACCTTTATATCACACTTTTCACCGTTTGTTGCAACTTATTTCGACAGGCGCTAAATGACCTCGCTGTCGATGCGCCTTAAAACCCTAATATTCATTCATTCATTGTACTCATGCTGCAAGCATTTAATTATAATTTCAAAATATACGCTCAACATTTATCATTTTATTGGATCATTCTCGTTCGCAGTTATCGTTGTTATAGTATTTCATTTTTATTTCTGTATTTAATCAGTATTTCAATTTTTCATACTTAATCTGCATATCAAGTGGGATCAAGTTGGACGCGTAAATTTTTCCCGCTAAATTCTCTCAGTCAACAAACAGTGGACTTGGTAATTTCAATAGTGAAACGATGTGCTAGAATCTATCCGAGAGAGCAGGTGGTTATTCGAATGCTATACTGAAGTTGCTTACTGAGCGCTGAATCCTGAACCACATCTTATCGTACTGTGGAAACCATCAATGTGATTTCAGTGCGTGTATCATCTGTTTCAGGTTACCTTATTTTTCTGCAATGATTAATGAATCATTGCGTATGGCAAATACTGTTGTACTTTCCGTTCCACACGCAGCCACAGAAGAATTCGTGTTTAGAGGATATATCATCCCAAAGGTAAAACACATTCAATTAATAAGCATCAAATAATACACATCGAAATATCTCTTCCTGTGCATTTTAACATCCATTCGCTTAATTAGTATCATAGTAGCTTTACGATCACAGCTATATGTACTCATTTGCAGGTTTCGCGGCATTTATGACATTGAATTCAAGCATATTATGGAAATGTTGAGGAATATCTATAGTTGGTGATACTTGGCCAATTTCAATCCTTTGTGACTAGAATATCAAATTTTACTGAGCGGACACAAATGTTATCCATTTGTTGATTCCGTTCACCATATTATTCAGACCACGCGATATTATTCAGACCATTTAGTCTCATCCCATGAAAAACTCATTAGTTTGGCTTACCATAGAGATAGAAACAATTAAAAGCCAGTTGGAGCTATTCTTATAATGGTAATTTTGTATGAGACCAAAAATTGACTCATGAGGAACATCAACTGTGAAGGTAATCCTGACGCTCAAATATCTACCACAAATGTAATAGTGACTGAACTTTATAATAGTGACATAAAACTTTAGGGAGTGAAAGTTTTTCCTCAAATAATAAATACACAAAAACTTGTTAGACATAAATTTGATATGCTAATGTTCACATAACTATATATAAAATTTATAAAAAATTTAATTAAAGCATCATATTATTGCATTCTCTCGAGAATTATTGAAATTTTGCTTTATCAACGAACCATCTATATACAGAGAAATCTCCATATGTGCTTACTTTGACTCGTACACACGATAGAGTAGCTGCTTTTTCATTGACAACTTGCATGCCAAACAATCAATCCGTTTGAACTAATGAGACCTTGATGAGCCTGTTGAGCCAGATAATTCCGTCGCCACATTCCGTTCATTTGAAGAAATAATTTTAAATTTGACAAAAGTAATGAACAAAATGCATTGAGGGTTGCGTTTGTTTGCGGCCGGGAGATAGTGCCTTCACTTGTCTTGAAAACACGTACCATACAGTGAGGACATTTCTGTGTAATATTTCTGCTCTATCTGGTGGTGTTTTTGTAGAAACGGCTGATGGGCTGGTAAAATTGATGACAGCGAGCCGGCCTTGAATGTAACGTTAGCTCTTTCTATCACCACTTATCTACGCACCGTCAATAGTACTTTAAACGTGGACCGTGAATCGGAACATATTTCTAACATGGGAGGGATAGGAAGTTGGGACACCATCTCCAACGGGCAAACGCAACCCTCAATGCATCTTGGTAATGAACTTACAATCATGACTATTTTGTAGGACGCTCGTGTTATTGTCAACTTGTTCGACATCCACACGAGCAAAGCTATTTGGGGAGATCCGGAAGTTTTCCGACCAGAGCGCTTCTTGGACCAACAAGGCTCTTTGATCAACCACGATGCTCTTCTGGCTTTTGGAATGGGTAATTCTTTCCCTCATCATTCGATATAAGTATTGTCATTATGCAAGCGAAATTAACTTTCGATGTGCAATGAAGGTCTATATCAATACGCTACCTCTGAGAGTAGAAAGGGCGCAGGCGTTCGAGATGAGTACGCTTTGTTTTAAAATTTTTACCTTATTTAATGGCTTTTGACCATAGGTTCGGGGTGGTTTATATTCGTTTCATCATAAATCATTGAGAATGTTTTCTATTAATTTTGTTATTCAACTGTACATACTGCAAACACGTGCGGCCACATTACCACCAGACGAAGTGTGGCCGAGTACGACCGGAAACGCCTGAATGCCGCGCAGGGAAGCAGCGTTGACCCGCTCGTCACGTGAAGTGTAAACAGAGACATTCATAAGTTTCCTTAGAACATCCATCTCACAATGACAGAATATAAAATGGTGTCTTGAATAAATATTTTCGTTTTTTGAAGACATTTTCGTAAAATTCAATTCACAATAGTTATAGTGACTGTTTCAATTTCAATCCTTGACTTGGCTTTTGTCTCATTTGTTTCAAATTTACTTTCGAATATCAAAAATGAATGTTATCTTTAGGTTGCTACTAGTGATATTAGTTTTGGTCTCAGGCTCCTAAGAATGATCTTGAATCCATTTCGTTAGGACTAAAACAGAGTGTGCTCAAAATAAACCAATCAGATGCTTTGAAATTCTAGTATAGCGCATTCTAGCATATTTTAGCATTATAGTTCCAACAGAATGACTGTGAAGTATGGAAGATTAACGCATACTGTTGAATTGTTTCAGCAGTAAAACGACTCCATATTGAAAGAAAGTGCGACAGGACCATAAGACTGATACTAAGGCTAAAACAGGCCAACGCTAAGACTAAAACACCAGTTAAAACTGTTGTGAATCAACATGTATCCAGACATTTACTTTTTCATTTGATGACGAATGAAAATTGATGTGCGCTTTGATTGAATTTGTTGAAGCAATGCATTTAATAACTAATGCATTTGTGTTATTTGTTTGCAGGTAAACGTGTATGTATTGGTGAATCAATGGCCAGGACAAATATATTCCTGACTTTATCAGCATTGTTACACAAGTTCTACCTGAGTGTTCCTGAGGGTGATAAAACACCAGTTCTGGATCAAATAGGAGGATTTGTGATGACACAGAAACCTTTCAACTTGAAACTTACACCGAGAGAGATGTAATTCAGTTTTTACTAATGTATATGATCTATGCCGTTTATTATCCAATTGTACACTTTAAATAAATCGTTTTAGGAATACTATAGAAACAAACTGAGATCATCAATGTACTGTGTTATGTAATGCTTTCCATTTCACCTCGTAATGAAGTATTTCTTGACCAGTCTTCAGGAGAGATTTGTGCTTGTCGAGAGTGGTAGAAATGAATTGAAATTTCCATACTCACAATTAAGTGGGTTTTGACAAAGTTTTTTTCACAATCTTTTCATGCAATGAGAAGTAATTTGCTCACATTCAGCTAGAATGAAATGTGTAATCATCTCACCGAATACAAAACGTACTGTTTTACAGCTCCTGTATTATTAGTGTGATTCATGATACATATATATAATATACTGACAATGGCAACCATACAGAGAGGTACGGAATATACATATATAACTCATTTAACCTTTTCAGTGATCAAATGTTATCGCCTAACCAGTTTCATATTTCGATTAAAGGTATGACAATAGCACATACTTACATCCACTAGAGTTAGGTGGACGCTCGATGATCGTATTGCAGACTCTTTCCTGTTCAACATTTCTAGCGTTTGGTTCAAAATTGGAAAAAGAGATATAGTTCTGTTTGCGGCGATCAAAATATTCTTGACACTTTCTTTTATTCACATTTTCATCAAAAATAATGAGATCGTCGAAACGAACAGAAGCGGGATTGATATTTGTAGTCCTGTCCAACATCCAGGAAGATTGTGTCCATTTGGCAACAATATTTGGTGCTTATTTTAGAACACGTCATATTACATTGCTAGAATACAGTTGCAGGAAGGGTAGAATGAGCAGTTTAGTCCTTTAAATGAGAATGAATACCATATAAAAGACTATAAGATCATAAAATGAATTATAAGTTATACAAGGAATAAATTCTGTGTTTTTAACAATTCATAGCCTGACAAATGTGGAAATTCATCTGAAACACGAAGATTTGTTGAGATAACTGAAAGTTTCGCATTCTTAACCTTAATATGATTCATTATTAATTTATTATATATGATTTAAGGATAATATGATTGTCTCATCGGGGAAAAGAATGTTCTCACGATTTATTATTCAGCTTTATTTTTTACGAAATCATATAATTATGTTTTATTGTAACAGTATTCTGTCCATCTGACTAAGAATTTCAAAGCATTGCTCTGTAAACTGAAGTCAAGTCAGGCATGAGTTCGAGTCCCATTGGAATGGGATGTGATTTTCATTCATGTATATTATCCGCTCATTACTTACCCATAAAAAACTTCACTGTTTGGGGTCGTTAAGCTGACGATAAATTATCAATTATACTGAAATATATATTTATTCATTTATTGAAGTGACCAGGTCATTTTTGAAGGTTTATTTCAATATCATTTTAAAAATGCTTCCTTCTAAATCTCTGTCTCTGAAACTCACATGAAATGATCAGGACAAAATGTGTCCTCTATAGATCTATAGATAATATCTATATAGATATATAGATATATAGATATATAGATATATTATCTATAGATAATATATCTGGCAGATTCAGAAATCAGAATGAATTAGAACAATGTATGTAATGTAGTATTCTATTTGATTCATCATATCACGAAAGTGAAAGTCAATGAGAAAATATAAAATTTATATGTTTTTTCTTGGTATAAGTTTCATATTAAACGGCTGAGTCCCGAGCGTTAGACCTCCGTGGGGATGACAAGTAGGGGTAGGTTCTCCATCGGGAATGTTCAAGACGAAATGCTGCAGTAATGCTGAGAATGACAGGAAGATGTTGGTCCTCGCCAATGATTCACCTGGACATGCGCGTTTACCTGCGCAGAAGAACGACATCAATAATCACTGGTACTCTAATCCTGGCTCCTCCACCAATATCTAAAAACGACTCGAAATAAAAAAATCGCTGAATGCTAGTTTAACGAATTACGAGCCACAAGTTCTCAAGTCTTGATCTAAACTTGAATCGATGGCAAAATTTCAGTGTGGTTGATCCACTTTTTTCATAGAAAAGGTACAGGAAAAGGGGGAAGCTGAAATGCGGGTACAAAGTATAACACAGTTAAAACAAAGGGAAAAGGATAAACCTTGAAAATGGTGGATAGTGGGATGGTTAAAAGATCTGCAGAGAATTCGCAACGAAGAGGAGAACAGTTGGGAAAGAAATATGGTGAGGGGTGAGACGATGTAGAAGAAACTAGACTCGATGGCAAAAACTGAGTACAAGAAATTCTTTACTAAAAATGGTGGTAACATCCCCTGACCCGATAAAAAAATGATACATGGGAAGAAGTTCCATCCTGACTGAAAAAACAATAGGAATTGAAGTAATTGTATGATTTCGGTGCATTTTAAGAGATTGTGTGCTTTTGAAAGATGTAGATGTGTTTTTTTATCACTAAACCCACCCTGAAATTACCCTGAAATATCGAAGCTGTACAAATTTAACAGCAATAATTTTATGTGTTTTCAGGATATATATCTTTCTTCTTTCGAGGACACAAGTTTAGCTGCAATTATGAGCAACATTTTTCTTTACATTTTTGGAAGTGAGAGTCTTACCCATTCCAAAGGGCAGAAGTGCCTCATGGTTGATCAAGCTACCACTTTCATCCAGAAATCGCTCCGGTCTGAAGACTTCTGGATCTCCCCAGATGTCCTTACTCATATGCATGCTATACAGATTAACAATCAATCGCGCTTCCTGAAACATATAAATAAACAATGAATATTAAAGTCAGATTTATTGAGAATTCAATAAAGATAATCATAAATCTGGTTATTTAAGAGTTATAATAAGAGTTCATTGGTTTGAAATGATTAGAATGGGGTGGTAAGATCGCCCTTGTGGTGCCCCGTCCAATCGATCCTATACCTTTCATCCATAGCCTTAATTGGGGAACAATGATTTTGTATCAAGTTTCGATGTTATATAAAAAAAAAAAAAAAAAAATCTGGTTGGTTCTAGAAACTATAATGAACAGTACTTTTCTATTTTAAGAACAAAATAAATTCAACATATTTCCCAAGTGATCTTTTATATGTTTTTCATAATCTTGATGATTTCTTAGAAACATTCTCACTTATTTTTAATTAGGCACATGGTTGTGGTACACCAGTAAAACATACGGGAAAGTAGGCAAAACACTGTGGATTGAAAGATTCAACTGGTGAAAGTGGCAACTGTATATTTATAGTGAAAACCTCGCCCTGAAATCTTTTTAAACTATGAACACAATTCACACTGTTATGAGTGACGATGGTATTTTTCCTCGTCACGTAGAATAGATTGAGTCCTTCATTCGACAATATACCCAGAATCATAACTCCATGAATAAACTATAATGCATTCAAGCATAAATTGATTCGCTGGCTTCATGACATCAGACATGACTTTTGGGATTATCTTTTGGAAAATAACCTCAGTCACTAATAGTCTTTAGTCGACTAGAGTAGAGCTCTGTGAAATGAATATCATCAACATTCAGTTCCAACTATTCATGATGTCTACTATATTATAATTTTCATTCCAAATTCAAATTTTCTCGCTCTAAGTACCGTACATGAAATTTACCCAGCTTACAAATCTATATACCAACATTCTGTAATCATTCCGACTATTGCAATTCTCAGGTGAAAGTGACTTATTATTCTGCCAGTTGATAATTCCACCAAAAACCAGGATCGTTCCTCGATGTGAAATTTCTAGTCGATTATTATTCACATCACATTAATAATCAATCGTAATATCATGTCAATATTTCTTCTCATTTTCGATGATCGTATCGAATATCCAAAAATGTATCAAGATTTCCATTTTTTTGTCCGTTATCACAGAAGCGTTTCTCACTAGCTTCAGCTAGTGTTCATTGGAAGACTAATATTGTCGCGTCGATGTCACAGTTTGGAGGAATCGTGCGAACAGAAAGGATATACGTTTTGAAAGGCCTGAAAGATGGTTTCGATAATAAAACTATCGTATCGTAAAAATTCAATCAATTATAGTATTCGTTCGAAAATATAGACATCATGATCAATATATCGGTTATTGAAAACAGCCATACTACAAACACACATAGAAGAGTGAAGTCTTGTTCTATTCCAGTAGAAAATGATTCTGATATATAATCAGAGTTGTTTATAGTCTGCTTCCGGGAATCATAAAATTATTAATTTGAATAATATGTTATGAATGATGTTCTGAATGACATCCATCAATGAATATTATCAATGGGAATTATATTGAGATGTCAAGATGCGTAAGGCTTTCGCGATCCAAATATATGATATTATTAGATATTATATATCAAATCATATTAGATATTGAGTGATTTTGTCGCATCGTTTGAGATGAAGAAATCCTCGACGTTTCGGCCTTCATGCTGAGACCTTTATCAAGAAAGTCAGTCCAGTTTAGAAACAAAAAACAGGCTCAGGATGAAAATATCGACTGAATAATGATAAAAACATATTACTTTCGGAATGATGTGAGATCCCAATTGAAACTCTTCGTTTGCAAAATGCGGCAATGCTAGAGGAGCGATGTTTCCAATGCGCAGAGCTTCTAGTATTGTTGCATTGACGTACGGCAATCTGAAACAACGAAAGAATATTGTAGATAACTATCACGTAACACCAAGTTCTCATCAAGTTTGAAAATTACCAATCGATAAGAAAGAAGCTATAAAGATTAATATGATCGAATATTTTTTCTCCTCAACATGCCTAATTGAATTTGTCATTACACCTGCAGAAGTTATCAGTTCACTGTACACATGTTTTTGAATAAACTACATTGACATCAATCATTACATTTGAGGTGGTGAGATCGCCTTTGTGTTGCCCCATCTAGACGATTCTACCAACTTACCTTGTCATATCCTCATAGTCTCAATTGGGAAACAATTAATCTGTATGTACTACGTTTTACGTCGTTCAACTTATTGATAATGAATATGTTCAATACACACACACACACAATATATATATATATATATATATATATATATATATATATATATATATATATATATATATATATTGATATTTGTGGGTCGAATATATATGTACATTTAGATGACGGTTCTCAAAGCTTCAATAAAAGCATCGATTTGGCAGAACGGGCAACGGAACGGCATAATGATGATGCCATAAAATGGCCTTTAAATGTTGAAGAAAGTATCAACCTTTCTTTCCTCAATTTGTCATTCTCTTTCTCATTTTGTGGAATGAAAATACTGATTTTTTAAAAAAATTTTAATAACATCGAAACTTGATACAAAATCATTGTTTCCCAATAAGGGCTAAGGATGAAAGATAAGATCGTTTGGACGGGGCGCCACAAGGGCGATCTTACCACCAAATCTCACCACTTAATTTAGTAGTATACATTGCATCGATCTGAGTATCTTATTGATTCAAACTGAGTTGAACTGCTGTGAGAAACATTGATAATCGAAATATTATTTCAGCAGTTGATATTTTTATACCGGCACAGTAGCTGAGTGGTTAGCTCACTTGCTTCGTGTGATCCGGGAGGTGAAGGGACATATCGGACCCGGTTCGATCCCCGCCACCGTCCATCTTTACAGGGGTTTTTCGTGGTTTCCCTCTGTAGTCTAGGCTAATGCCGGGATGGTTTCCACAATATAGGCCACGACCGCTTCCTTCCACTATCCTTCCCACTACCCATAAAAACCTTCATCTCATCATCCCATCATCTCATTCATCATTCATCCGACGCCAATAGATCTTAGTAATCATCACAGTGCGTCGTTAAAACCCAATATAAGAAAAAAAAAGATATTTTTATTTTTATTATTAAGAGGCCGCAGGCGCTCGTATTTCACGCCGCAAACTCTCACGGCCGTAATTTTTGAGATATCAATATGATTGTTTTTGCATTCTGTTGATAATTGAAAGAGGGAGGTTATCGCTTTCACAGAATTTTGAACAACAAATTTGTAATTTTTCAAATTCTTCAAATAGAAAATGAAAAAATTTCTAGTTTACGGAAACCTAGATATATATTTTTGAATACCGAAAAATAATATGGACTGTGAAATATATCAAAAGTGTGAGTAAGGGAATTAACGGCGTTTACGAGAATATGAGTTCGGCGGGCTAGTCTATGGGCTGTGCCTAGCACACGATGCATGTTAAACTCGAGTCTGAAGCGAGTGAACAACGAGCCCGTGTAAAGCGCCTGCGGCCTCAACATCGAAGCTTGATTCAAAATAGTTGTTGCCCGATTGAGGCTAAGGAGGAAATGTTGCATCGTTCGGGTGAGGCACCACAACGGCAAACTAACCACCCCATACTTGGCTTTAAAAAAGGAAGATCAATATATACGTATTTATATCAAATGACAGAAAACACAACAAGAAAAATGTTATTTCCCAATATTAATAATTAATCATATAGCCAATCATTCAAAAAAAAAAAAAAACTCTTTGATGCCCCGTGAAATAGCATCGACTCACCTTTGCCTGTCGTCCATCGTTGGTAACCTGTCTCTTCCCAGCTGAGCGTCCAGCTCTTCGTGTATCTTCGCTTGTATCTTCGGCTCTCGTACCATATGAAGCAAAGCGAAGCTCAAGGCGCCGACAGAAGTTTCACTTCCCGCCAAAAACAAGTCGAAGCAAACTGTCAACAACTGTTTCACTAAACAAAGTAAACAATTTTACAACTCCCTCCCAGCTTCCCTTCTCTCAGTTGAAATATTGGTGCCAGTAGTTGATTTCTAGCTATACAGGATAGTATAGGAAGGTTATAAGGTTTGAGCTGGCAATTGAAAATTTTTAGTACAGGAAAAAATCGGAGATATATTTCGAATTAAAACCCCATATTGGGCAATCATACATCAAGTATTAAATTTAATTTATCAAATGTTTTGTCAAGTTTTGTTAACTATTACCTACAAGACGTCTGCCATAGGAAACGTATGTAGATACTTAGGCAGACACTTTGCCTGATACAATATATATATTTTTTTTAATGAGCGATGATATTGTTGTGTATTTTGTATTATTCACATGTTCAACTATTTTGATAAATATTGTAGACTGTCATTACTTTATGGGTTTATAAATAGAGTAAGTTGAAATGTCAGCTGAACCTTGAACAGTTGAAGGTCATAAAAGGCTACGTAAATGCCCTATCGTATGTGCATGAACTGCAACTGATAGAAGGATAAAATCGGTTTATGTAGTCAATCGTCAATGATAACTGACCTACTTATAGGTCCATAGTCAAGATTATGAAGCTTTACTTGTGTCGACGAGAGAACGGAGTCATGTACCAACCTAACAAATGAATACCACCGTTATATTTGTATAATTGTGATAAATTTTGTAACGATATTTCAGGTTGAAATTGACTATTAGAAACACAACTACATCTTTTGAAAGCCTAAAATGTTCAAAATGTCAGTGAGTACACAATTTCCTGATATATATGAACAATTATTTACTTGGTGAATGTCCTATTTCTATGTCGTGGATACAAGAATAATTGTGCACTTACTGTGGAATGAAGAATTTGGGGCCGCTTTATTTATTTCCGCAATGTAATAATCTATATAGTCAAAGTGCTCTTCTTTGTAATCCTTGAAGTGCTGACTGATTGTTTCCTGTAATGGTTCAAAACTTACATTGATTGACAAGGATTAGTCTGAAGATAGAAGATTCCGTTTCCTCAACACAAATTATTGTATTGCATCAACTGTACTTCACATTATCAGTTTACTATTCATAAGTTTTAGGTGAGTTATTTCAAAATAGACCATTTTCGAAATGAATGAGCCATCTAGCAGCGATCGTTTGAACTAGAACGGGATGTTATCACCCGAGTTCGAAAGTCCTATGCTGCCAATGCTATTTAGCACGCTTGGTTTATACTATGGTGCGTTACAGCTAGTGAACGTATCAAGTTATAATATGATAGTAGTCTCAACATTCATATGTTTACTATATATTGAGAGATTTACACACTGTCAGAGTGAGTAAGATGAGAGATAATGCAATTTTTATATCCTGATGTTTTACCTTCAACCCTGTGGATGAGCGGGCTGACTTTTTGAACAGTACTAAAACTCCCAGAATGCAATACCAGCGATCTCGGCTGCTAGGAGGCGGGACGCGCCTGCATGCGCATTGAATAATGAAAATGGTCTATTGATCATTTACTTTGTGCTGATGACATCACCCTTTTCGTGTCAATCCAAATGATCCAACTGATCCTACCTTATGTCAAGTTTTATCTTCAACTACATCTGACTATATCAAATAGATATTATTTTACCTGTAAGAAATTCCGAACTGCCATTCTTATTCCATTCATCTTTTCATATGGTGTGAGCCATTGAGCATAACGCAACAGAAATGGGAAGCTTCCTATCAGTCCTCCTGAAGAGTCAACATTTTCTGATAGCTCCTTGATGATTCTCAACAAGTAGGCAAGTTGCGGATCTCCTCGAGTGAAACGTTTTCCGGCTAACAAGTGGTAGATCACATTGGGACCTGTTGCATTTATCAAATCCAGAGCTGGTACCTGGAATGGATCATTAATTTAATTATTATGTGGAATTAGTTCTTATTTGAACAAAACAATGATGCAGTTTGTTTTCAATTAAGATTGTAATGCAGATAAATACCCACTGATAATAACCACAAATAATTTTGGAAAAATTGCCTGTGTATGTAGAATAAAATGTAAGAGATGATGACAAATGACATAACTTATAACTTATATTATTAACTTATAACTTATATCTCATAACTATTTTTTGTTGTAAATGTTCCTGAATTACCCAACCAACAGCTACAGGTTATACGGGGATACGAATGAGCGGGATGCAACGATGAAGTGAGGATAGGTGAAAGGACTTTCTACAAAAACCCATGCCGTATGCGGGACTCGAACCTACGCCCAATGTGATAAACATATAAATAATGGTGGAATTCACAAAATCATTATGAAAATATAGTATGATCATTAAATTATTAGGCCTATATATAAAATGAAGCTTGCGAATTTGACAGTGAGAATGAGAACTCAGATGGTGAAGAAATTATATATAAAGCTGGAGATAATAGCAGCCAACATGATGTAAAATGGCCAGATGAAATAAATGAATTGAAGTATCGATCATCAGTAATTCACATGAAGTATCTGTGAACCATTGACCCCAACCATTGTCAACCATTGAGGTAGGTAATCAATCACATTTCATTACACTTGTACACATACATATCATATACCCATATATATATATATATATATATATATATATATATATATATATATATATATATATATATATATTTATGTATATATATATATATATATATATCTATATATATATATATATTGTGTATATTTTATATATATATATATATATATATATATATATATATATATATATATTTATATATATATAAATTTATATATAATATAATTAATATATAATTTATATATATATTTATATATATATATATATATATATATATATATATATATATTTATATATATATATATATATATATATATATATATATATATATATATATACATAAATAATATAATATATATAAAGTATATATTAATTCACTTCTTTTATTCTATTGATACTATAGACCTACTTCCACGTTCACATTTTCTACCTACATTTCAATTAATTTGTAATTTCACTAATATATTGTACAATGTACTGGTCCACGGGACGATAATGAAATACAAATACAAATGTAATTGACCCCGGTGGAATCAGACCACTTTCTGAAGTACACCCTGCCTACTTTGAGGAATCGTTGTATATTTATTATCATATTATATCATATTATATTCCATCACACCATACAAATATTCGAACAAATGAGGACTTACAATACAATACGATACTTTACACTATGCATTAAATGAATCAAGTCAATCAACACCTCATAGACACATTCAAATATATTTGTAACTATAATGGATTTTGATAGGTTCTAGGGCTATTCTAGGTGTCTTCGGAAAAGTCATTTTCAATAAAATATAGGCAAGATATTCAATAAGGAATGCATATATATATAATGGAACAATCAATGATACCAATTTCAAACTGAAGTATAGTTTAAAAATTGAAACATATTGTATATTTACCGGAGTATTGAAATCTTTGCCGGCCATTCTTTTAGCATCTTGCAGCATGTCAATTATCTCTTCATGGATGAGTGTTTCCATCTCTCTCTTACCAACGCCAAGGTCTTTCAGATGACGTATCGCGAAACGACGCTGTTCTTTCCATGCTTCACCTTGAGTAGATATTATTCCTGGATTTGAACATCAATTTCACATTGTAAATGTTCGTATATATTGTTTATTGTTTTCAACAGATTCTTTTCATAGCAGTTGATGTATCTTTACAACTTTTTCTATCATTATTCATATCTATAACTTCCTCAGACACATTCACAACCCCTCCTCACCCAAAAGATATTATTATGCATGAGAATGATCTACTACAGTTTTAGAAGTTTCGCCAGCGCTGGGATTCTCTATCTCGATATCGATTGGGATCGACAATTTTCATCGACAAATCAGCTAGCTAACGTTCCGATCGAATTTTTGTTTCGTATCGTTAAGAGAATCAAGTGCTTTGCACTGTCCAATCTCACGAATCACGATCATACTTTTTAGATACAAATGGCATCAGTTCCAGCAAGTCCATGGTCACAGTTTGTGCATGAAGTACTTATTTGACTCATCATCATTTGCAGATGAAACTGATAGTGAATGAATGAAATACTATCAAAAACATCTAGGATTACGATGATGATTTCCTTGGAAAAATGTTACCAAAATCTTATGATTTTTCTATTTATTTTGAATTTTGATAAAATACACATATTAAACCAGAACCGTGATAGACTATGCAAACGATTTCGTTTCTTTTGACTGCCACCTGTAGAATGAGGAGTCCAAGAATGTAAGCTACCACGAGCTGTATACTCTCATGACTAGTTTTTGTAATAACAACATTTTTCATTCTATTACCTTATTGAATAAAGAATCTACGATTACGACAATACAATATTCTGACTGAAAAATATACGTTATGAATTCGGCATTTGTTTGGTTTTGCGATATTTTGAGTTTCTGTAGAATAACGTTGAATGGCGATGGAGACTATCGATGATCTCACCAACGGCTATGATATTTGGGGTTACGAATAAGCTGATGGTAAATAATGATTGAAAACCTGATGACTTATGCGGGTCTTGAATCAACGCCCAACCCAACTTCCGTTTCCAATGCAACATCTAGACTGTTTGAGCCCGACGGAATTTCATAATTTAAAGAAACATCTTCCATACAAACTCGTTTAAAGAAGTCTCAACATACCAGTAACGTCATTTTGGAATATTTTAATTGCATTGGGTGGTCTTCCTTGGGACTCGGGTCTTCCAAGTATCTCCCGTATTTCACTCATTCCTGATACAATGACTACCGGCTTCGATGCCAGGTAGAGTCCAACAACGTTACCATAGCGACTACAAAGATCAGCAGCTACCTCGTGAGGCTTTCTTCCTCCCTTCTTGAACTCGAATAAGTTGCCGACGATAGGCCAGCGATATGGTCCTGGACAAATACATGAAAAATACAAATATATTCAACTCTCATGTCATTCGTACATAATTGAACAATTTCAAAGTTCTCCAAACAGTCCAACGAATTATATTCATCAATATGTAGAACTTACCGAAAAATCATTGTTCCCCATTTATAATACCATGGATGGATCGGCAATGTAGGATCGTTCGAACGAGGGGGGGGGGGAGATAAAAAGGTTGATCTTACCATTATTATTCATCCAACATCTAACATAGATGGGATCATAGGCTTATAGCTTTTGCTTGTAGTCGGTAACAGCTTGCTTCAGAAAAATATCGATACAAAATGAGGTGGGCCCATTTTATTATTATAATTAGCATAGCAGCAAAAAACTTATTCTCAGAACAATGTATTACTATGAATTTTGAACAACATCAAGAAACATGCGTCAATTAAATCACTCTTGGAAAAACGCTACAGAAATCAGTAATCAAAATGACAACTTTTGAGTAAAGATGAATCAGAACTTGATATGATGATATGAAAAAAATCTTCACGCCAACATCATTTTCAATGTCATCAAAGGTTTGTAACAAGCATAGCATTTTTCAACCATTTGTAATCTTATATTGTTGACGATTGTTATTGTTATTGTTTACCTATAACAACCCCACCAACAGCTGTCTAGGCTATTTGGAAGAAACTAGCGAATGAGGAGATCTCAGTTGAAGGGTGTTGCCGAAAGGTGGTGGTTATACAATAATATCTGTATATTATTCAGAACATATTGATTAAAGAACATGTTGATTTTTTAAAATACTGAAAAAAGAAATGACCGTACTGAAACTCAAAACTTGACTGGACCAATGTGATGCACATGGGTAAAATGTATCAATCTGTTTTAATGTTAATTGGATGTTCGGTGCAAATAACCTCGTCGTTGACGCGCCGCTAAACACCAAAATTTACTAATTAATTAGATGTTGAATCAGTTGTATCAGTGAGGTCATATTGTGGTAGTTAGCTACGGTCATGTTTATTTACCTCGCTCGCTCTACTGAGAGCAGCCAGGTTTTTCAGACTGTATCGTTTTTAAGTTGAATAGTAAATCGCAGTATATGCGTCGTGAGATGAGCTTATAGAAGTGTGGAAATCTAGAATGTTGAATATTCTGTCAGCTCAACCTATATCTACATACCTTGGATCACCTTGAACGTTTTAAAACCTTACCTGCAACTTGTTGATATTTATATTGCAACCTGTCGCATTTTTATGTAGTAGACCTGTTTTGTAAATCCAATTGATCCTGATATTCAATCAAATATATAATTTCATTGCGTACCCGATTGATGTGAAAATCACTGGAAATATGTATGCCAGCTTCCTTCATATACAGTGAGAATTTTGAGGCTTTTGAAGAATTTTCATTTTTACAGTATTTTTTCTCCGGGTATTCTTATGTTTTTTTTTATTTCACATTTTTTTCAGGAAAAACTGACCGTTCGACCGATTTTTTGGAAAAACAACGTCTACCCATTCTGATGTGACATCAAGATTCAGAGAAATTTTCAAGTTGATTGTTTCATTTTTGCTGACCTATATGCCACGCACAAAAAAAAAAAAAAAAGTAGCACAATTTTTGTCCGTACCGGTATATGGAATGGAAATCCTCGCTACGCTCATCTAAAAATGTCTTATTCCATTGTTAGCCATCTGAATGATTGAATATTTGGGTTTTACGGCGCGTTGACATCTAGGTCATTTTGCGCCGATAGTTCTCATTCAAGGTCATTGCCCAATCAGCCGATATAGCCTAAGAAACGATTCGAAAAAACCTGGGTCATATTACATATCCCCATTGTAGATCAATCTGAATGCACTCACCTGGAGGATATTGATCCCTTTTCTTCGAAAGTCTCAACCAAATCACCACCAATAAACATAGAACTAGAATATAAGTAATCATCTTGGCAACGTTGTCACTACACTGACATTGCAAGATCAAATATGTGATCTCTATGATTATGAGGAAGTAGACAATTACTGAATGCACCCGTGTGTGTTTGGGCCTATCTTGTTATCTGTAAATGAGTGGTTATCATACGTTTAAGAATTGAAACTGTCAAGTAATGTCATGTAATGTTTAAGTAATGTTAGTAATGTCTCATTATGCAAGAATTGTAATTGAACTGTATACCGTATTCCAATATTTAATCAGAATAACTTATTTTTAATTGTACGATATGATCTTCTTTTAGCTAATGTGACACATCGTTTTAATAAGCAGGCATCAATGATTTACAAATTGTGTATCCACTCATGATTTCAGTATTAGTTTGTAGACCTCTTCAAACTAGTTGCTATCTCAACCTGAAAATCATGAAATCTCTCCACGTGAACTCTTTCACTCTGTCACACTTATTGTTATGTATAATCTTGGTACGATAGTACTCATTCAATGAATGATTGAATATTTGGGTTTTACGGCGTGTTGACATCTAGGTCATTTTGCGCCGATAGTCATCATTCAAGGTGCAATCTAAAAGGGGGGAAAACGAAGAAAAATGTATAGAAGGTAGAGGAAAGAAGATCAAAAAGAAGATTAGAAATGTCGTTTCCTCAATACAGAGTGTTCCTCCATGCAACAAAATCTGAATTATTCGTTATCCTTGATTTTATTAGTTTTGGGCGTACAATTTAGAGTCTATTGAATGTCTCATCATATTTTGAGGAGGAGGAGATGAGTATTATGGTAAGATGACCCATGCAGTGTCCTGTCCGGATGATCATACCTCATGAAAAAAATGAGTTTTTAAAAATAAATTATGGATTGTCAAGTTATTTTGAATACTTAGTCCGTAGTTAAGATTTACATCTTGATAAAGTGATGATATCACACTCAAAATCGTAAAGGATATCTGTTTCTAGTTATCTAATGAAATGAATATTCTGGACTGTCAAGTTATTTTGAATGGGTATAAATTATATAGTCATCAATTAGTCTCCCATGGATCGTAGTAGTCAGTACAGCGCGTCGTTAAACCCAATATATATATAAATGAAAAAGATGTATACGAATAATTGAAAAACAGAATTCGTATGAAAAACAATGAGTCATTCGTATTGATAGAAATTCCAGAACTATTTCTAATTCATAGGAATCTAAATTCACGGAGGTTCCGATCCGTATAGATATATTTGGTCCATGATAATAATATATGTTGAAATACTTTCTGATACTTTTTCATGTCGATGTTCAATTCGACAAGTTTACATTTAATATAAATTCCGACTAGAATGGCGTATACCTGGACATATAAAAGAAAATGACTGAGAGACTTCTCCTTCATTGTGTATACAGTATTGATGACCATAGGGCATGCATACACTAGGCTAATTTGCTCATTTGCTGCACTGTGCTAAATTGCGTACCAAACACAATAACTGATTCTCGACATTTATGGGAAGAAGTTGTCTTGAGGGAAATGTGTGAATATTCGATCAAATAATCCGGGAAGGAAGCGGTTGTGGTCTATTGATAAGGAGATATCCTAGTAATCATACATTTAAATAGGAAGCACCAAAAACCTCCAAGTTGAAAATAAGTTGAACATGTCAATGTGTTTTCATTATTTTAATTATAAAAGAAAATATTTTACAAAATGTTCATTTGAAGGAATCATCCATCAAAGTTCCAATTCAATTGATTCTATATTATATATACTTCAATCCGATAATACTTATTTGATTTTAAAAGACTCATATTGTTAAAATCATCAATTAAACTAATTCAATAAAGGCTTTATCTCTATAATGGTTTTGACCGTAACATTGACTACTTCTTCACTACTATCTTTTCCTGACTCCTCACTACTCTCTTTTCCTGACTCTTCCTTGCTGTCTATCACTTGTTCTTCGTCCTTACTATCGACATCTCTTTTCACTAGTCCACTGACTACTCCTTCACTGCTATCTTTTCCTGACTCTTCCCTGCTGTCTATCACTTGTTCTTCTTCATTACTATCTTGCCCTGACACTTCACTGCTGACTTTGTCTTTTTCTCCGTCCTCACTGTCGACGTTTCTTTTAACTAATTCATGGGTGCCGTCTGATGATAATTCCTCGTCTTCGTCGGAAGAATGATTGATTGCATGATCTTCTGTCTCGTTGTCTTCATTGGACAACATTCTCACATTGTTGTGGTTTTGATTGACTTCAATGCTTGCTTCGTTTTCAAATTGGTCAGCGACGTTATCTTCTTGATCTATGGACATGATATAATGTGTGAACAATTGTGAGATCCTACTACGTGATAAATTACATAGCATTCAGACTGAGCTTTCAGATGCTACTGACTTTCTTCTTCAGGGTCTACTAAGCGTTAATCATACATTATTAATAAAATTGTATCCATTTGGGCCAACACTTGGAATGTGATCCTCCCAATTACTAATATATCATAGGAATACATCACGGTCTTCGGACCAAATACATTTCTTCATGCGCATTATTTAGTTTTCAGAAAATGTTCAGTCAGGTTAATCTGATATCATGGTAATGGATTGTATATACCTTTGTGGGTTGACAATTCAGACATATTCTGTATCCATATACAAAACAAATTGACACACTAATCTCCATTTCAACATTGTATAATTGATTTATAGTACTTATCATGAGATATTATTATTTTTATCATCATTAACAATAATATTAAGACTCTGATTTATTGGATGAGCGGATCGAAGACTCAATTTTACCGTACTCCAAAACAATACTCCAAATCTCCAAATGTGCAAATACTCCGAATGCGCAAGTGTGAATTTTGGGTTTTTGCGCAAGCATTATTTACAGTAATTCATTGTGTGCTTACTTATTTCTTGATTGATTCACTTTACACATATGTCTCGTTTTGTTTCGTAATTTTAGGTTGCACTTTTTTCCTGCTCTTCAACTTATTTTTTGTGTGTTTTGTGGAGTTATTTTATTCATGTTATCGCCACAGTCGAGCCCTTATAAGGCTTTGTGGATAAGCGATGTGAATTTTGTTTAATTGTAATGTTTCTAACTTTTGTTTTCCCAATAAAAAAGAAAAAAACGATATTTTCGCGCTCCATAGGTCAAACGAAAGAAGATTTTTGATGAAACTTGTCATACACATATTTCATAATTTTCATTGTTCAAAGTTTTGTGGTGCAATCGGTTTGAGCACTTTCGAGAAAAATAATTACGAAATTTTGAAGTACCTCATAAGAATATTCCACGAGAGTATGAAACTATGAAAAATATGAAAATCAAAATTGTTCCGAATGAATCCTAATTTCTACGGAATATAAGAATCTTAATTGAGCAGATAATTTCAAAATTTTGAAGAACGTCATTAGAATGATCCAAGAGGAAGAGTATGGAAGTCAAAATTGTTCCGAATGAATTCTAACTTCTGCGGTATCTTGATTGAACAGATAATCTCAAAATTGTACACAAAACGTATTAGCCGTATTGAAGTAGGAAATTATCACGTATTTTTTCACATCAAAATCAACAAATATAAATCGATTACATCATAATACGATTGAAGTTATCAATAAGTGAATCAAGAAGGCAGTGAGTTGGATGGATTCGAGTTCGAAACGAATAAATATATATATATTATATATATATATATATATATATATATATATATATATATATATATATATATATATATATATATATACATATATATATATATATATATATATATATATATATATATATATATATATATATATATATATATATATACATATATGACTCTTCGTTACATCATAAATAATTACACCGACGTTCTTCAGTATAACGTCACTATTACGGTACATTATAAAATCTTGTTCAAGCATACGCTGTGTTATCTCAATTGTACTCATTTCGAACAATGCATTATTATGCGTTGAATGGTGAATATGTTTAGATTTTCAAAAAACATTTAACCATTTTCAAAACCTTGAAATTGAAGTACTAGGGGGATAGGTCACCATGGTGCCGCTATGCAGAAACACACACCTTTTGTTGAAGTGGAATGAACAATATCATCTACTTCATCAGATGATGCGTGTACTTGATTGATCTGGAAACAAACACATTGGTACATTTTATATAATTGTATATTGTTATGAGTCAGAGTTTAAAGTCACAAGTAATAAGTAATAGTTTGAAACTTCATTTTTTTGTCGAACTATATAGAAAAAATCAGAATCTTCATGAATGTCAAAGAGTGTTTGAACTAATCGGGAGATGGCATGTTCGTCAAATTACAATAGCAAATAGAAGAGTTGGGGGCGGTAAAAAAGCACTTCGTATGGTGAAGTTTTTATTGGTGAACTCAATTACAGGATATTGTTTTCAATTTATTACAACAATGAATGAGATCACTGGAAGAAACCTATACGTATTGGTATGTATAGGCTTCACCAGAATCTATCGAAATGTCAGTATAAACAGTATTGCGTAAAATATTGATCATAATATGGAACAATATTAGGTCCGATACTTGGTGTTGAAGGGTAACAATCTGTTGCAAAGTATTATCAATTTAAAAAAGATGATTTGTGAAAGTTGATGATAATAATCGAGTAGGCCTACACATTAATCATTTAAAAGTTACGTAACATGTTAACAGCATTTAAATATAGTTTGACGTATAATTGGATGAGCGGTAGCAAATACTTTCATCCCACTGTTATACATCTAATTGTCTGTGTTTTTGTGTGAATGTTTGTTTGTACGCAATACACAGGTCACACGGTTTGACTGATCAACATGAAACTTTTAAGGGGCACCTATCAAACTGAGAACTGAGAATTGTATACTTTTTGGGCAGAATTGGTTGAACCACTTTTCACTTGAAACCATCTCGAAATTTTGAAAATCCTCATAAGATGGGGCTGAGCCGAAACAAATTGAAAATGGTATCTCTTCCAGAAAATGAAATTTTCACCGAACGTGAATTCGAATATGATACACGTTATTACGGATTTTCATAGGAATTTGTATAGCCGTTTGGAGAGGATGATCATTCAATGAATAAATGTTCATCAAATAGTACAATAATTTGAATAGTTGTTATTCTTTCAGTATCTTGACACGGTGGATCAGGGGATTTTAAATTCGACAATTTTTGAGTTTTCGAGTAGACATACAAATATCTCGCTCATCTTACAAAGCATATGCTGCGTTTACCTAGCAGTCATATAATATGCGTTAAAAGTTGGATGCAGTGGTACAGAAAAGTGTGATGATACTAGGAGAAAATATCAATATGGTCAACTGAAGGTGTGTTGATAGCTATATGAAAAGCTATGAGAAGGTGTGACTGTAAAGAAGAGACCTGAATAATTGCGTCATCCTATGTATTTCAAATTATATAGAAATGGTTATGGAAATCTGAAATTCTCCGTACAAAAAAATACAATATAAATTGAATTAAAATATGTAATATAATATTCGAACAAGAAATATTTGATTTGTATTACTGGAAGTTTGCTATGAAAAATGTGGTAATTGTACACCGATCTGATTTAATCTGATCGATCTACTTACATTTACGTTCAGTGGAAAAATGAGGTTTCAGTGTTTTATCCGATCACTGTCCCCGTATTGTCGTCAGATAATGTATTCGTGCAGTTATATAAAACAATTGGGCTATATATAACCAATTTTTTCACAACATTGGATCTTTCTTGATTCTGAATGATCTTCAGAAATTTTAATAACCAGGCCTACCTGTATTTATCAGCTTGTTATTATTGAGTTTAATTGAGTTATATTCATGTTACTTGGTATTTTATTATTTATTCATTCGTTTATTCATTCAGTCCAAAGACTTGCACATGGTACAAAATATAGGAGATGAAAAAATTTAAAACTAGATATAAAAATGAGTGGACAGAAAGATATTATTAATAGAAGCAGATGAAATATACAATGTTATGATGCAATGATTGTCTAGTATGACTTTGAAGTGAGGAATTCATTGAGGTCATAGAATTAATCTCTCGTTTATTTTTCTCATTTTTCATCAATACATATTGTTAATCCATTATAATTATTTGAAGGTGTCGTGCTATATTGGCCGAGCTATATTTGATTTTTCATATTGATATATTGTGATGTCATTATCTTAAATATTAACGTTTTTTGACTTGTATTAATTTCTGTATTTTTATCATTTGATTGTTATTCTGTGTGATATATTTGGTCTTGAATGCAACACGGTGTGTGCAAAATATATGATGTGCATCACAGCTTATGGTAATATACAATTATCAAATTGGTACTCACATTTGACCCTGTGATAGGATTAGCCCAACTCAAGTCACTTACGATGATTGTAATGAACAAGAAGGCTAGCAACTTCAGATGCGCCATAATAATGCTAAACAGAAAATAGAAACAATCAAATCATGTTCTTATGTTGATTAACATGTACAATTGATAAATTCAATATATTGTAATATACCAAGATACTATTTGGATAATAAAATAAAAGATCAAAAAGTTGAGGGAGAAATCGATTTTATTGACAACTGTTCACGATATGATCCCCGGAACGGATTAACGTTGTTTTAACGTTCATCAAATTACTTCAATTATCGTGTAACAATTCAGAGTGAATCGATGAGTGAACGAATTGAATGTGTCAAAAATTGTATGCGATACGAACAATAATGACCATACTAAAGTGAAGAGAAGAGTTGTTTTGAAAAGAAAAAAGTTGTTATCACACTCAAAATTTCATAATACAAAGTAGAAAAGTTGTTTTCCAGGTAGTTCAGAACGAAAGGTTGAAGCTTGTACTGCGGGGTAACGAATATGAATACCACACCAAATATAACTACATGAATAGAGTTAGTTTAGAACTCATTATTGCCACATAGTATAATGAGGTGAGAGGAAACGACGACACAATGTTCACTAGTCTTGATCGCGCTCAACAGATTAAAAGAGAAACACGAACTGTGATGAAACTTGGAATTCAGGTAATGCCACTGAATTAATTTGTGATACATACATTTTGTGGTAAATTGTTTGATGCACATACAGAAAAAAATAGCATCACGGAATTTGAAAAATCAAATCAGAAAAACTCAGATGGGAAAAATATGAGAAAGATTCTCAGAAAATATCTATTATGCATTTCTAAACAAAGCATTTACAAATTTTCACTTGTCAATCTGAACCGCCTCTATGGAAAAAAAAGGTTTGATATAATAGCTACGATCGGTGAGCTATAGACGAAAATGTAAAATCCAAGAATAAATCTATTGAAAAAAAATCAACTATAGTGAACATTTGTTCATTTCGGTGAAAGTACATACGAATATCTCACTCTTCTTACAACGCGTTTACTGGTTTCGTCAACTACTATGAACACTTATTTTTAATATGCATACATAGATTTGTAACATTTACCTTGGTGAACTTTTTTTCGGAGTTTCTCCAACTATTCAATCGATCACAATATTAATTCGATGCTTCTCTTCGTGGAATTTTATTACCGAATCGCTCGAAGAAACATTTGATATTAACTAATAACGTGACTGATAGCTTATGATAACCGCGTCTTCTTTCAAGGGTATATTTATAGCATTGCACTGGATCATTGAATCGATTGAACTTTCAAGTATACACGTGATGGACGTTACAAAACTAAACTTTATATATTCAACGCATATTGGTTATGCAAAAATAATTTAATTATTTGCTAATCTATTGAACTTTGTTCGATATGCAACTTATTCCAGGATCAAATACGATGTATAATTATGTATAATTCAGTAAGATTGATATTGTGATGATGAGAATAACATTGTTCATACAATGAATACAGACTCCACCAAATGATTCAACTGTTGGTCAGGACGTTAAACAAAAAATATTGTAAGGTAGATTACTTATGATGGGGGCAGTTACCTACGGCTCTACAAACAAAATAGGCGATATTATATATATATATATATATATATATATATATATATATATATATATATATTATATATATATATATATATATATATATATATATATATATATATATATATATATATGTATATATATATATATATATATATATATATATATATATATATACATATATATATATATATATATATATATATATATATATATATATACATATTTAAATATATATATATATATATATATATATATATATATATTTATATATATATATATATATATATATATATATATATATATATATATATATATATATATATATATGTATATAATAATTTCATGATAATATCAGAGTTTCATACTGTAGAACCTATTTTGTTCGTGGAGCCGTAGATAACTGCCTAATTATAATCAGGTCATTCACCTAACAATATATATATATATATATATATATATATATATATATATATATATATATATATATATATATATATATATATATATATATATATATATATACATATGTTCGTTTAGACTTGCTTGTTTGTTTGGACTGGGTAAACTTACCCCCGAAAATAAAATAGAAAATAATAGATATAATGGATATGTAATTTTTGTTTTTGAAAAGCATCATACAATACAGTTACAGCATGGGCCCACTCATAATGAGTAATTAAAAATTTGATATCGTACCCGCTATTAACATATTGGTGGAAGTGCCAAGTTAATAGGTATACACACTGGACTTGCTAGCCACTATATATACTTGTACGATACACGAAAGATAAAGAAGCGAAGTACCCGTTCACCAGTGATGTAGAATAGGTGAGACAGTCACTATTTTTCTCATTCCGTGGATGCAAGTAATGTACTGTACATAGCTTGATTTCATAGCTTGATTCGTATCGTATGATTTTCCATTTCATCCAATTCACAGTTTTCAATGTTGAGAATAGCGTCATTTGTATTGGGATTGCTTTAATAAACCTTGATCTCTTTTGAATGACATGATGAAACTTATATCAACACATTGGAATAAACATTAGAGCGTCATTCCATTTTGATCCAATATGACATTGAAAACGACCGTGGTTCTCGAAAAATTATTTATCCATCATTCTATCAGTTTTCAGTCGAGTGATAGATTGGATAATTCAATTGATTCTTTCCGGTACAACAATTGATTAAGAATAACGATGTGTCATTTCTATACTATAAACCCTCATATATATATTATATTCAATATATATATATATATATATATATATATATATATATATATATATATTGAATATAATATATATATGAGGGTTTATAGTATAGAAATGACACATCGTTATTCTTAATCAATTGTTGTACCGGAAAGAATCAATTGAATTATCCAATCTATCACTCGACTGAAAACTGATAGAATGATGGATAAATAATTTTTCGACGAGAACCACGGTCGTTTTCAATGTCATATTGGATCAAAATGGAATGACGCTCTAATGTTTATTCCAATGTGTTGATATAAGTTTCATCATGTCATTCAAAAGAGATCAAGGTTTATTAAAGCAATCCCAATACAAATGACGCTATTCTCAACATTGAAAACTGTGAATTGGATGAAATGGAAAATCATACGATACGAATCAAGCTATGAAATCAAGCTATGTACAGTACATTACTTGCATCCACGGAATGAGAAAAATAGTGACTGTCTCACCTATTCTACATCACTGGTGAACGGGTACTTCGCTTCTTTATCTTTCGTGTATCGTACAAGTATATATAGTGGCTAGCAAGTCCAGTGTGTATACCTATTAACTTGGCACTTCCATATATTATATATATATCCATATTTCCATATATTATATATATATATATATATATATATTTATATATATATATATATATATATATATATGTATGAACGAAAAAAAATATATATACATGCAATATATATATGTATATATACATATAAATATATATATATATATATATATATATATATATATATATATATATATATATATATATATATATATATATATGAATATATATATATATATATATTTATTCATTCGAAAATGTCAATAGCTTGACTTTTTTTTAGTCATTTGGTAGTGATATTGATGTGATATTGTTGTCATTGTTAGAGCTTTCTTATATAAGCTTATGATTAGGTCTTTTGTCTCATGGATACTCTGGAGAAAGGGAGCTCAAGACTCCAGAAACGTGAGGCTCGTCATTCTATTGAAATTATTCCATATTTTGATTTGTCTCTCAATTTTCATTACTTGCGTTGCATCCCTGGAAAATGTAATCATGAATATCTCATTCATATAATATCATTCATATTCATATATATTGATTGAGTATTTATTCATTCGATATTCATTCATATTCATTCATATTATACATCATATATATTCATATATATATATATATATATATATATATATATATATATATATATATATATATATATATATATATATATAAATATATATATATATAGATGAATGTATTTATAAATATATATATATATATATATATATCATATTTATATATATATATATATATATATATATATATATATATATATATATATATATATATATATATATGTATATATATATATATATATATATATATATATATATATATATATATATATATATATATATATGTATATGTTTATATATATATATATATATATATATATATATATATATATATACATATATAGTACTCTGAGAAAAGTATCTGAAATATGTATTACAAATTTACAATAAATCTTTCATATAAGAATAATGAAGAGATTTATCAAGCTCAAAATTACAGCTCTTTGTTGAATATTAGGTTCAGATTTCTGTGGAAGGTAATTATGTGGTCATTCTTCACAACTATTCTCTTACAATCACATATGAATCACACATACACAAAGTACGAAAAATCGATCAATTGAATCAATTGGGCATCAATCTCAGTACATATGATATGAACAAATATTTATAATTTACTTTGTATCCAGTACGTTATTGGTTCTAAATTCTCTACTTGTTGGATGAGCGAAGCGAAGACTCAATTTCACTATACTCGAAAAAGAGTGCTTTTTTTTCGCGCTCCACAGGTCAAACAAAAATTCAAAATCAGTTGAAACTTGGCATACACAAGTGTTCCTATCTAACTCGATACTGTATAGTTTTGAGGGGCAATCGGTTCTACCACTTCTGAGAAAACTCATTTCAAAGTTTTCAAAAATGTCATAAGAATAACCTAGAGGAAAAAATTCGTTACAAATATTTCACCCGAGAGAATTCAAATTCTCAGGAAATTTCAATATAATAATGATACACATCATTCCGAACTTTCACTCAAATCGGATCGCCTTTTTGATGTGAAAAATATATAATGTAATTTTTGTAAATCACTCAAAGCTATTAACTAAGATACCTATTAAATTCAAGCAACAGGTGACAGGTGTCACCAATTAACTGTAAGCGATTAAAACAAAAACTTCCTTATTATCATAGAAATTAATTAGGAAATAAGATGGCAGTGACTCAATTGTTTGGATCTCAAGGTGTATATATATATATATATATATATATATATATATATATATATATATATATATATATATATATATTTATATATATAAATAATCAATCCAAATATATAAGTTGAAATAAGTAGCTTATCCATCAACGCAGAAACACATACGCGTTTGCCTAGTTGTATTATATTCAATCGTGTATTCTGAACTGAATTTCATCGAGATAAATTTTACTTCTCAACATTTCGAAATATTTGTGTTCTCCTACTTATGCAATTTGTGTTCCTTGTTGTCTGAAAATATGTGGGTATATATTCAGAAAATTATAGTCCATGATCAGGATTTATCAGTTGCATCTCACTTAATTGACGACTAGTGATTGACCCGCCCATAAACGTCACAAAACAGAACATCCAATCAAATGGGCTTTGTTATGTGGGAAATTTAACCTTGACCTATCAGAGTATCTCTTAATTCCCACATGAAGTATCCAGGTGGCTTTGGCGATTAGCCACGTCTATCACTACTGGTCAATTGCTTCGACTCTAGTTTGACTTTTCATATTTTCAGTTTCATTAAAACTTTTGCTTAAACTCTCGTGAAAACTGATTTTGTCTTGTATGATTACATGCATGTCTTATATTACAGTATCCACTCCTCTTCCGGTACGTTTTGAGGTGAAAGGTCAATCTGCATTGCAAGTGATGATAAGAAGTGACGTTACTACGCAACCCAATCTACGACCAATGAATTCAAATGTGGAAGGATATTCGACAGACCATTCGGAGGAGCAGTAGGAAATAGAACTATCTTATTCGATTTTCCTTACAGACTTTTTTTTGAGGGGTATCAGACAAGTAAGTTACAAACATGAAATACTGATTTATTTCAATTCCGTCCTCAAAAAACCCTATAAGGAAAATCAGTGTAGAGCGATTTGTTTTGAAGTGTATGTCTTGATTTTTGAATTATTGCTTTGCAAAACAATAATGTGGCGACGGTCAATGTACCAAATTACTATCAGTCGAGTCAAGTATCTAGAAGGCCGATAATAGAAGTAACTTTCAAGTTCTTTCATTCAAGACCTTCAAGATCCTCGTTCAAGAACACTAATATCTATATCTATCTGGGTTCATATCAAATTGACATTTGACATCAATGGGAGAACGCAATATACGTGTTGTTGGATGAGTGATGTAGGCATATTCATATGAAATGTAATTGAAACCCATAATACGCACCTTGGGCTCGAACCAATAGGCTTCTGTCAAGTGACGTCACTCATTGTTAAAAGAGAGAGACAGCAATGTACACTAATACATATTAACCAATCACAATCGTTGATAATCCACCACTTCGTTGGATTGTTATGGTATCGATTGTTAGTAATTCATTGCTTAACAGAAGGCTATAATTCCACTGCATTCCTGTTTATTCATCAGTCATTTCAATCGTTTTACAAATGAATTGATTGTACTTGTTGCTTAAATCCCCAACGAGTTTGTTAATAGTTACGACTGAAGTGAAAAATTGAACTATATTTTTAAATAAAAATATCCGATTCATGTGAATCTTTGGAATGTTTGTCATTATTATATTGAAATTCCATGGAATTTGAATTCAACCGAAGGGAATATTTTTTCCCGAATTACCTTTTTTGGTTATTCTTGCGGAGTTCCAAAGAACTTCAAAATGAATTTGCTCAGAGCTGAGTGGTGCAACCGATTGTGATTTTGTATTATATTGTATCTGATAAGATTATGACGAGTGTGTAGGCCAAGTTTCAACTGAATTTGTATTTTCATTTGACCTGTGGAGCACGAAAATATTCGAAAATTAAAATTTTCGACGAAAATGTTGTGATAATATTACCAAGTTCATGAACTATTTTGATTATTCATCAATTAATAATTTAATATTCATCCATTCCCATTTTTCTGCATGTCAGAAGTAAACATTTCTTCCAATTTTCGTTTCATGCATGGATCTTTCTTTCCTCTTCTTATCTGATAGGTCAATGGGGGCACCTGAAGAACGTATACCAGTACAAGTACCAATAAATTCGACTCGGTTGTGTGATATGGGTTTGGGTGTCCAACCTTACCTGAACCCTAACCACATTCCATTGAAAAGTACGACCGAGTCGACTTTATTCCGGTATATGCTCTTCAGCGCCCTCGGTCAATGCACGCTATACTTACACTATTCATTTATTTATTATCATTATTATTTATTATTTATTCATTTATTTATACATATATTCATTTCAGTATGAGTACCTATCCCACTTTTTATGAAAGCTTTCTGCCAATGAACACCAAATTGTATATACTAAAATTACCAACTAAACTCTTCATATATTATGTCCTGCATCGTTTTTTCCCATTATTTTCCACATCATGTAAAACTTGACACAAAGTTATTGTTTCCCAAATGAGTTCAGAGACGACAAAATAGAATTTGTTCGGACGGAGAATCACATTTATGATCTTGGAACCTCCAAAAAATAATGTATGATAATGTAGCGCGTATACACTCGTATCAACGAAAGAGGAAAGTCGTATACCAACTAAAAAGTGATGAAAAACTTCTGTACTTTATCAATCTCGCTTTAGAGCTGTAAAGATTGAATTCTTTTCAAAGATTTGATTGAGTTTTCATCGTAAATCTTTTTCTAATAAATGGCAGTTCCCTAGAAATACAAATAAAACGGTGATATATCTCTTTGATATGTTGGTACGCGACGTTCTTTTGTGGACTCAAGTACAACAAACTATAGATAGTGAACTAGTAAGTTCACTGAACACTTTTTTATATAACAACAGTGATTACGTATGTCAAAGGTCGGGAAACGGTTTAGGAGAACCGATTCACGCTGAAATGGTTCAAAAAATGAGTGTATATCACAGAAACGCTTTAGCAAAACGTTTCAACGCCAGCCATTTTGAATATTGGCAGCGCCTTGTGAATAGTTACCGCCCGCATCCAAGCAAGACTTCGATAATGTAGAAAACACAGAAAGCCTTGTCTTGAATCGGTTTGACGTGTATGTCAATCGTATCGAGATGTCCAATTCACTTTCCAAATTCCCAACTGGGTTGTAACTCAAGTGTTTTACACCAAAACCGACCGGGATATCACCATCTCAGAATTGAATTTTTTAATCATACTGACTAATTGAGACTCACAGTAAAGCAGATTATGACTTCTTTTTTCTATTGTTTATAAAATGTATTCACCTGTTATTTCATTCCATGTATTTCTACTGTATGTAGAATATTATACTGCATATATCTATCAATATGCTCCCTTACTGTATTGTATTTTATCGATTTTTTATAATTATGCTTACCTATCCAATATTACTTGTAATGCAATTGGGACCAATGAATAATAACTAACTAAATCTCTAAACCGTTTCAGCGTGAACTGGTTTGCCTAAACCGTTTCCCGACTGATGTGTGGTATACGTATAGTCAGTGAAGAATTTCAAAACTATAGCACACAAAAAGATTTAGAGATTGAGTGAGGTCGTAATGATATCCTATTTGAAAAACATAAACTGTATTTAGAATGTTTATCGTCCAATATATTTTTGTATCTGTTTTCATGTGTTATACATAAATCAAGTTAAATGCACATAAAACCAGATTGATGGAAATTGCAAGAACATGCCGAAGAGGTGAGACGATAACAACTTGATTCAGTCGCATGCACTAAGAGTTCTTATCTTCAGCCATCCGTCAAGTTGATAACGGAAAGAATTGCTTCAACTGAATAGAGATAAGAACATCCACATTACACATCATATTAATATACGTAACATCATTCTGTGTTATGTTACTTTATAACAATAATAATAAGACAGAAATGGTTTCAGTACACTGACGTACTTACGAGATATGAGAAATTTTAGTATGCATATTTTTCACGACTTTTATTCAAATTGTAGATGATGTGAAACTATCCAACATTTTCCGATGTTTGATAAGGATTACCATTGAAGTGACTATAGCGTTAGCTTAAAAATGGATGACACTCGAAAGAAATTTAAAAATGGCAGCCTAGTATAATCAGCCTGATTACAGAGCTATTGATATTTACTACGAGACATTTAGCATAAAGCCGGGTAGTCTATATCTTAAAAATAGAAAAATGCGTGTGAATGAAGAAGTCGTGTTTTTTTCAAGAGAACCTCATTTTATTATGTTGAAATTTTGAAGAGCAAAAATGAGTGAATCATTGAGATTTTCAATCCCTGATTGAAACTTGAACAATTCTAAATCCTAGATTTTGAAGATTAGAAATTTGTGTCATTTGTAAACCTAGACATCCAAAGTTTTTAAAATAATTTTCGGATGTTTTGCCCAACTCAGTACACAATAATTGATATAATTTTTGCAGTAAGGCAAATAATGGAATCACATTGGGAAGAAGATAAAGATATGGCAATATAATTTCTAGACCTGGAAGAAGCATACGACCGTCTCCCGAGACAGGATGTGTGCGAGTGTCTCAAAATTGATGGTGGGGAGAAAATCTACTAAAGAGCATTAAATATACATTTAACGACAATAAATGTTACGTTAGACCTCCATTCGACTCTACTAAACGGTTCGAACTCAAGAATGATTTGAGACAGGGAGGTGTATTGCCTCCCACATTATTTATGTAGTATGATAAATTAAATTCTGAGAAGAAGACAGCCATAAGAAATACAATGAACAAGGATAATGATGCAGACAATTCACATATGCGGAGTGATACTTGACAAATGAAATTAATAGCTCATAAATTTCGAATGATGATCAGTCAGAAAGAGTCAGAGTTATAAATGAACAGAAGATTACAACAGGCAGAAAGCTTTGACCAGACCGTGAGAAAACTGTTATGGAAAAGAGAAATCATCGTAAGACTTAGAATTCTTTTATATCGAATGTGATTTTTACATATTTCACCATATTACTGTAACATGGACAGTAAGTCAGTAACAGCAAAAGAGGCAAGTCAGTTTTTAACCTCCCAAATGAACAACAAGCATAATAGGCGTAACAAAAGAGGATTGAATGATGAATAGTGAAGTTAGGCATAGATGAAGAAACTGAAGTATTTGAAATAAGATTTGAGATGCATATGAGAATAATGGAAAAATGCCCATAAAGAATTCTGAAATATTGTAAAATGGATGAAAAAATGGTCAGAAGACTATACGAGGAAGAGTGAGAGATGATGCAGATAAATGGAGGCGTAAGAAGAACATGAGAAGATGTGGGAGAGGAAAGATTGTAGGAAGGACGAAAAGCATGGCGAATATTATAGGAGATGGAAGAAGAAAGTGAAGAAGAGGATGAAGACGAGAAAGATGGTGTGAAAGGTTTGTCCAAGCCGGCATTATTTGAGAGGCTGCAGATAATGATCAATGTTCAACACCTCCCTACCATGACATGTTGGAACTATGGGGATAGGTACTCATTTATCATTCAGTACCAGTACTATGTACTTTCGAAAATACTCTGGGAATTTTGAGAATATTTCTGAAATTGTGTGAATTTTGTTCAATGACATGCAAATTACACTTCCAAATGATGGTATTGAATGTTACAATAATGTTCAATTAACAAAGTTAATCAAGATGAATTTTGTAGAGAAAAATCATTTCAATAACAATCCGCTTTTTTAGTTCAATGATTACGTACCTAGTTTCAGGACGTCTGTAAGAAGGCTTGTAACATCGTCCCCGGCTGCGCGTGACTCTACATCAGAATCATCATAATCCTGAAAAATAACTCGTTATTCTCAGTTCTGAGGCAGGTATAACTTCTTCTTATCTAATCATTGACGATGTAAAGAATCAACACAAATATAGTTATTTTGATGAGCGAAGAAAAAATTAGATTCTACCGTATTTGAAACAACGGAAGTGTTTTTGTTTGTTTGTTTGTTTGCTATTTTTCTCAAACTCCTGTATACTGTCTATTTTTGTGGTGCAATCGGTTAGGCTACTTTCGAGAGAAGCTATTTAGACGTTTTTAACATTTCAGTGAACATAACCTAGAGTAGCAACATTGAAATGAATATCTTCTTCGAATTTGTTGGAATTTGTTTCATTATATACGGTGAGCATAAGGATGGTACCACTGATCTCTATAACTAACGTGGATAGCTGATCCGATGTTGACCGACTGAAGCCAGGTAGGAGCCGACGGCGCCATATTGCTCGGACCCATCTCGAGCTTTGTTGCATGCCAACGTATGTGGTTTGATCTGGCATGTTCTATGGTTTCGAGCTCTATTATATAAATAACCTTTATTGGTCCCTAGCTTATCAAAAAGTTAACAGGATAATAATCAATATAAAATATAATTGGGTGATTCCATTTAGAAACAACCAAATATTAATAAAACTTTCGCTCATGGTCTTCGATTTTGATGAAATTTGGCACATTTGCTGTCATGGTGCATCTGACAACACATATTCAATTTTGGATTTTTTCAACCCTTATCTTCCGAGATACGGGGTAGCAGAATTTGAGCTCCGTGCCTGGCGGTTTATGCTGCGCAGAGGTTGTTTTCTAATAACTTCTGTCCTAGTCAAGCTAAAAATTTGTAATAGAGCTCATTTTGAAGGTGAGAATGCCTTCTTTCCATCAAATACCATCAACACCCACTGTGAGTTCATATTTTGCGAGTAGATCATTCCTACATCTTGATTAGGTCAAAGGTCAATATAAAAAATACTCCAATTTGGATTTTGTTAAAACTTGCTATATGTACTCTCAACACATGTACAAATACATGTGGAAACTTTTGTGGTGGTAGTTTTATAGGTTTCTGAGAAATTAAATATTTACTATACAGTATATTGAAATTTGCAGTAAACCAGGTATCTCAACCTCATTTTTGCATCAAGCTCATGTGAGCTCATTTTTATAAATGTACAACGGCTTAGGGGTAACGGTTCAGGTAAATTGGGTCAGTGTTGAATGGGATTAAGGGTGTATTGAATTGACATCATTGTTACTCTTGGCTTATCATTTCACCTATTATGTTGATTAGTGCCGACCAGTTCGGTTTCACAAACAAGATTTGCTTTGTGGTGTGTGTAATAGATGGGGCCGGTTTACTTACCGCGCCACCGTTTAAATTCATTGAAGCTCCTGTCTGGGTTTGTGTTTGCGTTTGAGTGATGCACGCGGAGGTGAGCTCTGTGGGTGTTAACACATTGTCAGCATACGTTTATACGGGAATGACCATGGGAGTCGATTTAGAGAAATATCAGTTTTTTGGTGATAGCTTTTGAACGGTATGAGATATCAAAATTTTGATACGCGAGATACACAGATGATTATAATAGATACCGGCAAGATACCGGCACAGCAGCTGAGTGGTTAGCGCACTTGCTTCGTGTGACCCGGAAGGTGAAGGGACATATCGGACCCGGTTCGATCCCCGCCACCGTCCATCTTTACAGGGGTTTTTCGTGGTTTCCCTCTGTAGTCTAGGCTAATGCCGGGATGGTTCCTACAATATAGGCCACGACCGCTTCCTTCCCACTATCCTTCTCACTACCCATAAAAACTTTCATCTCATCATCCCATCATCTCATTAATCATTCATCCGACGCCAATAGATCTTAGTAATCATTACAGTGCGTCGTTAAAACCCAATATATATAAAAAAAAAGCTTCAAGATGATATGATATGAGTTTTAACAATTCAAGTCATGTCGCATAACTGTCAAGCGTATAAAAATGCTAGAAAATTGGTATTTTTAGCTGTATACGCTTGACAGTTATGCGACATAACTTGAATAGCTATGAATTATATCATCTTGAAGCTATTAAAATTATCTGTGTTTCTCGCGTATTAGAATTTTTATATCTCATACCGTTCAAAAGCTATCATCAAAAAACTGATATCTTGCTAAATCGACTCTCATGGACTGTTGAGAGGATGATAAGACAAAGAAGAGTGAAAGAAAAATACATGATGAAGAACAGAAGACGGAGATTTCTTTTCTCTTGAAGAAATGATTATATTGTTCGTCAGGGGCCTACCCCTGAGAGTAAAACTTTACTATTCATAGCATTCGTTATGAATGAGGTCATAATTAATGATTTTTTTGGGGGGTATTACGATGTAGCACTTGTGGAGCCCCATGCAAACTCACCTTCATTGTCATCTTTATTCCTAATCATTGGAGAATAACGACCATGTACCTAGCTACCAATATTGATGAATTATAATGCATTTATTGATACAACCTGATACATGTGCATGTATATATATATATATATATATATATATATATATATATATATATATATATATATATATATATATATATATATATATGATTGAACTTCTGGGATAGAGAGATCAAGATATCAAGATATTTTGAATGTCATAGCCATGTCATCAGAAAGTCCCGGGCTCGAGTCCCGGTCGAGGCGTATCTTTTATGACATAGCTATAACATCCCATATATATTTTTTTTCAGAGTTGAATGAAACATTCCATACGTACCAGTCATTAGCACAACGAGTAAAATACCAATTAAGAACATATTGAAACTAGACATGTTGTATTCAGCTTATTGTGCACCAGAATGATATAATCGAAGTAGTAAGTCTGTATAATTATGGTTTTCCAAGGACAAATATATTATATTCTTGATAGTTCTATGTCACACGCAAGGTAGCATGGTTTTAATCAATATTTTAAAAGCAAACGACAATTCATCTATCTGGTTTAAATGCCTACTTATACCTATTCGCAATAGTCGCAATTGCATATTCCTGTATAAACATGTATAATTTAATGATAATTATATGTGATATGTGATGACTGATGATAGGCCAACAGGTCAAGTGAACTAGAAGTGAATTTTTAATTCACTTGATAGGCCTACAGTAAAAGCGACGAAGAGAAAAATTGCAATTACATGAAGAATAGATCAAACCAAGTCAAGAATACAACGAAACTAATTGATTCTCATATTTTCTGTTTTGAAAACCTATTTAGTTTTTTTTTTCACAATTCGATATAATTTTCGAGGTTTCCAAAATATTACCGATACTTTTTTTCTTCTCCTGAGAAATGGTATAACTTGTGAAGAGTTGAATGCGTGAAATTGATTATAATAGTTCACCTGTTTCACTTGATAATTTCAATTGTGAACTGACACAGAAAGAAAGAAACCAAGGTGAATTTAAATTAGGCCCCAGATACATTCAACTGGATTTTTGATGGTTATAATACAAAATACAAAATCTAACTTTCATATATTATCTTGCCAATTTTTTGGATCACTGCGTATGATGGAGATTTCTATAGTGAATCGAGGTATTATGATATCATTACCATTATCATGATATTATTATGAAAGACAAACTACCAAAAATTGATCTATTACACTTTTTTTGAATAAAATGACATTTTCGAACCCATTCAGCTTCATATTTGAAATGACGAAGAAATGACAAATATCGATTTTTGTTTTCCAGAACATGAAGTTCATGCGTCTCTTACGTCAGTCTATATCAATATTTAAATTTATAATTCGATTCTCAATATTGCAGCTACTGGATGAAGTTTGTTTGTGCTTGGATGCGCCTCGACCGGGCCTAAATATATGTATATGGTATAATTGACGTTGATTCCTTGATCCATTATTATGAGATGAATTATAATTCCGGTATATCAAGTGGAAGTTTTCACTTGATATACCGGAATTATAATTCATCTCACATATATATATATATATATATATATATATATATATATATATATATATATATATATATATATATATATATATATATATATATATATATATATATATATAAAAGAAAATGGTAATATTCAATATATGATAATGCGATATAACAACTTTTCATAAAATATTATATCCTTCATCAGGTTTTCCTCTCATATATATAGAATTATATATCATCATGATAATTCTTATTCCCGAGTACATTTACAAAAGCATTCTTAAAATACTGTTGTGCTAGGCTGGGCCTTACATGAACATTTTTGTTGCGAATCCGCCAGCGCATACGGGAGCGGTACGGAGCCCCGGAGCGGTGCGAATAAACTGCAGTAGACCGTGCCGCGTGCACGTAGTGTTTCGTACTTTGTTCGAGTTCGTTGACACTTCGTTGAAACTTGGTTGACATCGCTAATGTCATCTCGATGATAATATATATAAGTTTAAATTATTTTTTAATAACATCGAAACGTGATACAAAATTATTATTCTCCAATTAAGGTCATGGTTGAAAGATGGGATCGTTTGGACGGGGCACCACAAGGGCGATCGTATCACGTCATTTTGATTAGATATAGAAGTCTTTCATTTTACGAACGTACGGAACACATTATGACTGTTTCTGTGATATGTATCCGGATATATTAGTAACTATATGAAAACAAAATATTGCTTATGAGGCTATTCAACCCATCTAAAAATGAGAAAAACTACTTCTCACAAATAACTAGATTTGGAGTTGACTTTTTTTTTTTTTTTAATAACGTCGAAAATTGATACAAAATCATTGTTAACTAATGCAGAACCATTGAAGTGAATTGAAATTGAACTGATAGAAAATTAATTCGAAATGTGTTTTCTCGTTTTATCCCGGATGCCGGCAAAATAACCAAACAACGCTCGCTAAATACGGGAATGCCGCAAAAATGATTGTAAAGATAGGAAACTTGCCAAAGTTAATGCTTAAACTGGTGAGCATGTCATCAGATAGTTAATTGTCATTCACATAGGCCTACGTTTCGCCGCTTGATTATCATCAACGATTCAGTTGCCTGAAAATTCTCACAACATTTCGTGTAATTATAAATAAATCTGTATCAAATAGAATGGTAAGATTTAAGAAAATTCGAATTATCTGATGACATGCTCATCAGTTTGAGCAATAACAAAGACTTTGACAAGTTTCAAAACTCTGCGATTATTTTTGTGGCATTCCCGTATTTAGCGAGCGTTTTGGTTATATTGCCGGCACATGGGAAGAAAGGGAAAATATATTTCGAATAATTTTTTCATCAGTTTAATATCAATTCCCTTCACTGGTTCTGCATAAGGCCTAATCAACTCGAAATCCAGTTATTTGCCAGAAATAGAAATCTCACTTTTACAAATCATCCGCTTATCGATCAATGATGAAATTATTTTGAAAATTGAAACAAGTCGTATTAAAATCGACACCTCTGTTATGGAAAAGCAGTATGACGGCGACCTCAAGATGATTTCATTTGAATCCAAACTGTATCTCTATGATCTGGCAAACGCACGTGAAATGCTGCGGTGCGGAGAAAATTAAAGTAGACTCGAGCTGAACTTTTGAGAAATAACTTCGCATCACATCGCAGTCGTCACTGATTGGCTAATCATTTCAAATGGTTGTCATCCTGAGAACTTTCTTCCGCATACGGCAGCGAATTCGCAAAAAAAATGTTCATGTAAGGGAACTTTTAGACTACGTATTTAATATGTATTATATATACCATAGGCCTACATATCAGTGAAATTATCAGTAGGCCTACAAATAATAGAATTGTAACTGAATCACCAAACAGTCTTCCAAAACTCAATATACAAATTAGGAAAAGCATGATTTTCAATTTTGATGCCCCCCCCCCCCTCCCCCTCCCCCTCTTCACCTGTACCGAAGGGGATTTAATTACTTTGGGCTTGAGTTGCGTACATCCCTCACTGAAATATATTTTTTCAACCAAACCATTGTTTGTGATAAAAGTGGACTTGTGCGGTAGTAGCATAGACTAAAGAATACTACTATACTAATACTAGTCTTCTTTACTCTTTAGTCTATGGTAGTAGGCTCATATTTCGTTTTTTTTTTTGTATTTACGAATGAAGAAGGTCGTCTACCAACAAAATAACTGTGCATAACGTATATCAGTTTGTATATACTCTCGCTGTTACTTCAAGCTTTTGACGCTTTATTATAACGCTTTCGAAGAACGTAAGTTCGTTGCTTACCATAAACCTCATACTGAAAAATCATTACCCTAAAACTATCATGGTTATATAAGTAGGCAAACGCGTTATGTGTTGCCGCGTTGATGGATGAGCTGAAACATATCAACTTATATTTGGATTGGTTATTATATATACATATATATATATATATATATATATATATATATATATATATATATATATATATATATACATATATATATATATATATATATATATATATATATATATACACCTTGAGATCCAAACCATTACTTCACTGCCATCTTATTTTTCCTTTTTCCAAGGTCTGCTCTATCTCCGCCTAGCGGATAGACGGTAAACCGCGTATTGACGGTTCACCGTCTGTCCGCAAGGTGGAGATTAAGCAGACCTTGATTAATTTTTATGATAATAAAGCAGGCTTTGTTTTAATCGTTTACAATTAAGTGGTGACACCTGTGGCTTGGATTTAATTGGTATCTTAATAGCTTTGACTGATTTACAAAAATTACATTATATATTTTTTTACATCAAAACGGCTCATTCGATTTGAGTGAAAGTTCGTAAAAATGTGTGTCATCATAACAATGAAATTCGCTGAGAATTTGAATTCTCTCGGATGAAGTTTTTCCACGATTTTTTTTCTCCGGGTTATTCTTATGGGACAACTTTGAAATGAGTTTTCTCAAAAGTGGTTCAACCGATTTCGCCTCAAAACTATACAATATCGAATTAGACAAGGACACGTGTGTGTACCAAGTTTCAACTGATTTTGAATTCTTATTTGACCTGTGGAGCGCGAACAAAAAAAAAACAGGCACTTTTTTTCGGGTATGGTGAAATTGAGTTTTCGCTTCACTCATCCAAATATAAGATGACTATTTATTTCTATTGGTTATTTTGGTAGACGACCCTCTCCTTTCGTGGATACAAGTATACATATTCCTCAAGAATCCACGAGATATCGAGGTCGTCTATGAACGACACAACACGCATGAACTTGAATTTCTTGGAATTGTGACAGACCATTAAGAGTACTGTAGATCATAGCTGGTATTACATTAGAACGAACAGGCATCCACATTACCGTTCTCGGTAGCTCATAGTTAGCTGAGGCACCGCTTCAGAAACTGAAGTCACCGTTAAGCGTGGGTTCGAGTCCCGTATAACGCATGGGTTTTGCAAACGTCCTTTCACATAATCATCTCGTTTCTAATCATCTGCTCATTCGTATCCCCGTATAACCTAGCTGTTGGTGGGGCCTCGTTACTCGTCAGACAAACAATAATCAATTGCAGGTACCCACAAGAAATGTATTTGCAATGAGACGGGTGGACGGGTAGCATTCTGAACCGTCATTCAGGAGACCGGGGCTTGATTCATATCATGTTCGACCGTCCTTAGTCTCCCTCTCTCCCTCTCAAAGTAAAACTGGGATCGTTGCTTGATAACAGGCAACATCCGCTTCCTCCCCGCTATTCGAAACACCTAATGAAATGACAGTTCATCTTACCTCTCCTTCACCTATTTCATCATTCACCGACGACGATGTATCTTGGTCATCATTACAGTGCTTCGCTAAACCACCCGATGTAAATGAATAATGAAATACAACATTTATTTTCATATTTTATGTGTTGACAAATTTTAAGTTGATGGGATATTGAAATACTCGAGTCAGTCACATGGAGGTACGTTGTCAATAATTGACAACGTGAGTCAGAAATCGGATCAGATTAGTGTTTCACCATTCTGTGGCCTCACAGAGTGTACCAAGACAACAACAAGTGGACGAAGTACGTCATGGATAGACTAACTATGTGTGTGTGTGCGATATTGACATTGGGCTACTCATCTGCAGTTGGTAAGTAAACGCTCATATTTACTGGAATGATTCCTTCATATTGAGCCACGATACCGCCTCCTTCTTACCAGTCCAACAGACGCAGGGGATCTATTCACTATTCAGATTATACCTAATTACTGTACTGTACAATACATGAGCAATAAACTACATTTAAAATTCTTTTCATGCAACATTTATAATTATAACAAAATACTTGTTGACGGATTTACAAATAGTATTCAAAACTAAACATGACAGATTCAATTATTACATTTACACTCAAGTGAAATAAGAATAACTGCAATACTGCAATAAATTGTTGAAAATAAGTAATAGGTATCTGGAAGTGAAGATTTGTATTGTGTCTGCGGAAAACGTTTATCTGAAGAGAAGTCTTTACTGTAAAAAAAAAGAATTGAGTTGATTCCTTGGAAGAGAGCTTCTTTTTTATCATGAAAATGATAATTAAACTGTCTTTATATTATAACCAGCATTATAATTGTTATTACATTTCTTTACCATACATCATGAGTATTTTGAGACTTGTCAGTTCAAAAAATATCATCTTACGACAAGAACATAGAAAACTGTCGATTCTTTTGTCTCTATGATGAAAGAGTTGGTATATTAAAAAAGGATTTGAAAAACTAATGATGATATTATTTAGTTGAATTATCAATCAATTAATGTGACTGAACAGTTATTTGGTGGCCATAATGTCTAACTCATGTATTTTAATTTTGGAATAGAATTGAATTTAATTGAATTATGAATCAATTTCAAACATATGAAAAGTACGGTACATTGAATTATCGTGGGTAAGTTTCAGATGATCTCGATCTGGGAGATGCTTGCTATACTCCCGACGACCTTCTCGGCATTTGCACCATCATTCACGATTGTGAATCCTTGCAAACCTTATTAAATCACACGGATTATCTTGACGAGGACGTGTTGGCATGGTTACGACAAGCTCACTGCGGTTTCCAAGGAAAAGATCCGATTGTTTGTTGCCGAATCCCTCGTGTCTCGACGAAACCTCAGAAAGTGGAAACTCAGAGTGAGGTGAAGGACGACTATGTTGAAACCGAGAGTAAGGTATGTTTGTAGGTATGGTAATCTTGTATGGTTTAAAGAATTCAATCTTTCACTTATTCTACAATACATCTAAACCAATTATCCTTGCTAATCAATCGTCTTCCAAGGCTTCTAAAATAAAAGTTCCTTATAATGATTTAAAAACTATTAAAATTGATTAAACCTACGTATGATAATCTTTTGTGGTTTTGAGTATTCAATCTTTTATCACTTTGTTTTATTGTTTACAATATATTTAAACCAATTATCCTTGCTAATCAATATTTTTCAATCTTATATCCACTTAGCTTCTTCTGATGATTTCTTAAAATCGTCCACTGATTTAGGCCATTGATGATTGAGTCGATCTCCCAGTGCGTTCTTGTCCAAAATGGTGGTTTCAATAAAGAAAAATATATACTTAGGCTGCTTCTTTATATTGTAAGTTCGTGCTGCCAATTTAGGTTTATGGCCACCCCTTCCTAAAAATGAAGACGATTGATGAATGACTACATTCCTGATTTCTCTCCTCGCTTCATAATCTCATAACATTTTGTACATGCATGGCTACAAATTTGGATTTGTCCTCCTCAGTGGCAGACGTTCTCATCATAGTTATTTTATCATTTCTGTAGGGCTGTGTCGCCCGCCGTTTTTTGATAGGAGCTTTCTTGCCGCTTTTCTTTGAATTTTCTCGAGAATCTCTTCTAAACGCTGGTGCGTATTCCAGGCCATACTGTTATATTTCATTCTGCGTCTCACTATTGATTTGTACGCCATTTATTTGACTTCCAGGCTACTATTAGATCTTGGGTTTCTCATAGCAAATTTTAGGTTTATGATACCTTTCTAAGCAGTGCTTTCTGTTTGGAGTTGCCTACTTAGCTTGTGATTCAGTACTATTACAACCTAGATATTTTCCGCTCTTTTCATATATTTTCAAATATTTTTTCATATATTTTCATAGGTGAAGACCGATGATGTGAAAACCGATAATGAAGTTAACTTAGATCAAGAAGAAAGGCCTATAGACGTGTTCAAGCATCCGAATATCAACCTTATCAACTCGGGCGAATGTGGCAAAGGATCTCAAGATAGAATCTATTATGGCAAAAAAACGGGATTGTTTGATTTTCCTTGGATGGTGTTATTAATCTATCGAACAAGTAAGTATACATTCTTGTATTGTGAGAGGTGAAGGTTTTCTACCAAATAGGTGATTGATTGTTAACAACTTGTTAATCAGCAATATGTTTGCATTCGTGATCTAATTTTAATCTAAACTAGGGAAACGCGTTATGTGTTTCCGCGTTGATGGATGAGCTACTTATATCAACTCATCTTTGGATTGGTTATTTATATATATACACCTTGAGATCGAAACAATTAAGTCACTGCCATTCTATGTCCTGATCAATTTCTATGATAATAAAGAAGGCTTTGTTTTAATCGTCTACAATCAATTGGTGATACCTATTGCTTAGATTTAATAGGTACCGTATCTTGATAGCTTTGAGTGATTTACAAAGATTACATTATATATTTTTTTACATAAAAACGGCTGATCCGATTTAAGTGAAAGTTCGGGATAATGAGCATTATAATTATATTGAAATTTTCTGAAAATGTGAACACTCTTGAAAGAAATATTTTCACGATTTTTTTTTCTCTGGGTTATTCTTATGAGAATTTTGAAAACTTTGAAATGAGTTTTCTCAGAAAAGGTTCAACCGATTACGCCTCAAAAGTATACAGCATCTAATTAGATGAGGATACAAGTTTTTTTTTTTTGGTATGGTGAAATTGAGTCTTCGCTACGCTCATACAATGAAAAGTCAAAAAAGTTTTTGATATGTTGTAATTGGTTTAAAATGACAAAAAAAAAATAGGAATTCAATCAATACTGGTTGATTCGTTTGAAACACGTGCTTTTGAGAGCCTCTATTTTAATGGATAATGACTATCGCAGCCCATACGATTTAGCCGAGAGATTCTCCTGCCTTATGATGCATCAACGACTATGTAGGTAGGCCTATGGGATTTTATGAAAAAGTGAGCCATATCCATGTTGAAATACTTTGTATATATATTCTTGATATATTCAACAATTTCTTGAGCAAATAGGGTATATTGAAAATGACAGCTTCTTTGAATCCGAATGAACAATCTCTCAATTCAAGAATTCGGATGTGAAACCCAAGGTTCATACCTTGTTTCGAATTCATCTTTGGAAGTAGCCTACGTGAAAGAAAGCATATGTGTCAAAATCAATCTAATGCCGTCTGAAGGGAAGGTCGCGGCTAGAAGACAGTCAACATGGCTTTTTCGGCACGAAATGATTTCGGCCAAAATGATTGAAGTTGAACCAACTTTCCCGGAATAGTTTTGGGACCAAATACGTCGCCATCTTGTTTCAGTGGAATTCTGGATTGTGATTGGACAAAAATGAATTCCAGCCGAAATTTCGTCGGCTAATGAAATGTGAATTTCGTCGACTGACCCGAAACATATTTGAAGTGAAAAACAGGCTTTATTTATTTAATCGTTTCAACATTTGATTAGTCAGACTTGTTGCTTGAATTAATGATGAGTGTCTTAACAGCTTTGTTTGATTGATGTGAACAAATAAAAAAAAAAAAATCTCCATCAAAACGGCTGATCCGATTCATGGTGTGTCAGTATTATAATGGAATCATTTGAAAATTTGAATTCGTTCGTAATATTTTTTTTTCGGAATTATCTTCCCATGGTTATTCTCATGATTTTTTTCAAAACTTCGAAATGAATTATCCTCATGAGTGAAACAACCTCATATTGCGCCTCAATTCTTCACAGTTTCTATTTAGATGATGACACTTGTGTACGCGAAGTTTCAACTAGATTTTTACTTTCAGTTGACATGTGGAGTGCAAAATAATGCGTTTTTTTCGAGTACGGTGAAATCAAGTCTTCGCTTTGCTCATCCAATGATTATGAAAACCTTATTTGAACCACATGATTGAAAATGAGTAGGAAACAATATGATAATATAATGTTGGTATAATGATTATTGGTCTGATGATATGATTATTTTCTTTTGCGACATTTATGTGACGTTGGAAGTTTGACGTCGATCAGGTACAAGTATATAGACGAATTAAGAACAGATTTTTAATTTATTCTGTTGTATAATTGATTTCAGAGTTTGGCATTCGTCCTTTGTGCGGTGGGACTATAATAAATGAGCGATACATTTTGACAGCTGCTCACTGCTTAACAGGCAACTCATTTCAGTTGTGAGTATACATGATTTTATATATTTTTCTCAGAATACTATACATTAAACTGGGCCAGGAAATCAATATCCATCAGCTTATATCGGAAAGCGCACAACAAATCGCAATCGCAACAAACAGATCGCAAATTATGAGGTTCGTATGATCATTAAAAGAATCAGAAAGAGACATTACCAGAGAGAACATCACCAGAAGATTGACCGAAACCAGCTATACATATTGATTAATCTAAGCTTTTTAATCGGATGCCACGATTCGTATTGGAGCGCTGCGGCTCCCATTATATATCTTTCGTCAAAGAATGGATTTTAGCCAAACTGACAATTAGCCTACTAGCTCATTTACGAAGTCCAGTTAGCTTTTATCTGACAGTTCAAACTTGTTTTCACCATGGTTACTTATGCTATTTGTTTTAACCAACTCTCAGATAAATACTAACTGGCCGTGGTAATACTGGGCCTTAGTGAACATTTTCCATTCAATACCAGTCTTTTGAAGCTAGCCAGAGACTTTATTCACACATTCTTATTTTTTCATATTAGGTTTTAACGACGCACTATAACGATAACTAAGATATATTAGCGTCGAATAAATGATTGATAAGATGATGGGATGATAAGATGTACGTTTCTTAGGTATGGGAAGGATAGTGGGAAGGAAGCGGTCGTGGTCTATATTTTAGGAATCATCCCGGCATTATAGCCTGGGCTGCAGAGGGAAACCACGAAAAAACCCTAGCTGTAAAGATGGACGGTGGCAGGAATCGAACCAGGTCCGACATGCCCCTTCACCTCCCGGATCACATGAAGCGAGTGCGATAACCACTCATCTATATGTGTCGGTACACACATGCTTCATTCTTCATTATTTGCATTCTTATTATTCCTCATCTACACGTAGGCCTATACTTCTCTGACCACTCTCTATATACAGTATACCGGCTCCTACCGACTTCCACTTCCCCCCACTTTTCACATCGATTTACTACTTCTAGCTTCACTTGTTCCAGCCATCTGTCTCTACGATAGCATCTCGCCATTTGCATAGTTGTTTTGTTGGGGACGTTAAAAACGAACGAATGAACTTCAGTCTAGTGACGTCACTAATGTTAAAAAATTGGACAACAATGTCCACCAATTGATATTAAGCAGTCGAATCACAACCTTTTTATAGTTTTCGAGTTCTTTGTCTTACTGTAGTGATTATGTAGGGTTATGGAAATGCCAGTCATATTTTGTTCTGGTCAATGTCACCATTAGAAAGGGAATCTCTTTATTAGTGTTGGGTTGAGCGATGCATTTTGTAATGATAACCAAGATTCAACAGCTTCGAATTGATGATTAATGAGATGGTGAGATGGTGAGATGATGAGATGGGATGATGATGTGTTGTTTGGTGATATGCAGGATATAGAGGGAGGGAAGTGGTCGTGGCCTACATTATAGGAATCATTCCGACATTTTCCTAGCTATACAGAGGGAAACCACAAAAAACTCTGTAGATAGACAGTGGCTGGGATTAACCGAGGCCTGATCCACCTTCATTTCCGGGTATATATAGAATCTATATGAACACTTTATACTGGTACAAGTGGTCGAGTGGTTACAACACTGAACTGTCATTCAGGAGACCAGGGTTCGATTCCCGCCATGGTCGTCCATCCTGACAGGGGTTTTTCGTGGTTTTCCTCCGTCTTTCAGATCAATACTGGGATGGTTCCTTAATAACAGGACACAACCGACTCCTCCCCACTATTCAAAAACACCTAATAAAATAACCTCTCATCTCATCATCCCATCATCTCATATATCATTCACCGACGCCAATAGATCGTAGTCATCAGTAGAGTGCGTCGTTAAACCCAATATAAATAAAATAATGAACACTTCATGGTATATAGGGGTATGTATTATTATTTCATCTTCAGTTTGTTACAACATCCTATAATTCAAATATGACGAAAATTATGTAATTATATTATTCGTCATTATATTCAAATCTTGTCATCATGACCTTGATAACTGGATAACAGTAAACGGCTTCACGTCAAGTTGTATGTGAATTTAAAAAATATGTTATTCTGTGATAAAATGTGAGTTATACATTTTACAGAGTGAGTGTTCGAGTTGGTGACCATGATACAAGTACAGGGAAAGACTGTGAGAACAGTGCTGGACTGGGTATTGTCTGCTCACCGCCACCTTTAAATATTGGAATCGAAGAGACAAGGGTTCATCCGAAATATTCGGCAATTGACCAAAATGTGAACGACATAGGTATTATTCGTCTTGCCAATTCGTTGGATTTCAGATCAGGTGAGATGCCGTACCTCTACACTTTTCTACATTTTCACTGACTTCTCCACATTTGTGATAAGTTTCTACACCTTTTTCACTTTTTATTCAAGATTATAATGTTAGGCCTACCTTATGAAGACTGTTCTTGATAATGTTGACAAGTTTCTAGATATGAAATGATCACCGAGCAAGATGAAATAGATAGTGGATTCATTTACTTTAATTATATTATGTTTAACGACGCACTCTACTGATGACTACGATCTATTGGCGTCGGTGAGTGATATATAGATGATGGGATGAAGAGTTTTCTTATTATTATGTGTTTTTGGATGGTGGGAAGGATTCGATCGTGGCCTGATGTTAAGGAGCCATCCCAGTATCAACCTGAACATCAGAGGGAAACCACGAAAAACCCCTGTCAGGATGGTCGACCAGTGCGGTAATCAAACCCTGGTCTCTTTAATGACTGTTCAGTGTGTTAAAAACTCGGCCATCTCGTCTCAGTTTAGAATAGTGGAAAATGTGACATTCATTGTATGTTGATGCTTGATGAAATGACAACTCCATTCAGGGTTTGGGAAATTTTGCCCGGTCGAAATACCCTCTGTGTTCTTCATCCAGAAACCTACCTGAAAATACATCTAGGAGAGGGTTTTTGGGGTTTGTAGTAATAATCACCAGAAAGTATCAAAACATACACATAGTTCAGTCGGTAAGAATAATCATTAAGAAAGAACTGTGCCATGAATTCGAATACAAATATTCCCATTCATCCAGAAATGATACGAGGAAGGCCTATTTAGTTCATTTTCAGCGGATAGGGAAAGATTAAACTCCATTTTCTCACTGTTGTCATTTGTAGTGAGGAAAAATCACAAAACCTGAAACGCAAATGAAAATTACCGGCTGACATAAAAAAACGTCCTAATAAAAAACAATAGTGAAACAGAAACATTTTTAGACCTTTTTATCGAAAAAAATGAAGCATATCCAGCATACCTGAAAAATAACACTAGGATATGTGTTTGCTTTTTTATTTTCTCAATTATGACTGAATTGTTATTATTCCTACAGATTCAAACAAATTTATTTTGTGAAGAAATTGACAAATAAATGAAATTGGATTTATACCTTGTGTTCATACGCATATGTTAGTATAACAAATAGTTTTCTGTATTTCTTATCTTCAGTGACAGTACAACCAATCTGCCTTCCCGTTGGAAAACCTCAACAGACCTTGAAACTCAGTGGAAAGAATGGAATAGTGACAGGCTGGGGAGCTACAGAAACTGGTATATATGATCACATATTATTTCTTTTGAAACATTTTTTATTTTTCAATCGATTTTTTTTTTCAATTCGATAGATTGAAGCAAATCTATTGTTCCTCAATATGGGATGTTTCCCTAGATGAGACAGTTCAGAAAGACGTTTCGCCTCTATTTATGAACTGAACTAGAAACCACAATTCAATGAATGAATGAATATTTGGGTTTTAAGGCGCATCGACAGCGAGGTCATTTAGCGCCTGACCACAATTCAATATAAAGCCCAACTGAATATAGCTATTCATCAAATGACTTATTCAACAAGATCCAATTGGCAGTGGCAATGACAAGTTTTGCTATTTCACTTTCATAACTCACTTATTGGATGAGCGAAGCGAAGACTCAATTACACTATACCGAAAAAAAAGTGCCTGTTTTTTTTTTTGTTTTTTTGTTTTTTTGTTCGCGCTCCACAGGTCAGACAAAAATTCAAAATTAGTTGAAACTTGGCACACACATGAACCCCTATCTGACTTGATGCTGTATAGTTTTGAGGCACGATCGGTTGAACAACTTCTGAGAAAACTCATTCCAAAGTTTTCAAAAATCCCATTAGAATAAGCCAGAGGAAAACATTCGTGAAAAATATTTCATCTGAGAGGATTCAAATTCTCAGAGAACTTCAATCTGATAATGATACACATTATTCCGAACTTTTATTCAAATCAGATCAGCCGTTTCGATGTAAAAAAATATATAATGTTATTTGTGTCAATTATTCAAAGCTATTAAGATACCTATTAAATCAAAGCAACAAGTGTCACCACTTGATTGTAAACGATTAAAACAAAGCCTTCTTTATTATTATATAAATTATTAATCTAAAATAAGATGGCAGTGATGTAATGGTTTGGATCTCAAGGTGTATATATATATAATAACCAATCCAAAGATAAGTTGATATGTTCCAGCTCATCCATCAACGCGGAAACACATAACGCGTTTGCCTAGTTTAACTTCACTCATTTAACTTTATTTAAATAAAATACTTTACCGGGCCTAGCATAACTTACTTATCTGTGTACTTCATAATACTAGCTCATACTCCAACATTTTTCTATTCAAAAATAGTTTTTCAAAAACGTTTTTCTCTTTCTAATTTTCTCTATTGACAATGGTGGATACATTATATGCTCTCTTCTGAGTGGTCTGGGTTGGATGAAGTAACAATTTTTATCTTTTCTATCAGAAATTCAAAATACATTTTGAGACATCATAATTCTAATATTATGAGAAGTATACATATTCTTTGAATACACATTTTATTGTTTTCTAGAAGAAATAACTCCATCATTTTGGAGATGGTGTTAATTGACAAACATGATTCATTACGTCTCAAACGTAATTTAAAATCAAGAAGCTACATAGAAAAATATATACACCACAACCTCCTAGATGTGTTAACAAAACAAATAGAGGAGGTTGTGATATACACAATTGAATATCAAAACGAATGAGCGTATACGAATAAATTGTGATTCCTCATATTTTTTTCCCAATGCAATAAACATGGTTTGTTGATGTTCATAGGTGCATTTCACAGTCCGGACCTACTTAAAGTCGAGCTACCAATAATTGAAGTGATGAAATGTGACTCTATATACAAGACATTGTACGGGTATAAATACAATATCAATGATAAGAAACAATTATGTGCAGGCAACTCAAAGACCCAGGAAGATTCGTGTATAGGTAAGGATGAGTTACTGATAGATGATGGTGCTCGTTATTAATTACATAGGCCGTCGCGCGAAATATGCATTGTAATATGAGTGAGATAGATATTTAAGTACGTCATTTAATTGTGATGAAAATGTACACGGTTTCTCGGGTTTTTCGAACCTTGTTTCATTTTCTTCATCTTCTTTTTAGTCGCCACTTTCCTTCTCTCCCATACCACTTCTATTACTAAAGGTTGTTTCTATTAATCTCTATCTCCCCACTAGTCTGTCTTCTTCCATTTCTCCCCTTTTCTTCTACCTCGATTAACCACCTCACCGTTGCGACCTTTGCTTACCTCGATTCCTTGCTTGGGTCCTCCCACCCCCAGCCAACTTTCAATAAAATAGTTATCATATTCATAGGTTTATGTTGATAAAGGTATTTCCAACTATTAATTCATTAATATTGTCCGATTGTAAGTGTATCATTTTGCAAAAACAAATGTGTATATTCGTCAGATTCCACAGTTTTCATATTTTAAATATCATTCGATTAATCTATGGTTTCTGTATTGGTATAGGCGATAGTGGCGGTCCGTTGAAACTGGTCGAGATGGTGCAATCAGAGCCGAGATACGTTCAACAGGGCATCGTGTCATATGGGCCGAGAAACTGTGGCACACCGGGCGTCCCCGGCGTCTACACACGCGTCAGTTACTACATGAACTGGATCTTAGAGAATATGAGAAATTAATGAAAACTACAAAAGCATATGTTTTTTTATTTATTGGTAAAAAATCTTTACAATGACGCAATTTGTTTTAAATTTTGGATATAAATTAGGTGTCCGCTATTGGTAAATAAAAAAATCACATTCATTTAATCAAAAACATATACCACGTAATCCCTGCTCAACCACTTTTGAGACACACACAAAACTATTCTGGCTTTGGAATTACATTGGTTCTGGATGTTATTTTCTTGCTTCCGATAGAGAGCTTATATATAACAAAGCAGTCATGGAGCTGCGGTGGCCATCTTTATGCCAATTAAGCCTCAAGATATTCGAATTACTTTTTTGAATGACTCTTTCTCAGTTCAATATCAAATAAATTGATACTTCATCATCATTTGCATGTAAAGAACTCATGAACCTGCATAAAGGACATTATGGACATTTAAGAAACGTCAATCTTGTTTTTCACTAAAAGAGTCATTCTGGCCACTCTTACATATCTATGAATTCTTAGCCTATGTTCTACATATTCATATTCATCCATAGCTATTTTAATTTCTGAAAATTGCCTCTCCAGAAACTCCAAATGACTTGACATTAGAAACAATAACAGTACGGATGTATTTAAAACTTGACTTGTTGATTGTAACTTCTTAGTCAAGTGATCCATAAGAGACTCGAGTGCGTATTTTTCCTTTTTTTTGTATCACAACGGGTTTTATTTTCTATTGTGTAAGTGTTTCTTTATACGGGTAACTTTGGAAACATGCACTTTTTCTCTGTTGAAAGGAGCTCCGTTCAATTATTGAATTACGTCACATGGTAAAAATTATGTGAGAAACACATTTTGCTGAGGATGGGGAAAAGTATGTCCTGGCTTAAAATCGTGGGGACTCCGGGCTAAGATGTTGAAAAAAGGTACACTCAAGACATTGATCGACGCAACACATACGTAGGGATGAATTATTTTTTTTTTGTATGACGTATTATTTTGAATATACTCTATATACTATTACTTTCTTCATGTTTCGTTTCATTCTTAGCGCACCTAATTGAATATATTATAATTGATAGTCATATAGTTCCCTGTCAGCCTATATAGTTCACTGAAGGCTTGCAAATATATGACAAAGTTGAGAGGCGATATCCAGTCATAGTACTCGTAAGTACTCGGCGACAGGCGGTTTTTCAAATGAGATCATAAAATAACATTTATTTTTGTGATTTTTGGCCAAGTCCAAATCGCTTGGCGATTGAGAAGAAAGCTGTCCAAGTCTGTTATCAAGGAACCATTCCAGTTTTCGCTGAAGGAAGAAACATCTTCGTCGAGAAGGTTGTGACCCGGTATTGGGAATGACGGTCCCAAATTATGTTCGTGAAATTATGGTACAAGAATAATCTCAGTTGAAATGCAAAAGTGGGTATATTATGAGAATTCCCTTGAACAATGTCGATGAGAATGAGAATTAGCAGACGTGTTGTTGGGCAAGTCTTGTTGGGTTAGGTGAGGATAAAACAGAATGTTAAAAAGTGATTCTCCACTATTTTCACTCACCAAAAAACAGTGCATTGGTGTGATCGTCTTATTGCAGCTTGCCATCGGCAGTAAGTCTCTTCCGAAATCTGGTATCGGGCAGAATCCACAAAACATTCATTTATTCATTCATTTTCATTCATTTTATTTTCCATATGATTAACATATCACAATACACAAAAGATTACATAGAACACAGATGTACAGTTCAACATCAACACATGCTCAGTAGAATTCATGCACTTATGGCACTGGCTGTGTGCCAATGTCAGTCGATAGAATTAGTTACATCTTATGTACGATTTCTCTTGGATTGTATGATGTCTGGTCCGAACTATCCACCAACTTTTAGGCTAGTCCTTAGCATCATTTGGAACAATGACTCAGCGGCAAGTTTTCGTTGTCAATAAGAAAATCAAACTTTCTATAACTTAACACAATTACATCTTTATCGGAAGGAATTAATATTTCGCTGGTATTGAATTGCACGAATTTATATATAAGTGAAAGCCTCTCACTCTTAAGTATATTCAGAAATTCTGGTAGAAAAAAATGTATCTCGTCTAAAAACAAAACGATTGATTGAAATATCATTCTGAATAAAAATGAATAATAAAATCATCTATAACTCCAAATTTTTAGTGATAACATGTTGATGATTTCTTTTCATCCTCTTCCTTCACTGTTCACATGATATTATTTGAATCACTATTCTGTCAATCAATGAGCCTTATTCTGTAATCTATCGGACCGATTATTCAAGAACTCGAGAGAAAAACAAACAATTTGAGAATATCCATTTCTTTGCAAAACTCCCAAATGAAAACAGATTGTTGTTTAATGGTTTCTTGGCACAATTACTCACCAACTGAGAAAAACTATGCTGAAATGTTGAAAAGCAATATAAATTCCTTTACCAAAGAGAAGGTCAAAAATAGCATCAACAACTCACCTCTTAGCATCTCAAAATATGAGTCTATATGAAATAACTTGGTGGAAAACTTTAGCACCGGAATAAAATGCGTACTTTCCTTGAATGCATTTTAAAATGGAGAAACTTTCTTTGCCTGTAAATCTATGACGCCTGTGTACGGCAATTCATTGTGACCTGACGAAGGAATGAAGGAAGTCCTACTAATAAGGACATCAATTTGACGTACACAAATATTTTCCCAAACATCTAGTTTAAATAGATTTCAATTTAAATATTCAATCGAATTTTATCTTTTTATATGAGGTAAAATGAAAAAAAAACGTGAGATAGAATTCATATCACAAATTTTCGAGTGCAATTTTACACTGACAGAAAGTGGTTACTCACGAACAACCCTATTGTACACGACCACAGGCCACAGAATAGCCGTCAATTTAGGTCATAATAGGTCGGTTTCAGGTTGGATTGAATACATTTAGGAAAGATTGGTTATGCTCATTTGATTTACGTCAATTCATAGTAAATCGATCTCAGTCTGTCTGTCATTACAGCAAGTCGTTGAACCTACGTTTATTTAGGTTGTGAAGTACAACAACAACGTCATGGGAATTACAACTTGAGGGGAACCTACCCACAAAAATGTATCGAAGTTTTTGTTGTACACATTGTTATATTCACAGCTTATCTAACATACACACGAGGCCCACTGATAGAATTGACAAAATATTGAAGCGTTACAATATTAAAACTGTTTTCAACCCCGGCACAAAAATCGAGAAAATACTTGGGATCACTTGAAGACAAGGTCAAGCAGTGTATGAAATCCCTTGCGATGACTGTGGAAAAACATATGGGGCAACTGACGAGGAATATTTCAGTACGTATATCGGAACATGAACGATAATTTCGGAATAACCTCGAATCTTCCGCCCTATATAACCAAACACATCAGAAATGATCGAAGATGATGTCGGTATAAACTTTGCTGAAGCTTAACACTTAGCAAGGGTCAAAAACTTATGTGAAAGGATGAATAGGGAAAAAGTGGACATTAAGAAGCGACCATTCACTGTGAACATCAAAGATTAATCCCGATTACTTGTTCCTGCGTGGAGAGTCGTGTTCGTGTTAGAATATGTTTGTTGCAGAATGACACCAACTGTACTTAATGATGAGAATCACAATATGTTGACCCATTATCAACCACCCAGAGAAGATAAACGAAGAAAGAAGGGAACAATTTCGACAATAGCCCCGAGTACAAAGCAGATCAGCCAAAGTACGTTAAACATGTTATTGTATCCATTCATTCACCTCATTTGATTTGCATCACCAGGAAAACGCGTTGTATTTCCGCGTTGATGGATGAGCATATCATCATATTTTTGGATTGGTTATATATATCCACCTTGAGTTCCGAAAAATTAGGTCACTGCCCTTCTATTTCCTAATTAATCTCTTTAATAATAGAGAAGGCTTTGTTTCAATCGTTTTCAATTGATTGGTGACACTTGTTGCCTGGATTTGATTTGTGTCTTAATAGTTATGAGTAATACTCTGTCTATTAAAATACAAGTAACTTTTCTAGGTATTCAATTAGATTCTAAATTAAATTGGAAAGATCACATTCGACTTTTGAAAAGTAAATTGTCCAGTACATGTCATGCGCTAAGAGTATTGTCACGTATATCCACGATCGAAACTATGCTTACCGTCTACTATGGCATTTTTGAGTCCCAAATGTCCTATGGTATAATATTTAGAGGTAATTCCGTAGACCCTAACGACATTTTTAGGCTACAAAAAAGAGCTATAAGAAATATGCTACATCTACCGCAGGAGACATCGTGTAAATCTTATTTTAAACATCTACAAATAATGACAATGCCCTGTGTGTATATATATAGACTTTTATTCTTCATAAAATCAAATATTAATAACTTCACACAGATCAGCGAGGTGCACTTCCATGAGACACGACAAAAGCACGATCTTTGTGCGAAGAAACTCACCTGATGATGTTAAGATATTAAATTTGGTACATTTTAAAAATAAACTTCGACAGATTCTAACTCAAAATACATTTTATAGTATTCAAGAATTTAAATTACATTATGATTCAATTATTGAATGACTCACACTTTGTACTTGTTTTTAGATATTATTCACGTAATTTTCAGTATTGTATCTATGTTATCATTAATTTTGTAATCTAATTTTATGTGTTGAAATCAATATAATTACCGCAGTATTATACAATGATTGTATTTTGAAATACTGAATCTTCAAAGGTTGTTCATACATTTTCATGTTCAACAATGTCTTGTACATCAAATTGATTTTGAAGACAATAAAATACTTACTTACTTACTATTACATTACCATATATGTTTTTTCACATAAAACGGCTGATCCGATTTGAGTGAAATAAAAGTTCGGAATAATTTGTATCATTATTATATCAAAATTCAGTGAAAATTTTAATTCTCCAAGAGGAAATATTTTTCACGATTTTTTCCTCCTGGTTATTCTCATGAGATTCTTAAAAACTTTGAAATTACTTTTGACGTTGCTGAAATACTCTCATTTTGTGCTGGAATATGCGTTAGTCTACAGATATCGTTTTGTGCTGCTACCGTTTATAACTTATTCCCCATTTAGTGTGAGGGAGCCAAATTGATGGCTAGCACCCCCTAACACCCATATTTGAAATGTATGCTCTTTCTCCCATGCTCTTTATCGTGTTTCGAAATGTACTCTTTTTGTGCTGAAATGTGTTGTTGAAAATTGTTTCGTGCCGATTTTCAGTTATCTGTTGGCCAAACACTATAATCCATCTATTACCGTAGGCCTGACATTCCGCAGTCCGCTCTCGATTAAGAGTCCAAGGGAGTCGATTTATCGAAACATCAGTTTCTTGGTGATAACTTTTGAACGGTATGAGATATCAAAATTCTAATACACGAGAAACACAGATAACTATACTAACTTCAAGGTTATATAAGTTACGACTATTCAAGTCACGTTTCATAATTGTCAAGCGTCGAAAGCTAAAAAATGTGTTTTTTTATCTGTCGACGCTTGACAGTTATGCGACGTGACTTAAATAGTTATAACTTATTTTAACTTGAAGCTATTATGATTATCTGTGTTTCTAGTGTATCAGAATTTTGATATCTCATACCGTTCAAAAGTTATCACCAAGAAACTGATATTTCGATAAATCGACTCCCGTGGACTCTAAAGCGTTCAGCTCGCTCAGTTTGAACTAGACGGCATCACGTCACCTAGTCCAAGTTTATTATAATGCCTAACAAGAACGGTGAACGAAGACCTTCCAAGCAGATGGGACTATTTTATACCGGTTTAAATATACTGGATTATACCCACATTCCCATTTCTCTCAGCAATGTGCATGGTATCAGTGGAAGGGCCGTGTTTTCTTCACAGACTACGACATTGCTAAACACAAGCCATATTATATCAAGTATTCAAATGGAGAAATAAATTATTGATAAAATGAAAATGAAATGTAGCGGAGTGAGAAAAACGTTGATTTTTTTTTCATTTTTGACTTTCATTCGTCGTCGTACTTTTTCGACTTTTTATTCATAACTTGCACTTGTTTGAAATAATTCTACCCGTAATTAACATAACATGAATATTTTTATGAATTTTTCACTGAATGATTGCATAATGTATAATTATCTGCGTCATCATTCACCATACATCTGCAATCTAGAATATCTTATGATGTGCAATAAGTAGACGTAGACTCTATTTCTTTTTTAATTTTCCATTCATCCTTTTTAGCGTGTTCACCACACTGTGGAAACACACTTATACGTTTGATTCAAAAGGGACCGAAAAAATCTATTCGTCGCGTAGAATCGCTGAATTTCTACGTAAATTGAAAATTATCGAGCTTGGGTTATGTATTTTTTTACAATCTTCGACTACGTAGTAATGAAACTTGTCCACATAGCCTGTATATTTTCAAATCAACGAAATAAAGAAAAAACTCTATCGACCTTGGAATGGCGTGGACTTTTATACCATATTTTGCGCGTTAATAGAATCGCTGGTTTTCCACGTAAATTAGAAATTTAAGCGCTTTCAAGTTGTAATTGGTTATAATCTACCGCGTTACGATAATAACTTTTGTCCACGTAGCCTTAATATTTTATAATTAAATAAAAACCGAAAAAAGATTGAGTATACCCCATTTTTGGTCAAGGAGGTTAAAATACTAACCTCTTTGGTTTGGCCCTCTGAAAACCATGGTAACATTTTATAAACAATGGATGTGTTCATATCACGGTCCTGAATCTTCCATATCACAAACGATACCAACATTTTTTCACGATCGAGCTACCGGCACTTTAAATACCGTTGAATAACTTTTCCTACTGGGCAACAGAATGCGCGAACTGTGTCTTTATTTACGTTGTTACCATGACAACCACTCAACTGTGGCAAAATTCAAGAAAATGGCTGGTGTTTTTTCAGTTGCGTGTGTTGAAATATTTAAAATCACATTTATTTATCGAGCATGAGAAGAAGAGAATTCAGCTGTGTAGCTGAATACTACAATAACCATCTACAAACATGAAGTGAGTATAGTTTCATGTCCTATAAGTGATATTAGATCTTGAATATTCCATTCAGAATAGGCCTAGGCTAGGCCTAGTCGATTATTTCCTAGTTTGTTCTCAATCTCATTCATGAACACATGCATTGTATTTGTAGTGTTACAAAACTAGCTACAAACTTAGTGACATAGGCCCAGGCCCACTTTTTAAGTTTGTGAATAAGTAAACTATATAGGCCTAGTTTACCAGTAGTGTCCGGCTATCAACGTTATGATGTACATCATGTACATCATAACGTTATAATGGAATTCAAAGGACCTAATTTGAGTTACTCGTTAAAGCTTTATGAATAGCATCATTATCAGGCGTAGGCCTATAATTTATCTTATAGTCCTAGCAGGTCCAAGTCTTTTTGCGATAGGCCTATGGCCTTGATTCTACCCAATATCATAATGTCAACTCACACTAGGCCTACAATCATCAACAAAATAATTATATAATACCGGTAGGCCCCTACAAACTCAATGCCCCTACTTTTGTCTATGCCATGATTGTGTTCTCAATGTAAAATGCTCAGTGCTCACTTTAAAATTGGTCTTTTAGCTTTTAGTGGGAGCAATTTTCTGTATTTTTCGAGAAAGAGGAATACAGTGATACATGCCCACGTATCTGTATGGCATGCTTTTGGCAAGATTGATTATTTAATATCAAATGATAGCCTAGCTGTGATAATTGTAAAACTCTATCCCTCGGGGAAGCAATAAGAACACCATTCTCTAGCATGAAGTAGAAATAGTTAGGCCTACAGAGTGGCTCACTTCTCTCAATATCGATTGGTAGATATTGATATTGTTATAATGTTATAACATCAAATAATATTGATTAATAGTGTATTGTGGACCCTATTTGTATTTTATTATTTTTTTTGCCCTCAGATTGTCTCTCAGATGCTTCGACCGGATTGAAATCGCTTGGGTTTTCTGTGGCCTCTTGTCTACACGCCTTCGGAACTTCTCTCCCAATGCAGATACTAGCTAGCTGAGACCTAATTTCGATAATTCAAGTTCGAGCCACACAAATGATAGGCCTATAAAGACGCGAGACAAGAAAAGATGCGATTGAAATGTGTGGCGAGTGCGCGTAGATACGAACTTTTGAAAATAGTCGTACTTCACAAACTCTGTAGGAATTTCTTCAGTTCTGGCTTTTAATTCCCTAAGGCTTTGCCTGAGACCTAGTGAGGTGCATCTCTCATTTGATATTATATATATGGATGCCGGGCATTGAATGTGAAATCAGTCAATTCACCTTGCTAGATTTGAATCTTTTATTTAGGTAAATTTTGCAGAACACTTCCATTAGCGGATGTTTAAATGGCTTTGCAATAGTAGGCCTAATGCCTAGCTGTGCATGCCTGAATGAGAGCTTTCATGGTTTACATCACAATATAAATAATAGTATTGTCGTGACCTAGCATACCAGCTTATCCCAGTGTTGACTGAATTATATGTTTTCATATATTTTTTGCATTATATTAAATATATATCAGTGTTTGCAAAATCATCCTTCCTGATGGAATTGTCCTAATAAATGGTGTCTTGGAGCATAACTGGTTTACACATCACTCTAATATGTGAGCAACTGTTCCAGCAATAATTTGCTGTGGTCAAAGTGTCATGTTACAAGTCAGAATGTAAAATTTAGGTACCGCTATGTTCAATTCAATAAACATGTGTATTATTGACCAACATTTGAAACTGTTCTGTATTATTTCTTTAGGAGCTCCTCAAAATCCTATAGGCTTCCTTATTTTGGTGAGTTGGTATTTTTTAATTGAGTAATAAATATTGGTATTTATTGTATTTTATATATTGATTAATAGTATCACATAATTATCATGTTTCAATTCGATGCTATTTACCTAATATCTAATAACACCAACAAATTAAAATGAATAGGTAGTCAGCTACATCTGGACTTGCTGGAGTTTATTATTTTATACAATTTTATGTGGTTGTATTTTTATAAGTGGCTTATTGTAATAGATAATACTTTTCATTGAATAGTATTCTCAAAAGTCATGTACTAATTGAAGAGAATGAGTGGTGGATAGTAAGAATGAAAATGGAAATGAAAAATCATTTCAGAAATTCTCTCCCCCACACCCATTTTGCCGCCAAATAAAGGTTTAGTTCCCCTACTGGACCAGAGATGGCGCCACAGAAGCAGACATGACGGTAAAACAGTTTTCCAAAACGTTAGTCATTTTGCTCGCCAGGGAGTCGCGGGTCTTATTACGAAGTAATATATATAAAGGTCTTTGGTTCATATTATCTTCTGGGCCCGAATTCACACAAGGTCATAACTTTGATTTGGCTCAAAGTTACGAACTTCTTTCGAGATAATACCATATTTTGTCTTAATCCAAACTCATGAAGAAATATTTGATCGTCCCACCAATCCCTAGCAAGTGTCTGAGATCCTAATAGCTGTTCTTTCATCTATTGTCCAGAGAGAAGTACCTAAAAAATTGACTGGTAGGCCTAGGCCCTAGTAAGTGATCACCTCTTGACTTTGAATATCAATTTACAATGATTTTATGGCTGAATTTGACTGAAAATGTAAATTCTACCCACCAAAACACGGTAAGGATATTTTTAAATACCGCGCAATTTGATTTACGTATTTTATAAATCCGGTTGTACATCTAACCTCAACGTTTTGCTTGATCTCGACTAGGCCTAGGCCTAGCGTGTGCAACTGTCAGTGTCACCTCTGACCACTCACCTTGTCTGTCTACTCTAGCCTAACCTGTCAAAGAGTGTACCACTATTACTAGGCCTATATGCCTACCTAGCTGAAATGTAACTTATGATTACTAATATGACCACTAAAACACTAACACTAATTATATATACAGTTATAATAGGCCTAGGCCTATTTCCTACTAATTATATTACAATGTTCAATGCTGGGCTTTTCCTAATTCTGGATGAGGCTAGGCCGAGGCCTAATCAGGAGGGGCCTATCATTGTTAGACCTGGCAGAGTATTCAAAGATAGGCTGGATTCATTAAATGTGTCGGATGACCTTCTGATTAAACGGTACAGGTTTCCAAGACATATCGTCTTGGAACTGTGCAGCATTTTGGAAGGCCATTTGACCAGACCGACGCAAGTTCTTACTGCATTGCGATTCTACGCGTCTGGAACGTTCCAGCTCGTTATGGGCGATGTAACAGGCATAAGTCAAGCCAGTTGCTCGCGAGTTTTGTGTGACATTAGCAACGCATTGGTTCAACACTCCCTCCAGTTCATATCCTTCCCTATTGAAAATGAGGCATACGTTGCCAGAGTTGAAGCAGGTACGTTGCTGAGGTTATTAGTTGCTAGTACACTGAACTGTCATACACAGACTGGGATCTGATGTTAGAGTCAAGTTGAGTTAGGTTAAGCTAACTTGAACCGAAAATCTCGTACACCGCAAGAAAAATATTTTCATGCATGATGGCTAGTATATTATTGTGGGGAGAAAAGGATAGTCTCACACTATTCAAATGCAATATCGTAGCCTCCCTATTCAGTCATCATCTGAAATAATGCTTACGGTGTAGGCCTATTGGATTTTCAGTGTAGGCCTACGTTTTTCTCAATTCACCATATTTTCGGTGTATCAGTTATGCAACCCAAGGGTGGTACGGTACCCTACATGTACAAGCCTATGGTGGGCCATCCTGATAGAGTTTTTTTTGGTTATCCTCTGTCATTCAGGTCAATACTGGGATGGTTCCTTGAAAGACGGCAGGAAGCTTGCTTGCTCTCCGAGTTGAGTTTTTGCATGCCGGGGACGTATGGTGCGGGGAGGGTAGTAGGCGTGTCGCTAATGTATAGGCCTCGCTGTTATTTCTTTGATGGTTTTATTTGTTTGAGATTTGATAAATATATAAATTGACGGGTACAATTATTGTACATGGATTGGATTGTTTTATTGCAATCAATCACTTATTCTCTGATTAGGCTACAAAGGAGAATCACAAAAGTAGCCCATTAGAAAATACTGATGAATAACACATACATGAGACATTCAACATAGGCCTACATAGTAATTTAATCACACTATCGAGTGATTTAATAATTTAAATATTACTTGCTTTCTTTACTTTTTGATTGTGAACACTTTGTTTTATTATCCAATCTTATGTCATTTTTTGTAACCATGTATGTAGGCCTATGTAAAAAAAATAGCATAGAATGAATATCTACTATACTACTACTACACTGATTGTTGTAGAGTACGACAAAGTCTTATGAAAAATTAAAGATTTCAGTCTAGGCATTTCCGAATTCAATTATTGGATGAGCGATGTCACTCTCATGCATATTGAGGCAGTAATTGCAAATACGCTACCAAACTTTCACAATCAATTGTCACATGATGAGAAAAATACATTTTTGTGTGTAGATCGCTCTTCTTACATGCAACAAACACATAGTTTATCATGTTGAGTATTCCTAGTTTTTAGTGACAATGAGTTGCAAGTGAGTCATGACAAAATGAAATGATACATTCAACCATACTGATTGATTGATTATTGCTTGTTAAATGCCCCACCAACAGATTATTGTTGTCGATTTTTTCATTCCATGGAGCCAAGACTTCATTTCACTTGACGAACAAAATCGGGCTTCGTTTTTATGTTCTCTTTTGTACGTGGGAATGTGGTATACATATAAGAGAGTGTGTAACCAATCAAAACTTTTTCCAAACGTTGGTGTAATTACAGAATTAAAGCGGACTATTAAAATAAACCGGACAAAATATGTTGAATTAATTTTTGATGAGTTCATAATCAACCAAGTTTGATGGGTCTGCATTAGTTAATTGAAATTATCATATTCATTTGACAGAAGTAGTTCTTCTCATTTTTCGATGGCCTTGAGAATAAAGTCAAAATATTTATTAAACTCGAAGATTACAGTGTAATCAGACATGGGAAAAATACTCTGAAGCAGGGTTTCCAGTAGGCCTACCAATTTGTTCTTGTTGTCCGACACAATTTTCCCAACGGACAATCACAAGCCAGTATTCACCTAAAAACATGCCGGTTTACGACATTGTTTCGGTCCCGTGATTATTGACTCAACTTCCAACTTTTGTCGTCCGAAATTACGATCACCGTAAGTTACACTGCGATTGCAGTCCATCTGGCTCCGGTTGTTTGGATTTATATTGCCACCAAAAAAAACAAAAAAAGAATCGATTCACAAAAATATCGATCCACATATCCTAACTGCAATTTCAAACATCACCACACTTTTAGAATCACGGTCTTAGATTTTGTATCCAGAATTGCTATGCCATTTGAAGTAGAATTATTTATTCAGATGGTACAGGACAATCTCCGTGTTTGTATAATTACAACGGCGCGACCTGAGAAAAGTGTGTCAATTTGTATTCTTGGGGTAATAAGATCGCCCTTGTGGTGCCCCGTCCAAAGGATCCTACCTTTCATCGTTGGCCTTAATTGGGGAACAATGATTTTGTATCAAGTTTCGATGTTATTTAAAAAATATATATATTGTATTCTGACAGCTCAATTTCTCACATTCAAAGAAGCCGTGAGTCGAGGTAATGACGGCTATGACTACGACGCCACGAAAACGTTACGACACAGCCAAGTGGAAATAGGCATGACAAAAATCGTACCGATATCGTGTTGGACGACAAAACAGAATCGGAACTGGAAACCCGGTCGACTTCAAGTATCTGAAAACTACATACAGATAATTGAATTTTGAGTAGGCCTATTTCAGATACAAGATACATTTAAAAAATGTATTTAAAATTTACAAAATACGAGATAGTGTCTCAAGTTTTCTATACAGTATTGGGTTTTAACGGCAAACTGTAACGATAGCCAAGATCTATTGGCGTCGGATGGATGATTAATGAGATGAAGGTTTCTTGAGTAACATGGGAAGGATAGTGGGAAGGAAGCAGTCGTGGCCTATATTGTGGGAACCATCCCAGCATTAGCCTGGACTACAGAGGGAAATCATGAAAACCCCTGTAAAGGTGGAAGGCGGCAGGGATCGAACCGGGTCCTAAATTCCCCTCGCCTCCCGTAACACATGAAGAGTGAATATGTGAAGAGATAATGACAGATCGAAGGGTTGTAATATCACAATCATAAGTTCCTTTGTTAACAATCTGCATTTATCATATTTGAACATTCTTCAATTTGAACTTTACCACCTCTTTTGTATTCACATGTATTCACCGTCTTTGTAAATTGACAATGTGTATGTAAAATTGTAAATAAAATATTACAAGCGAATTTCCCTCACCGATCTATATTTCTGCCTCGCATGTAAAGTTGACATTCCATTTTCACTCGACTGTTCTCACTGTTTGTTACTACGTGTGAATGTATAATAATTACTATAACATGAAATCGTGAAGTGTTTTGACATTACTTTACCGTTTAGTTATTATTTACACTCGAGACATTACCTAGTTGTAGTTGCTTTTTTTTCAAATATGAAATCAAACGACAGTTCATGTTTTGATATAATCCGTGTATGCCTATAATGTATAATCCATGTATGGGGTGGTGAGATCGCCCTTGTGGTGCCCCGATCAAACAATCCTACCTTCAATTGGGAAACAATAATTTTGCATCAAGTTTCGATGTTGATAAAAAAAATATATATGCCTAATCCAATTGAATAATTTACTTTTCACATATTCTATTCATAATCTGTTGTTTCGACGCCGAAGAAGAGAAAACAGACAGATGACGATGCATTCGACCGTGCAACGGGAAAATGTCAGAATATGGAGGAGGCAAAAATGACTTCAATTCAAAATGTTGAATTGCTCTCTCAATACGAAAGCAGGGGCCTCATTAAAAATGGATGAAACTCTTGTTCTGATTGCTGAAGCAAAAGCGGCCAAATACCTGAAATAATAACATACCAAAACACATTCATGAAAAAATATAGGCCTAGATCAATACAAGGTATTCAAATGAAGATTCATTTACACGCATTAAATAACCAACTGATTGATATTTATTCCCTTCACAAATAATGAATGATATCATTTTAAGCCTATAAATTATTGAAGAAAAAATGTACGGCAGTGCACTGTGGTGTGTTGCTCTTCGTGTTGCTCTTCTTCTCTTCTTTCTGGAGAATTGGTAGCAGCAGTCAAGGTTCATTTGCATACACAGAATCTCCTAAAAAACACAAACAATGTTATAAACTATTCAAAACTGGAATTGAAATGGTATTTCAGTAGGCCTACTGAAATTGAATTGAACTAATATTAAATTCAACTGGACCTCGATTAAATTGAATAAAATGTGATAATATTCGGCCCATTACTTTCAAATCTATCAACCGGTAGTTGAGGTAAATATTTATTCAAACACAAACGAATTGTCAACTTGAATACACACAATCGACCATTCTGTCCAAGGTCTTTGTTTTACGCTCGGACGTAGGAATTACGTAATTCCATGACTCCTTAGGCCTACTATTGGACTATGATCAATTTCTTCCTCTTCTCTGATGAGACTTGATAGAATATTGTGAATATTTGACAGTATAAGAAAACTATTGATAATATTGATATGATAAATATTGATAATATTGATGATTTTTTTATTCCTCAAAAGACCGGTTACTACATGTAATTTAATTTGCTCCCCTACAACATATTCTCACTGGATGCTCAAATACTTTTGAGAATTTTGTAGGCCTATGAAGTGTGATTTGATGTGTAATAAAATAAAAATAAGCATTGAAATTATTGTGTGTGGCTATTTGTACCCTCGTAGCTGTTGGTGGGGTTGTTCAACAGAATCAAAATGAAATAAATAAATAGGGGGCGTGTCCGTGAATTTAGTGCTACAAGAATATTCTACAGTCCGTATTCTTAAGCCGGTATAGTTTTACGGTACCTTATAGTAGACCGTTGCTAGCATATTGTTGACTTTTACTGGTATATCATTTATGAGCCATGCCAGTAGTAAGGTCTACTGCAGTTGAGAGAATCGCCTACCGGTATTGATAACGTTACTAGGCCTACATGAATTCCTGTTATATTTAGTGTAATATTAATATTAATAGTGGTTATTAATATCCACAGTAAAAATAGAATTAAAAAATGGATATTATCAAATTATCTTATATTTCATGAGAAATAAAACTATTTCATTTTACAGTGTATATTCCAAATAACTGAAAATAGTCCATAATTTCAAAATGTGGATTCTTGTCACTAGGCCCTATGATTATTTTTTTATTAAAATTGATATTTTCATCATTATTATCAAAATGTACGTGCGTAAGTGTTCAGACTTGATGTACTTATTTGTAATTTGTTTTTCTTATGTATAAAATGTTAGTAGACCTGCAGACAAGTCAACTTTTTGTGACTTTGCGGGTCTACGAAATTGTACTGAAATCATTGTGAGAACACGAATAAAAAAATGAAAAAAAATTTCAATGTCAAGAGTAGGCTTACAAACCTTTGTCTCTACTCATACGTCTGTGGCAAGTTGTCTCGGATGTCATCCACGGGAGTCTGTCATTCCATGAAGAAATGATCAACGCAACCTCAATCGCCCTCCCAACTCATGCTCTTCCGTGCTGTTCGCGGCAAAGCGTTCAAACGAATCCAAGCTTCCATCTGTATATGTAGATACAATGAATATTGATGAATATTTTAATATTTAATCTGACAGAGATTAGGTAATGAGCTCAAGGTCGACACTACACAATTCACGATTCCTCTCTTACACCACAGTTTTGTTTGGTCAAGTAGGCTAGGTCTCGGCATTGAATTTGTAACCTTACATAATCAATGGTCTCGGGCAAGATGAATCGAGAACTAGGCCTAGCCCCTATGTTTATACAATATTTATGGTCTAGGCATTAAGTATATAGTGTAACACTATATACTTAATGGTCTAGGCCTACATGTATGTAACTCCAAATGAGGTACTTCTGGCTGTGAAAATATAGGGTGTGCCTAGGTCATATATTTACTAGGTCCGAGTCTAGTTATTCATTGTCTCAGGTAGCCTATAAGCATTTAGTTGGAATGGTAGTAGTAGTAGTAGTGTTTATTCCTTTAACCCTCTTTCGAGGAAATCACAACCTACAAGGGTCTGGGCCTAGGCCTATAACCTCTAAACATTAAATCAACTGTGAAAAATCATCAAATTCAATCTCTCGAGTTATGCTTGCCTGATTGCAATTGTCAAAAAATACGACTAAACAGAACGTAAATTCATTTCTTACCTCAAAATTGAAAAATACAATCCCAATGTCGAAAGTGTCATCTGTCATCACACGGTTTTGAAGACCTCTCAAAGACAAAGCTGAACGAAGGTAGCTCATAACTCGAGCGTTCGATGAGTTCGATTATGGCAAAAAGCAGTCAAAATTCAATACCAACTTCTAAATGTTATTGGTTTTGTAAGGTTGTCGGAAATCGGTCACTTGTAAAACGCGCACAAAAGTGGCCGATAGAGTTATCCAGCAGAAAGGTGTCTGGAGGATTTGTCGGCATATTGTGCATCGGCCCTAACACGCTTATATGAATGGACTTTAGGCCATTTGTTCATGCTTTGAAAATAATATGCATGTTGACTATCAACACCATTTGTGGTACACTATACATACATACAAACTATACATACAAATACACTATACATACAAATATTGCTTTCGCATTTTTTTTTAGGTTTCTGTACACAATGCAAGGTTGTAATACAAGGTTTTATTTCTCTAGAAGTAATATATATATATATATATATATATATATATATATATATATATATATATATATATATATATATATATATATATATATTGAAGGCTTTCTGCCAACAGAAGCATTTTAACCGTCCTCCTTGGTCTAGACTCTAGAGGTAGCGCATCTGCTTCTGGTTCCAAGGCCGCATGTTCAAATCCTGAGTAAAGTGTGTTTTATTTTTAAATGTTCTTTCATCTATCATCAGCTCACTGTTTTTCATCTCCCGCTCATTTGTACCCTCCATAACCTAGCTAATAGTGGGGTCGTTAAGTATAACATAGAAAAATAAGCATTTAATAAAAGTATTAGATTATTACGCCTATAAGTAAAATATCAAAGGTGGGCCTACTCTACTCTGTTGATGAGAAAAGTTAATTCAGGATTCTATGTCAATAGAAGAAATCTTGTAACGATTTTTTGTAAATAGAAGCAATGTATTTAAGATTTCTGTCAAAAGAAACAATCAATTTAGGAATTTATTTTTACAGAAGAATCCATTTGAGGTTTTCTGTCAATAGAAACAATCAATTTAAGGTTCAATTTTCTATATGAGGGCGTCCAAGGGTGAGCTCGCTCACCCTTGTTGTATTGATTAGTTGTTTAGACTTTAGAGTATATAGCTGACTGATACTAGTGAAACCCAGTGTAGAAAGAAATATATCATCAAGTTATTTTTTTTCTTCTCACAGGGACTGATACGATTCATGTGAACATATATAATGAGTATAATTTTTGTGTTCCCATTCAGTATGAGCAGTACCAAATCCTAATATTTCTTCTTTGGATCCCTTTTTTTCCATTTCGTATAGATTTTTCTCAAAATTGGTTCAATTGATTTTGCCGAGATTATTCAACCAAAAAGTTGAACTGTATTGTACACTAATTATCTCAAATACTGACTGTGAAAGGGCGATAGGCAGTCGGCAGAACGAAACTGAATTCTCCGTTGCTCGCTTTCCCTCCCCCATGTCTGCAATTATTACTGCAGCTGCGGCACCAGCGCTTTTAGCTTTTATAGAGATCGGGTGCCACACTTTAGAAAGTAAAACGGTGGAACGGTGCAAAAAAAGTTATCACGATAGACTGAGAATCAGTTTTGTGTGACACGTGTTGAAATATTTCTATCGTCTATGCTAGTAGGTCCACTGCTATATTTTACCGTCTCGTGGTGTTATACCTATATACCTCAAGGTGCAAATAGTCTTGATGCTCTTTCCAACTCATTGATGAATCTAGATGAGTATATTATAATAAAACGTGATGTAGAACAGATGGTTGCAAAATAATATCAGTTGATTATGCTCTCAAATCTGCTTTCCTTATTCATACTGATATTTGCCCATCTGTCCTCTGTTCTCATAATCAATTTGTTATGGAAATTGATGTAATTCTTTTTTTTTTCGTTCGTTTGTAATTATTGTCAGTTGACAAAATGTAGTGAAGTATTATAATTGTTCCACTGTTCATCACAAGTTGTTTGTGTTGTTGATTTAATTCATAATTTAATGTCCTACAGATGAACCTTTCATGTGGCCTTGTACATCTTTATTTTTTTTTAATATTGTGTTTTAACGAAGCACCATACTGATGGCTACGATCTATTGGCGTAGGTGGATGATGAATGAGTTGATGGGATGATGAGATGAAAGGTTATTTTATTAGGTGTTTTTGGATGGTGGGAAGGAGTCGGTCGTGGCCTGTTATTAAGGAACCATCCCAGTATTGACCTGAACGACAGAGGGCAAACCACGAAAAACCCCTGTCAGGTTGATCGACCATGGCGGGAATTGAACCCCAGTCTCCCGAATGACGGTTCAGTGTGTTGCCACTCGGCCACGCGTCTCGGTATCCTTGTAGATCTTTTTAGAATGTATATATGTATGTATTTTTCTTTTTTGTGACTATAAAAAAAAAGTTACTATGTATTCACATAATTTGTTGGTATTGTCACCTCGAAACTATTCCATGTGGTATTTGATACATCGTGAGAGTCGTTTAACCATAGATACAATCAGAACTTAAAACAACTCGAATAACTTGAATAACTTGCCCAGAATGTTTCTCTTTCAGAAATACCCGCATGTCATGTTTTACTGCTTGAAGGTTATACGATACAAGTTGTAATAACAAATGAATACCCTGAAATATAGCTACTGTCATGTTCGATGGTGGCGGTGATCTACTGCATGTACGCCAGTGGCTCCAATGAAGCCAAGACTATTATTCTTATAACTTTAGTGAGAGTTCAAGTTGTCATCTAAAGAAGGTTGACCTTACTAACACGGAACTAATATTCATTAAATATGAAGTCGTTTCATGCGGACATTGTGTGAGTGGTGTGAAGGAGGTCTGAGGCTGTTACTCGTATTGGTCGTTACATGGAATTAATTCTGAATAATACAAGACCATTAAGATCACTAAGGCGTCCCCAGTCTCTATAGTGCAAAAAGTTCCCACCAGGGGGATTATTTGTGAAAATATTGTGAATGTTTATTATGGATCGTCAGTAATTATTTCAGAAGGTACGCCTCTGCATGGTGTGAAGCAGTTTCACAACAATACGTTCATCCGGAAAGCCACTATACGATTGATTATGCTTAATTTGACACTAAAAATGGTCACAAAACATGCATTTCACATTTAATACATAATTTGATTTCTACTTGTGATATTTTATCGGTATGGTATTGATGTGTTTGTGAAACAATTGCCTTTGGAGTAAACTGAAAATAAACAGTTCAACCATATGCACTTGGCATAAAACACCAAGCAAAGTCACGCCATTTTTTGTTGTAAATCAAGGTAACAGCTATGTATTTGGATCTGAACGGATATAGATAAGCTGATACAATTTAATGCATCTGTTAGAAAAAGGTTTACTCAACAATGTATAATGTGTAATTTTCATGCCAACTATCTAGTGGTTTTGTTGTGTGTAACGCATTTTTTTAACTATTTTTTCCCAAGTTTTCTCGGAATTTTCAACTTTTTTCCCTTTTTGAAATTTTATTAGATTATTCAAACACTGATACATCGATGAATAACAAAACAAAAAATGACACATTTTCTGTGAGTCGGTCCCCCTTGAGTATACAATTGTAGTACACCTGCATGACCTGCTATATTCAGGGAATGAAATGTAGGAAAACACACAAAATCACTGTTCACATAACAAGAAAGTTATGTATGTAAATACGAGGGGCAAACAACCAGTAAATTCAGTGTACACCTGATTTCCGATTTCAAGGTATTTCAGGGGGATTTTTGGAGATTTCAAGGTATTTCAAGAGGATTTCAAGAGATTTTTATGACGATTTCAAGGGATTTCAGGAAGATTTCATGACAAGTGTACAACTGATTTCAGGAGTTGTTAACCCCTTGTGTAAATACGTGTGGATTGAGAAACTATATCAATTGATAACGTACGACTAATTTGAAAACGACTGAACGCATTGTCCGTCTTGTCAATTATCGAAATAGCTTTATCTATATAACGTAAGATGAAGCAAAAACCTGTATTGTTGATACTTTTTAGTACACTGAATGCATACGGAACACAGTGGCAGACGGCCAATTAATTACTTAGGCCTAAATAAGACGGAAATGAGACGGAAAGGCAAACAAAAATGAACAATTATATATAGTGTGAAGTGAATTGTCAACAATTATGAGTGAATTATCAGCATAATATCGTAGATTCATAATATCTCGAAGAAAAATTGATAAATAAATAAGTAGAGCACAAGATCTTGGGTAATTGGGGTTTATATGCAAGACAAACTGCAACATTAGGGTTTTGGGTATCACTTTCTTGAGGGAGTAATCTCTTTTCACATACTTAAAATCCTTTCAAATCAACTCCTCAGAATTTGTCATATAGCTGTTCAATTCAAATTGAAATCTAATCAAATTCTATTACACATGAAAATAAGGCTTTTCTTCAAACTTTTCATATGTGTGTATAAATCAAGACCAATGAAATATTTCAAGAAATTCGAACTTTTCGAGAAAAGAAGAGCAGAATAGAAAAAGTTAAGAGGAAAAGAAGAAAATATATAATTAAAGTCAATTACAAACACATTTTTCCCATCCTAACGTGGTTTCTTGTGATTTCCAACAGTTTTCGAAGCAAATGATTGAATGAAGTATACATATTGACGACGACTCTGACCTTTGATCAGTAGAGTGAGACATCGAATTTTTCACCCTCATTGATATTTTGTTCCTGACTTACATCTGTGTTGAAACAAAATTCCCTGTTGTGGGATCGTTTGTATAAGATTAAACCTAATACCTAAAGCTATTACTCTCCCAATATAGAACATAATAGATGTCGTATCACACTCAAGAAATGTGTGAGCCATCACTAGGTGGTCAATATCTTCGTCTAAAATAGCCTCAATCTAGAGTGACTGATATATCACCGGATCGGAAGAAGTTGGATAGCCAAGCCAAGAAAGAAAATGGAGAAAAATTGAGATAACTTTCGATAGAAAAATAGTATATAGTTTGGAAAAACCCATATAGGAATTGTAGATTACCGCTGATCTTGATAACTTCTTACATTCATTATATTGAATGAGTATATTGAAATTAATCATTTTTTGGTATGGTGAAATCGCCCTTGTGGGGCACCGACCTAGTCTTCCCCATTGACTTAATTGGGAAACAATGATTGTGTCAAGTAACAAGACGAATGGAAAATAAAATAAATGATAATGATAGATCTTCTTTGAATCCAAAATTTGCAGTGACATTCTGGATTGACTTCATTTTTATTGTGTTTATTGAGTGTCAATAAGGGTTTTCTTTACTTCCACGTTTAATTTCTATGCAGACATTCCTTAGTGTGTATAATTATGTTTTACATTTGCATATACAGTACCCAACTTTTGTTCTACCAGTACGTTATTTATTTAAAACAATGTTTCTATTTTCAATGTCATTCTTCCTTATCGTTAGGAGTGGAATTCGTAATGACAGACATATAAGATGGGATTCCCTTGAGGTCAACAATCTATCAGTGAGATACATCTTTCAATAATAGAATGTATACATAATGGTTTGATTGTCATAACAAGTTTTGAAAGGGCGTTGTATTCCTTCAATTATTGTATTACTTTGTGAATATTTCCTTTGTCAAGGTGAATAATTGCATATCATTATGTATCAGCACATAATGTGCATTGCCAACATGGGCAAATGAAGAACTAGCTGTTAAGTAAATTAAATTCTTCAACATGTAACATCCATTCTAAGAAGAGACAAGACGTGGACAAACATAGTGAAGGAAGATTTTTGGAAGGAGACAAAGAAGAATTGAAAAAAAAGTGAGATCAAATCAATAATAGAACCAAAATCCAAAATTTTGGGAGACAAAGAAGAATTGAAAAAAGTGAGATAAAATCAATGGTAGAACCAAAATCGATGCATTGAATCGTTCATTTTCCCTGATCTCATCTGTTCAGTAAATAGGTGTACTGCCTTTTAGCATAGTGCCCGGGTTGTAGCGCCTTAACTTGGGACCATTTTACTGACTTGTGACCAATGTTGGTCTAAAGTTGGGATCATTTTACTGAGCTAGGACAAATATCGGTCCTAACTTGAGACGTCCTAAAGATATAACTCTTTGTGAATACGCCGTATTACAAGCATATCTATGCTACACAATGCATAATGTCGATGAAAAATGTAAATTAGAATATGTGGTGTTGGATTAGGTTTGGTTGGGTTACCAACCAAGAAGAAACCAAAAGAAACCAAGATGCTAAAAAGTGATTCTATATTCTTAGAATTAATAGATAATTTCAAACTCTCCGCGTTTACTTCCTTATATATTGACAGATTGCATTGGTGTGATATCGACTTCCATGTAACGTGGGATGCAATCGGGATCTAGTATCAGGCAGTATCAACAAAACATCGAAACAGGCTCAGTAGGCCTACAATTCGGGCACTATGCTACGGGTAGTGTGCCAATGTGCCATTAGTTTACTATTGCAATTGGTCGAACAAGGAAAACGCAACATTGGCATTGTAGAGTGAGCGATATATACTGGAAAAAATGATGAATGTGTACACCCCTAACTCAAAAGCGATCTTTTGATGACTTTGTTAATAAAGCTCTCTAATTGGTACTATGAAAGAATACTTAGCAACTTTTTTTATTTGAAACGGTTTATCTGATACGAGTAGAACGTTGGGATAATGTGTATTATTCATCTACTTGAATTCCGTAAAAAAATATTCATTTACTCGGAGTGAATTTTGTATCATATTTTTCCCCCCCGAGTTATTCTTTCAGGGGTTTTCAAAATTTCAAAATTATTTATCTCAAGAGTTCGACCGATCCCTCCCCAAAACTATAGTGTCGAGTTATATGATGACACATAAAATGTGTATGCCAAGTTTCATAAAAATGCTTATTTTTATTTGATCTGTGGAGGGAAGAAAAAAACATCTTTGTGTTTTTTGAGTATGGAAAAAATGAGTATTCGCATTGCTCATCCAATAAGTTACCATTCATTGAAAATTTTCTCTGGGATTGTAAGATTCCCAATCCCGACTATCCACAAACTTGTAGGCCTACTCCTTAGGGAAAAATTAAGTTGGTGGTGGCAAGTTTTTGTTGTTAATGACAGCATCTAACTTTCTATAACTTTGCGTTGGAGATACAATCTTCATAAGAGCCCGCATCTTAGCTGAGAACGTTTCTCTTCGGAATGCTCGAACCAAGTTTGGTGTGCGTTGAAAAACTTGGTTGTGGGTTGAAAAGTGAAGAGAGGATGATATTGAAAGAGTTCCAGTATCCACTGCTAAATGGAGGAGTTTTCCATTTTGAGATTTGGACAAAATCTGGTTACATCACACATTTTTACCAAGGAAAATGGGGAAACTGTCAAATTACATGCACATCAGGATCTCAAATATTGATAATTATATATATTGATATATTATAGTATACAAGAATTCATACGAGATGCTCCATAAATATAGAGAAATAATATGGCATCTTCTCTTCAACATCTTACGAAGCTTTGTTTTCTGGTGTGTATATATACTGCTTTATATGTGAAATTTAAACCTTGACAACTTGAAAAACGATTTTTTATGTATTCCATAATTCCATAATATCACTCATCTTATTTTTGTTCTCTCTCATGACGATGGCAATATCATGTATATGATCAATCTGTACAAATGAACATTATTATTATTATTATTATTATTATTATAAGTGAAGTTGAACTTAAATATGTACGTTTGTAATTTTTTCCCCTATTATTTGGTGATCGGGAATTAAGCAATGAAAACCAACGAATTGGGCACACTTTGATTCAATTATTTTTCAATTTTCGACTAAGCATACCTAATTGTGAGGGTATTATTTATGTATTGCATTTTACCGCAAGTTCGTAAAGTTTGTGGTTCTTGAGATAATATCTCAAGCCTTTCGCTAATGCAACTTTCGCCACATATATTATATGTGGCGAAAGTACACCCTGTAAATCTGTCCAAGATGTGGGCTCTCACGGGAGTCGATTTAGTGAAATATCAGTTTATTGGTAATAACTTTTGAACGGATGAGATATCAGAATTCTAATACGCGAGAAACACAGATAATTATAATAGCTTCAAGATGATATAAGTTAAAACTGACCAAATCATGTCGTATAATTGTCAAGCGTATACAGCTAAGAATGTGTTTTTTCAGCTGTATACGCTTGACAGTTATGCGACATGACTCAAATAGTTATAACTTATATTGTCTTGGAGCTATTAAAATTATCTGTGTTTCTCGCGTATCAGAATTTTGATGTCTCATACCGTTCAAAAGCCATCATCAAAAAACTAATATTTCGCTAAATCGACACCCGTGGACTCCTAACATCTTTATCGGAGATTATTGACATTTCTCAGGTATCGAAACACACGAATCCATATAAGTGTGATGCTCCTTATCCTGAACAATATATCCATTTATATATATATATATATATATATATATATATATATATATATATATATATATATATATATATATATATATATATATATATATATATATATATATATACATTCAGAAGTTCCGAATTGAAAGATATAGGCTATATCTTGTCTGAAAAGAAGGCAATTGTACAATCTTTCTGAACGAATATAACCAATGAAATCATTTATCAATTAGACGTTTGATCAATTGAATGTTGTTGGTTTTTCTCCTTCTCCTTTCCTGTCCACATGGTGTGTGTGTGTGTGTATCACCATTCTGTCGATCAGTGAGGCTTATTCTGTGATCTATTTGACCGATTATTCAAAAGCTCAACAGGAAATAACAATCAATTTGAGAACATCCATTTTGTTTGCAAAACTCGCAAATGAGATTAGATAATATTGCATGTAGCTTCTTTGTACAATTTCTCAGCAACTGAGAAAAATTATATTGAAATGTTGAAAAGCATCAAGAACAATCCATATATAAATCTACTTTCCGAAAAAGCAGGTCAAGGATAGCAATAATATACTCATACTCTACTCTCATACCCTCTCCGGCCATCTCCTTTCTTCCTTCCACCTTTCTTTCTTCTTTCCTTCCACCCCCCTCCTTCCCACCCTCTGCCCATCCTCTCCCTCTCTCTCTCTCTCTCTCTCTCTCACTCTCTCTCACTCTCTCACTCTCTCACTCTCTCTCACTCTCTCACTCTCTCACTCTCTCACTCTCTCACTCTCTATCTCTCACTCTCTCTCACTCACTCACTCACTCTCTCTCTCGCTTTCTCTCTCAATCTCTCTCAATCTCTCTCTCTCTCTACTGCGTCATCAAAACGAAAGTTCCACACCGTTCGAGAATGTTGACGAGTGAATCGTCTTCACACCCCGCCACGCAGCCAGTCTGCCTCCCCCTTCTCCTTCCTCCCACCCCTCTCAACACCACACCTCGTTCTTCTTCTCCCCCGTTCCACTCCCCGCTAAGCCACCAATTCAGCCGACCAATCACGTTCGAGAAACAGTGTGACCACTCAGGCACGCAGGGACGCACGCACAGATCACAGTTACTCTAAGAGTAGAATTAGTTTCTACATAGAATAGTAGAAAACTTTGGCACCGCAAATAAAATGCGTACTTTCCTCGAATATATTTTAAAATGGAGAAACCCAACTTTCTTCCCACACACGTGTAAGCAAATCTATTGCCATCTATTCTATGGAAGGAATCAAGGAAGTCCCACTAATAATGACGTCATTTTGACATACAAACATCATTTCCAAAAAATCCTTTCCACTTGAAAGTTGAAATAGATTCCAATTTTAATCACCAATCGTTTTTTTTTCATGCAAGGTGAAATGAAAAATTGAAAATTGAAAAAATCACAACATTTCGAATGAAATTTTACATGTATTCGAAGTGGTTATTCACAAACATAACTATTATACACGATTACAGGCTAAATAATAACCGTCAATTTAGGTCATATTACTATTAGGCTAGTTTAAGGTCAGCTTAATCAGGTTAGAAGGTCAGATTGGTTATGCTACTTTGATTCATGTTAATTTACAATCAATATATGTCAGTAATCATTACATGAAGTCGTTAAACCTATGTTCATTTGGATTGCGAAGAACAAAAACGTTATGGTTCACAACTTACGAGGTCTACCCTTTGTCTAGCAGTGCATACCGCTTGCCACTCAACTACGTCATAAATATAGCTCATCTCATCATCATACGACAATAATATCTTCATCAAACAGATATAATAATTAATAATCACGTCAGCGACCAGTAGAGCTCGACGACACAGTCGACAGGTGAAGTAGAAAAACCAGTACCACTCACAAGGTCAATTCATTGGCTGCCTGATACTTGGTTGATTGTTGACCATATCACAACATCGAGTCTCGTTCTCAACTCAGTTGCGAGTTAGGTTAAGATCAGTCGACACGGACACACATGGCGAGAATAGTCGATACGTGAATAGAATATCTCGAGTAGTAATATTAGTAATTCAACAATTAGCAATCGTGACTTCAGTTACCTAAGAGTGTGTAATTAATTATAAGACAATCATAAAATGGAGAAAAACAAGAGTGTGATGATTATTGGAATTATATTTTTGTGTTTCGTTAATTCTGTCCGTGAGTATCAATTTTATGTATATTAGGTTTAACGACCACTGTGCTGATATTGAGACAGGTGAATCTGTCTAATCTGTCTCTATTTTGCTCTAAGCCGTCATTCAGGAGAGCGAGATTTTATTTCCGCCTAGCCGCCTTTGTCGACCATCCTAACTTCAGTGGTAGTTCCGTCGAATATTCATGTAAATAATGCGATAACAAATAACAGGCCATGACCATCTCAATGAGAGGGTTATTCACTGATTAGATAAGTCATAACATTGTCTATAAACTACAAATTTAATAATAATAATACTGAGCGGCCATGCAGCGCAGTGGTTAATGCACTCGCCTCATGTGATCCGGAAGGTGAAGGGGCATATCGAACCTGGTTCGATCCCCGCCAACGTCCATCTTTACAGGGGTTTTTCGTGATTTCCCTCTGTGGACTAGGCTAATACTGGGATCGTTCCTACATTACAGGCCACGACCGCTCCTTCCAACTAGGAACTAAGAAACCTTCATCTCATCATCTCATTAATCATTCATCCGACGCCAATAGATCTCGGTTATCATTATGGTGCATCATTGAACCCAATATAAAAAAATGATAATAATAATAATACTTGAATGATAGCTAAGAGCTATTGACGTCAGTGAATGATGCATAAGTTAATGGGAAGATGAGTCAAATGGGTAGTTTATTGTATGTTTGTGTACAGTGTACATACAAGATTTGATTGACGATAATTATTTCCATCACTAATAGCATACTTGTGTCAGATTTATATTTGCAACCTCAGTTATGTATTAAACATCATCGATTGATCATTAAGACGTAGATAAGATTATTGTTTGCTTAACGACCCCACTAACAGCTAGGTTATACGGGGGTACGAATGAGCTGGTGATAATAAATGTATGAAGTGATGATTAGTGATGGGACATCACAAAAACCCATGCCTTATGAATTGGAACTCAGACCCAGGCCCGACTTGACTTCATTTTGTTAAGCGTGCCTTAGCTGAATAAACTAAGGAAGGGGCCGAATAACATTTTATCTCATTTCTCATTTTAATATTCATTCATTATATTATTTCAAATTTGTTCATGTAAGCTTGGGTGTACATGACTTTTGATTCTTACTGTACTGTATACTCATTCGATAAAGACGGTTGTTATTTGGTTTCAAGTTCCATTATCTCACTAGTGACTTCGGGCGCAAACATCCTTTAAAAACAAATCCATCTTGCAAGGAAATTGATTCGATATTCTATAATTAGGAAAGGTGGAACATGCCACTTGAAAAGCGGTGAATCGCATCTTGCTTCACCTGAGGCTAGAAAAAAGGCACAATTACAGATTTCACGATTTCAATATGCAATCAAGTTCACTGGTAGCACCAAGATCGCTGTTGTTGTGAGAGAGACTATTGCAAGTTGCTAAACGCGAACTTGAAACAATCAAAATACTTCAAACAACGTAAAAAAAAGGTTTTTTTTCAATAGCTTCGCCGATTTCTCAAAACAATCTAACGAACGTGAACGTATTACTAGTTTTATGTCTTTTCAAAAATGCTTCTTTTGAATATTGAATGTTTTGGGGTATTTGATTTGGGGTTTTCAATTGGGGTATTTTTTTCATCATTATTTCATCAAATTTTGCCTTTTGGAAAGGTTATGTCACCCTTGTGATGCCCCGTCTGAATGATCTTACCACGTCATCCTTATCCTTAATTTGGAAATAATCAATGTTCACACATTTTCGTTATTAATACAAAAGTAGTTCATTGACCAATGTTGAGTACGGCTAATAATAAAATAATCATCTGCAGTCTGTCGTGGAAAATGAGTTAAACGGTGAGAAAGGAGGCGGTCGTGGACTGGACTTATACATGTAGAAAAACTGTAATTACCGTAATACTTAGTAACTCAACGAATATATTTCTTTGGTTCATGATATAGGAATCTCTCTCTTTCATATCTAACTATAGCTCATTCATTATTCACTTATGGCTTTTAGAGTATTATAATCACGATCTTCGCTCTTCCGTTTTGTACAATAATACCAATGACAGAAAATTGCATTGAAGGTCTATTTGGATGCCAGCTACGTGATCACTTTGAACTATGACCTATTCATTGCCAATAGGTTACTCGTGTCAGTATCGAGTGTACACATATACTTCATTTTTAATTCGTCTGACTCAATATCGGCATCCATGCATCCGTTCGAATGAAAATTACAAAACAGAAAGAGCAAATTAATTTATATGACATTTTATTGACACGAATCAACCTAATTAGGAATCCGAATATTCTTCATAATGGCTTTGAAAATTATTAAAAAATAATTGGTCATTTTGTTCATATTTGTTGTTGTGCTATAGACATTGAGCTATAGAAATTGAACTACTTTCATGTGTACTACTTGAATGAAAACAAAGCTCACGATAATGATGTTTTCAGGTATTTCAAACAGTAGCTTATAGACATTCATATAGGCCTACATATTATAATGGAAGTGTTTATTCGCAAAGTAAAAGATGGCCGAATACTTTGTGAACAAGAACCCAAAACGCTATTCTCAAAGTAAAAAATGGCCTAAAATGGCAAAACGGCCTAAAATCTGCGAGTTATGTGGACGAAGCCAGGTTGCGAACATTATGTTAGGTTTTTGGGGTAAGGTTAGTGTCTGAACCTCGCGTAACTGCCGGGAGTTTGTCGCACAATTTACTTTGCGAATAGCGTTTCCGGTCCGTGTTCGCACAATTTACTTTGCGAATAGGGCCAGCCTATTATATATTCATATATGGTAAAAAAATGGATCGACATTGAAATCTTGATATACAATCATTGAATTTCCGATTGAGGATGAATTGACGACTCGCAGTCTCCGCCCCCCTGACGTCACAAATCATACCGTCCAATCAACGGGGATTGATTTTCCCAGTCCATTTGAAATCCAAATGATTTGAACAGTCCAAATCAACAGGTTGTTAGAACTGTAGTGAAATTGAAATATCCAATCGGGGTATTTTCAAATGACCACAAAGGACATGGATCCAACTGGTCACCTGGTGAAGTCACGCCTAGTTCGAGTCGTCAATTGATAACACCGTTCTGAAACGTCACCTCCAGTTTCTTTAGAAATTTCGAGATGAACTCAACGTCACCTACATTCAAAAGTGACTCCCTTCAAATAGCTACTGCGGTTCTTTCGAATTCCAAGATGAGATAGTATACAATGTATTCCCTCAAAACATGTGGACACTGGACACAATAATCGTCATCAAGAACTTATGTTTGATTCAATACATAATACGATGTACGATCGTATTTGTGCGAATGAATAAAAACAAATCCATCACCGCACATGCGTTTCGCACCTCTTAGTTCACGTGCCAAGAAAATGCGTAGGCCTTATGAGGTATTTGAACCCCGACTTGATAATAACTAGAAAAACGAGAGAAACGAGAATGAAATGTTGCATTAGGCGATGAGCGTGGTGGAAAACATAAATTGTCATTTGATTTATTCAAAAAGCTTTGTTGTTGACGAGTAAACTCTAAAAACAATATATACATATATATTAGAGCTTCACGATGTCAGAATGGTATTTATTTGAAAAAAGTGTGGTTCAAACACATTTAAGAATGGAGCAGTGAAACACAATATTTCAGCAGGATCTTGCTCCATCAGATTAAATAGACAATAAGAGAATGTGAAATTTTATTTATTTATTTATTTTCATTTTCGTCCAAGAGGATTACAATTAAAATGGAACATTTTTAAGCTTAATCATATGGACACTCAAGGGTAATATACAAGATAATGTAATTCATATTGTTACTAAAACATCTCCATATTGTTGTTAATTTACTTCCTAATATCTCTCACACTTGATAACAGAAAGAAGCTCTTATTAAAAAATAACTTCCTGTACTCATCTTTTTGATTATTTCACACTGGGTTTTTCTCCTGAAGTTTAACTTGGAATAATTGTCATTTTATCAGCCTAATGCTAAATGTACAATGCCAGACTGGCTCTCACAACAGACCCCGGCAAAAATAAAGAGGCCTAAGGAAGAGGGAGAGGGGAGGGGGGGAATCTGCCCGTCATTAATAATATTTTTTGTGATTGATGGCGAGGATGGCGAAGAAAAGAATGGTTAGGTAGGCAAGAAAGAATTGGAAAACTAATGCACTTCACCAAATGGACGAATCGACTGTAACTCCACATTGTGCTGTAGCAAAATTATCTTGGTCTGGATCCTCATCATTGACCAAGCAACCAAATTGTAACCCCAGTGTAATTTATTTGAGCATAAAGCTCCCACTAGCGTAACTCTCGGAATCATAGAAAACAATCCCATGGTGTATATAATAGGACAACTATTTTTACCTCACCACAAGATCTCAATTTTTTTATGGATCGACAGTATTTTAAAAGAAATGTCTCTGAATGGTATGACGCAATTTCACTACACTGCATTGAAGCGAAAAGTCACAGCGATAGTTTATATATCATGGTGACGCTGAAAAAACCAAATTGTTGGTATAGGTCTACCTGAAACAAGGTTCTGGAAATAGCCTTTATAGCTAGTTTCAAGTTCATTTATATCTTCTTATGAAATAGAGTTCACATCTATTTCATCCATTTCCATCCAGTTTATTTCCATCTAGGTATTATACGAAGTATAACTTACTACTATCCTTGCATCTAGGTAACATCGTGACGATGGTGAATCGTCACGATGTTCGGAGACTCAATCAAAGACCTTATAGTATCTAACTTCGTTAGAAGACTCGAAACTGAGCTTGTTCACCATGTAACGCTTGGCGACATTTAGAGAGCCATTTGCTCACTACTGCTACCCTCGGTGCTACCTGTTGCAGTGGAATGAATTAGAAGAGATATCTGCTCTACCATCAATATGTCCAGCAATACATATAACACCGAACTGACATGATTATCGTGTTATAAATCATTCATGGAAATATTCCTAATATGTTATAAATAGTGGAGAGATGTACAAATGAACAGATATTTCAATTACGAAATCATTTATATTATAAATTATTATTTTTTCACTTAATGTTGAGTTAAGATCTTTGACTCAATGCTCAATGGCATTATCTGTCTCTAAACAAAGATTAATTATCAATCCTCAATGCACACCTTCATTCAATTTTATTACTCTCCAGTCGACATGGATATACCAAAAGTACATTTGAAATCACAACTGTACTTCTAGAACTCAATACGGATGCTCTAACCATTTGATTACTGTTATGGTTTATGTGGCCAAGGGCCTATATCAGTTATACAGTTATTGTTAGGGAAAACACAGAATATCATATAGAAATAACTTCTTATTTGTTCCTCTTTCACTTGAGGCTAACATCAATGCGAATTGCTCTTTAAAGTCGGCTGCCTTAAAAAGTGCATATTAGGCCTATATACTGCAGTGGAGCTGCAGGAGCTGCAGAGATACAAGAAATTGAAAACTTCTCCCCAATCTCCTTTTTTTCAAACTGAACACTTTTTTCAATTTAGTAACTCCACGGATATCGATATTACAATATTACAATATACTTTTTATATACGATATTAGTTATCATTATTTATATAATTTATATGATTTATGATATTATAATATTATTTTTTGATACAATATTACTTTTTCATCCACATTCATGTTATATTGGCAGCCCAAGATTGTGCAATAAAAGAAAATCGCTCATGAAAAAAATATTGTTGCTATTGATTTTCAATTGTTTGTGATTTTAGTTCCTTTGGAAAATGGAGAAAGCTGTCGAACACCAGAAAATCGGCGTGGAATTTGCATAAATCTCAAAGACTGCCAACCTCTACTGACTATATTACAACAATCGAGACCTCTGCCAGCTTCAACGATCAAATTTTTACGAGATTCACAGTGTGGGGGTTACGAAGGGAGAAATCCTCTCGTTTGTTGTCCTGATAATCAGCCACCGCCGCCAACATCAAGACCTGTAAGACCAACTCAAAGACCTGTACAGCCAACACAAAGACCCACACAAGGACCTGTTGGACCAACAGCAAGACCTGTACAGCCAGCAGTAATTGATGGTAACCGACCACGTGACGTATCCCGACATCGTAATGTAGGTCTCATCAACTCGGATGAGTGTGGAAGAGGATCTTCGGAGAGAATATTTAATGGTAACGTTACCGGGGTGTTCGAGTATCCATGGATGGTTCTACTGGCGTATAGCAACAGTGAGTTGATACATTATAACAATTACGTGTGATGAAATAAATCGAGGTAGTTATTCAGGGACAGTATCGTGCCAGGGGCAGCAGCTGCTGCAAAACATGCCAATTCCAAAAATTCACTGTGGGGTTATGTGTTCCCCTAGCTTTCCCCCTCCTATTGGATTCCTCGAAATATCGAGCGCTATACGGTACTTTTACATATGGTTTTACATATGGTCTACATATGGTTTTTTTAGAACTGAATCTCTGTGGCTTTGTGTCGGTGAAAATTAAATTCCTTCACCGTCAAATAAAATGAAAGATCTGTGTTTTCATGAACCAAGTATATTTGATTTTGCATTCGCAAGATTCGCATTCGCAACATATTCAACAAATTCATGCATGTTTCATTTCATCACACTTCTACTGAATGTATCCAGAGGCCTTCTGGTATTCTAATTTCAATGGCACACAATCTGTTTGACCTTCACTAAGTTCACTTTACTGAACGGTTCGGTCCAGGGTTGTTATCAATATTATATTATGTGTTACCTTCGATTCATGAAATAATTTCGATGTTGCCATTACTTCTGCTATATACGCGACAAATACTTACGTCGGATGAATAATGTCTGACATGTCTTGAGTTAAACAAGCTATGCATTCCAAGCAGTTAGAAGTTGTAAGACAACAAAACAATTACATATAATAGAACTTGCATGTTTCGCAAAGCTGACGTGTAGTTTGTTTATCCAGTATTTCAAAATGGGCGAATCACGTGTATCAATTTCGAAATATATTTGCCGTCTCATTTCTAGCCTGAACGTTGATAAGATATGGCAATCACAATTTCCAATGGAAAGTTGTAAAAATACCAATTTTGTTATGGAATCAGGCTGTATTAAAATTCAAAAATTATTCAAGTTTCTTTAACTTGGAAAGGAATTATGATAAAATTTTGTCGAAACTCTTCAAAATATTCACATATTTTCGAATGGTGATGAATAATGATAACCTTGAAGAAATGTCTGAAAACAAACCCGTCACATAATTTTTTTGTTCAATGTCATTCCTGCCATCTTCATTACTTGTATTCATTTGAATATCGAACTGTTTATAATCAATATTACTTTTAGTTTTAAATACTTGATGATTTATTCTGGGAATTGCTGCGAACTAAATACTAATTATTAAATAATACTTAACTATACAAATAGTTATGGCAGGACTACGTTTGTGTATATAAAAGTATTCACTCATATTACAGGACGAATAATGCAGAATGAATATGAATATGGCAATTTATTTCACAGTCTTAATGATTTCAATTTTCAATCAACTTTCCGTGATATTTGAAAGTTTATTATTTGATATCAAATGACGGCTGTGACTTCGCGAACAGTCGCTACATACGACACACATGAATCATTACTTTTGTTTCACATGTTTTTCTATGACATATAATGAAATACATGAACTTTTTATCGTTTCGAATGTTGGAGTACAATTTTAATATGAGTAAAAATAATCTGATTCAACGCTCTACGCTCTACGCTCTACGCAAACGTCAAGATTCAAAAAATCAAAATTTGCAATTTGAAAAAAAAAATCCATATTGAAACCAGACATTTAGTGCTATTTTGTAGTCAAATAATTATCGATATGAGTTGGTTACATGCAATCAATAATCTGCTATTGGTGCCTCCATAAGTGTTGATTTCCACAGGTGTAGTATACGGTCATCACGCGAAATATAAACGTTCTTATGCGGATATGAACATTTGAAGAAAAAATATGCATGGATAATTTGTTCAGACTTTTCTTCAAGTTTATTAAAATTGATCGAGTCATAAACATACGTGAATGTTATGAAAATTGTTGGACTTTGCATAGATTTCAATATCATTTTTTCCAGTGAATATCAAGATACTTGGCTGCTGTATCTTACACGGGAGTATTTTTTATGTGGGATTCAAATCACTAGAAAATAAAATCTAATTATAAATAATTCTGTTTACATATTAGAAGAAAGTACACAAAAGTCACGTTATATATCACAGAAAACAAGATCGTCACTGGCACATGTAGCTGAGTGGTTAACGCACTTGCTTCATGTGACCCGGGAGGTGAAGGGACATATCGGACCCGGTTCGATCCTCGCTACCGTCCATCTTTACAGGGGTTTTTCGTGGTTTCCCTCTGTGGTCTAGGCTAATGCCGGGATGGTTCCCACAATATGGGCCACGACCGCTTACTTCCCACTATCCTTCACATACCCACAATACCTTCATCTCATCATCCCTTCATCTCATTAATCATTCATCCGACGCCAATAGATCTTAGTCATCATTACAGCGCGTCGTTAAAAGCCAATATAAAACAAACAAGCTCGTCGTTTGTTTTAAATACGACAGGACTTGACTCTAATTGCTATTTAATGACATTCTATAGAAATAGCATTAAATGATCATTAAAGCAGACGTATAATTTGTCTGTTGCTTTGTGTCTGTGTATGCAATGACGATTGCACAAATTTGAATGGTAAATCAAAATAAGAAATGGTGAAAAAACACTCGGTCTACATGCTCATAAAAACAAGTACCGGTACCTGCGAATGCGTACGGTACATTGGATTATAAAATTAGACAAACACAACAAAGCTGCTATTAAGAAAGAGTTGCTCAATAATGGTAATAATGGTATAGGTGAAATAATGGTTAGAATAAGGTAGTCAATAATGGAACTATTCAATATAATTCCAGAATTTATTTAATATAAACCAACTACAATTGTTTGATTGACGACCCCACAAACAGTCAGCCTAATTGGGGGGACGAATGAGCAGATGATGGTTAAATAATGAAGTAATGATGAGTGATATGACGCAGAGACTCACCTATGCCTCACGTCCAACGGTGACTTCACTTTCTAAACTGACTGAGAACGAGTGTGTCTCCAGAATTAATTTAAAAAAACGATTTTAGTGAAGCGTAATTCATGAAGAATAAGAATGTAAAGTGGTGTATTTGATCTACGCCATGGCAAGAATGATGCGTCAAAGTTTCTTATGAAAATGTTATCGCAAATTTTGAAAACCATCATTTCGGCAAGTTGTATGCCCATGTAAATTTAAATTCATTATTTATAAATTGTAAATAATTGCTGACAGGTAATCAAATTTCCTCGAAATAATGAAATGAATAAGTGCAATACAAAAACTTCAATGACTTCGTGATCATAATGTAGGGGTATGATTGAAATTCGTGATGTCGATAACCATGATTTGTTTTGTTGATTTTCAGACAACGGGGCGAGAAGTTTCAAATGTGGAGGTTCTCTCATTAGTGAGTACTACGTTCTCACGGCAGCTCATTGCTATTCGAACACTGCTCGTCTGAAATTGTAAGTAACTAGGAAAACGCCATATATGCGTTGTTAGACGAGCGGATGGTAAAAGTATGTCGACTTTTTTTGCCTACATTCGCCAATTGAGTAACATTTAAGTTATAAATGGGTAAAAAACTGCTTCGAGTGGTACCAATTTAGCATATTTTATGTTTTTTCTTCAAAATGACTGACCCTATCACGCTGAAAATTTCCAGAAATGTGTTTAAAACTGTAATCCAACTTCCCCAAAATTTCATTTTTTGGAAAATAAAATATTTTCTTTGTTTTTCGCTGTGTTATTCTAATGGGTATTTTTGAAATTTCTAAAACTCATAAAAATAAAAGTTACCACCCGATAATACCATACAACTACACAGATCCAAGTTAGATGTGGAACCATGATGAAAAAACGTTTGAAGTTGATAGCTGAGACCGTTTGACCTGTGGAGAACCGGCAAAAAAATAAAAATAAACAAAAAAACATAAAAACGAACACCAATTTTTTTCAGCATGTCAAATTGAATCCTCGCTAAAGCTCGTCTAAAAATGTTCAATATTGATTATTATCTTCGAAATGGCGTATCAGATTCATGTAAAACTTCGAAATAAAGTGTTTCATTCATGTTCTTGAATTCCGTATAAATTTGAACTCATTCGGAGAGAATATTTTCTGAAGATATGAAGATGGTCAGTGGTGGGATCGAACCTGGGCTCAATCAATACTCTCATACCTCCCGGTCACACGGAGAAGGTTTAATCGCTATGCTAACCAGTGCCGGTTAGTTTGGTCTTGGAGGGAGGGCATCCAATCGGGTCTAGACCTTGTTATCTTTGGCCTCAATTGACCAATGTAGATGGGCGTGACTTATACGAAGAGGGGGATTTTAGATACCTTGATTGGTTATTTCCTTATTTCCCCTGCTTCACTGTCCACTTGATTGGTTTTTATATATTTTGTGACATCACGAGGGCGGATGATCTACATCGGTCAATTGAGAAAGAATAACTTCATGTCCAGTGTTTGATGTTAATAAAACCAAAATAAATATTATCACTCCATGCTGGTTAAATGTGCGTTGGATATGGCTTCTTTATGACCTTATATACGTTCACTCGAATGATTTTGTGATATGTATTCATTTAAGAAGCGCATGGCAGTCGATTCAGCGAAATATCTAATGACTTTCGAGAACTTTTGATAACTCTCGAACGGCATGAGAATGAGATATGAAAAATCTTATAAAGAAGAAATGAAGATATTTTCTATACCTTCGAGATGATAAATCATATATCGCATAATTATACTGCCAAGCCTCTTACAGCTGAAATACTCAG
>OZ023326.1:63627917-63640417 GCA_964007535.1 Brachyptera risi
CATGAGAACACTTGTGCAACGGCCCGTTATCGCAAAGCCGGCGACCCGTGGGGGGCAAGGGGCGAAGACCCCCTTCTGGCCCCGCAGGGATTGTTTGGAAACTACACCCATTTTTAATACGGTTCAGCGTGTTTCAGATGATGTTCAGATGTCAAAATCATTCTACTCATGAAATAAAAAATGGCTCTTAAAAGACAATATTTGTAGCTGCAGGGTCGCTCAGTGTCATTTTAGGACCCCGGGCAAGCAACCAATAATTAGGCTGTCAATTGTGTGCCTCCAAATCTGAGTATGCATATCGATGAAGAATGCAAGGAGAGCCATGCCCCGCAGGCAAATTTTTGAATATCTTGTTTTTTAATACGATTCTACGGTTTTCAGGAACTACACGAAATATCTGAAATTCAAGGATTTCAACAAGACTAATTTTGCCAAATGGCTGTTCCAAGCGAATGAAACGCTGAATTGATGTATATCATTCAATAACAGTGATATTTGAATATACTAGGAAAACGCGTTATGTGTTGCCATGTTGATGGATGAGCTAGAACATATCAACTTATCTTTGGATTGGTTATTATATATCCACCTTGAGATCTAAACAATCATGTCACTGCCATCCTATTTCCTAATTAATTTCTATGATTATGAAGAAGGCTTTGTTTTAATCGTTTCCAGTTAATTGATGACACCTGTTGCTTGGATTCAATTGGTTTGATTCGATTCGATTTGATTTGATTTAATTGATTTGGATTCAAAAAGTTCAATATAGCTTTGAGTGATTCACAAAAATACATTATATACTTTTTATATCAAAACGGCTAATCCGATCTGAGTGAAAGTTCGGAATAATGTGAATCATTATTATATTGAAATTCCCTGAGAAATCGAATGGTCTCGAAGAAAATATTTTCAACGAATTTTTTCCTCTGGGTTATTCTTATGGGATTTTTGAAAACTTTGAAATTAGTTTTCTCAGAAGTTGCTCACCCGATTGCGCCTCAAAACTATACAGTATCGAATTAGATAAGGACACTTGTGTATGCCAAGTTTCAACTGATTTTGAATTTTCGTTTCACCTGTGGAGCGCGAAAAAAACACTTTTTTCGAGTATGGTGGAATTGAGTCTTCGCTTCGCCCATCCAAAAATCATTCACTCCATCCAGTGATACAAATAAAATGTCATTGATTTGATTTATAGAATACGATTACTGATAGAAAGTCACAAATGGGTGCCGATAGCGCCCCTCAAATTCGGCCACCGGGCAATCGCCTTCTTTGCCCAGCCCTAGAAACGACCCTCGTCGTTTTCATCATCATTATTCACAAAAATCCTAATATATAACTCACAACCTGAAAGAAGCACTGTAGTGTTGTTTGTTGATCGGATCTTGCTGACTAAACTACATTAGGCCTACTCTAGGCCTATCTATAAGGCCCAGATCTGACATTTTGAAACAGTACCACCGATTCATTTTCAATGCAATTATGTAGAATATGAAATTGTGGCATGCATAGCTTCATACGATATTTATTTCCTTCCTTTCTCCATTCCTTTTCTTTCTTTCTTTCTTTTCTTTCTACCTACTTTTTTTCTTCGCTTCCGATTCATGATGGAGGCCCTATCCCCCCCCCCCTCCTGTATCCACCACTGTTTACCGATAAAACAGCAGTCAAAAAACGGTTGTATAACTATGTATATCATCAGTGCATAAATGTGTCTAAACACGTTCCTTCCAGAACTCCCGAAAACCCCAAAATTCCCGTAAATTCACTATGTGAGTTACTATCGATGGAATCATGCTGAAATGTGTTACAATGAAAATGTTTGTTTTCCAGATTTACCAGCAAGTAATGTTTTACTGAAGGTCAAGGTACCGGTTGTACCAACAGCTAAATGCGCTGAAATCTACAAAGCTAGTTTCAAGTTCGACGTTAGCAGTAATCAGCTGTGTGCCGGTGGCTCCAATAAAGTCCAAGACTCGTGTAGTGGTGACTCAGGAGGCCCTCTGAAGAACGTTGGACTTATTAACTTTGAACCAAGATTCATCCAATATGGAGTCGTTTCATACGGACATCGTGTGTGTGGCACAGAGGGTGTACCGGGTGTTTACACTCGGGTTGGCCATTATATGGAATGGATTCTGGACAATATGAGAGGATAATAAGTATGCTGAATCATGAAAATCATTGACACATTAAAAATAATATTTATTCAATATATTTTATGTACTGTTTCACGAAATCGAAACCTTCAAATGCATCATAAAATCACGATTTCTTAGTGAAAACCTCATACAGGATTCATAATGTTTTTTTTTCAAATGCTCTTGGTAAACAGAAATGCCACGAATCCATAAATAGCAGAAAGTTGTCTCCAAAGTGATCTCTGGATCTTTGCATACCTCAACCTCCACGCTCGCAGATACACATTCAAGAGGGTGCATGAAGAACTGAACGTGTGTTTACTCTTTTCAATATGAAATCTCATTTTTACACTACATGTTTCATATAGGGTGAAAAATGAAAATACATCACATTTTTTGTATTACAGACTATGAATGATGTATTGAATTTGCAGCAACTATGCGATTGTCATCACATCAAATTGTGACATCTTGTACTTTATTCAAGACCCAAATAAGTTTTATTTCATCTGTCTTTAGTTTATATTTTACAACGAATAATTTATAATATAGTGTTTTACTGTAAAATCTTCTTGAAAGCAATATGGTTTTTAATTATTTATCATTTGTATCACTTGCATATGTCTGGTACCGAGATGAAAACTCATAACACCAACATAACAACCTATAACCTGGATTGTGTCGAAAATCTAAACTGTTGAAACAAACACGCATGTTGGATATGTGTAGACCTAGGCTTACCGCTTCAATAAGCTATTAGTGAGTATTATATTATACGTCTATGAACGGATGAATCTTCGATTAAATTTATATATTATCAGTTCAATCCTTAACTAGACATATAACGCAGGACATATGTTTTATGAGAATGTGAGCCATTCATTTGTATGGTTAGTAATGGTTACATACATACTCTGGTTTTGTAACTGGCAAGTGTATTGAAGAAAAATAATGCTTATACAAAGTTTTATATCAATCATGCATGCTTTGTTACCTGGTGAGCGTGAAAGAGTGATACAAACCATGTTTTCCTATCTGAAATCGATTGTCCCTATCTCGTAACACTTGTCAAACATGTCCGTCATTTTTACAACAATACAAGCAAGCAACAATACAAAATTTTACTGCTGTAGGATAGAAATATTTCTTTAATTTTTCGTCATCATAATTATACGTATCTATCGTACCTTTTCCACTTTCTTCTTCTTCTCATTACGTCGTTCCTAAAGAAATCTGCTACAGGCCAAACGAACAGTTCGATTTGTTTTATTGTTTCAGGAAATGTTTGGAATACATTCCATATGGGAATGTATGTTTTCACCAAAAATCACTTTTGAAAACTGAAGAAAGTTCGGGCCAAATTACCTCTTCAAGAGAGGTAAATTGTGTATGTGTGGATAGATATTAGTCATATGCATATAATGCACACGTTCGGTGATCATAATTAGGCATAATAGCTTCTGATATGAAGAGATAAAACTGGCACGAACATTTCATCCAAGCTTAGTTCGCATTAACGTTTGCATTACGCGTAATATGCATTACGCATTCATATGCATTTTCCCTCTTTGAGAAGTAAAATCAATCAACACTTTTTATATCACTACTATCATATGCCAAAGTGTTCAACGGCGCGGCCACGAGCTTGGCTCCCTGTTTTTTTTTAGTTTTGGTTTCTCGCAGAGGATATCTGATTACTCATTTTAAAAGAAATCATAAAAGACGTTGACTATAAATATTGAATCAATGTGTGTATATTCATATTTCACCTGATGTCTCCTTGCTCACAGGTTATCTTACTCCACCATTTCATTTAAATATGAAGCAATTGAGATCGCTTAGGCCATAGAATAATATTATGGTTGGAATAACTATATAAATCGCCACATCTCGTAGCTATATCAACCTTAGGTTATACGTAGCGTGGCAGTTAGTATGCTCGCCTGTCGTTTTCGGAATTTGATCTCCACATGCAATGAAGAAACTATTTGAATGTAGAGTGCCACATACACCGCAAGATGCATGGAATGATGGAGGGTTGCATTTGTTTGCAGCCGGGAGATGGTGCCTTCACTTATCTTGAGAACACGTACTATACCGTGAAGACTTTTCTGTGTAATATGGATCGCTACTCTTATCTGGTGTGTTTTTGTAGAAACGGCTGATAGGCTGTCAAACTTGATGACAGCGAGCCGGCCTTGAACGTCACGTTAGTTCCTTCTATCACCACTTATCTACGTACGGTCAAACGTGGACCGTGAATTGGAACATATTTTTAACATGGGAGGGATAGGAAGTGAAGACACCATCTCCAACGGGCAAACGCAACCCTCAATGCATCTTGATACACCCCTACCTATTACAGTTAACTGGTTCAACTGTTGATTTTAGGTTAGGTAGATTGCAGGGACGTCGTTAGGATTTGTGTATTGGGCCCCGCACAGGGTACATAAATAAAATGACCGCCCGGCTGGATACAGGCCACGCGCGAAGAAGGGTCAGGGGGTGGAAGTCCCCTAGTAGAGCCCCGCAGGGAATTTTTTTAAATAGGCCCATGTCATTTTTCGAGTGATTTTTGAAATTTACAAGCAGTTTTGAAGTCCGATGATTGTCCAATAACTATGGACATACTGAAGTTATTTTCAATATTTTAATCATTATGGACATTTTCGAAGTTATTTTCTTGATTTTTCTCGGCAAAATTCCCAGCATATTTCCAGTACATTTTTTTTTAAATATGGTCATTCTTCAAGTAATTTTTGCGATTTACGAGCAGTTTTGGAATTTAATAATTGAATCATTATCGAAAAGAAAAAAGGAAGTGTAAAGTAGTAGTGTAAGGATACATTATTGAGGGGGGGGGGGCAATGTCGATCGGTGCCCCCCCCCCCCCCTCGTGGATCCCCTAATGACGTCCGATTGATTGGGTTTGGTTGGATAGGTTAGATTGCTAAGGTTGCGAGTTTGTCACATTAGTTAGATCAGGGTTAATCGAGTTAATTTACTGAACGCGCAACAACAACAACCACAAGTACCCAAATTGATGGTATAATGTTGTAACCGGTACATGTAGCCAAATTGTTTGACGCGCTCTCGCTTCATGTGATCCGGGAGGGAAAGGGCATTTCGGACCCGGTTCGATCCCTGCCCCCGTCCATCTTTACAGAGGTTTTTCGTGGTTTCCCTGTGTGTCCTAGGCTAATGCCAGAATGGTTCCTACAATATAGGCCACGACCGCTTCCTTCCCACTATCCTTCCCAAAACCTAAGAAACCTTCATCTCATAATCCCATCATCTCATCAATCATTCATTCATTCAACGCCAATAGATCTTAGTTGTCATTATAGGGCGTCGTTAAAACCCAATATATATATATATATATATATATATATATATATATATATATATATATATATATATATATAAAATGAATTGTATGAGCTTTGGGTTATGGAATATGGTAATTTTTTCATGATGGACCAATGGAACGAAATTATATTTTGTTTATACTCCAGATAATCTCTTGATATTAGCTTCTTCCCGTCTTGACAACTCCTCAACCCAGTGACCTCTATCACGTCTTGTATACATAACGGTAGTAAAGATTTAGGTTTAAACATAACACTAACAGTTATCTCCAACAGTTATAACCAACAGTTATGTCACCAACAGTATATCTCGTTTCGACTTCACGTCAGTTGGCAACACCACATTGCCAGAGTCCTCTGCATGCGATCAAAAGAATTACGTGAACCTGTTCGTGGGAATAGAAGTGGCCGCGTGGATCAGCTATTGCCACGACCCAAACGATAATGCGTGCATGGGAATAGGGATTACGCGTCTTGTCGGAATGAACGATTCGTGGGAATAGTATTTGTTAGACTTACCGGCACGGACGGTCCGTGGGAATAGTATTGGTTAGTCTTACCAGCACGGACGTTCGTTGAGATGGGTTTCACTTCTGATTACACCACTTTTGAGACAACCAATTTCTAAGTTCAAAAAGAATCCCAAAAGAATAACCCAGAGGAGAAAACTCGTGAATATATTTCCTTCGGAAGAATTCACATTTACACAGATTTTTAATGTGATAATGATACACATTATTCCGAGCTTTCACTCAAATCGGATCACCTGTTATAATGTAACAAAGTACATAATGTGATGTTTTTACATCACTATGAAGATATACACATTAAATCCAAGCAACAAGTGTCACCAATTAATCAAAAACGATTTGAACAAGGTCTTCTTCATCATCAAAGAAATTATAATGACCAATAAATAAAACAAGAGGGTAGTGAAGTAATTGTTTAGATCTCAAGGTGGATGTATATAACCTACCAATGATGTGTTGATACGTTCTAGCTCGTCCATCAACGCAGAAACATATAACGCGTTTTCCTAGTTAATATATATATAATATATATATATATATATATATACACATATATATATATATATATATATATATATATATATATATATATTTATATACATATATGTATATATATATATATATATATATATATATATATATATATATATATATTTATATACATATATGTATATATATATATATATATATATATATATATATATATATATATATATATATATATATATGTATATATATATATATATATATATATATATATATATATATATATATATATATATGTATATATATATATATATATATATATATATATATATATATATATATATATATATATATATATATGTATATATATATATATATATATATATATATATATATATATATATATATATATATATATATATATATGTGGCGTTTATTACATACATGTAATACACTTGAAATGCAATTGGGATTTTAACCCGGTGGCAAGTACAATTACATACATGCAGTTACTAACGATAGTACTAATTGAATGGTGGAACAATGTAATCATATTATGATCATGTGAGGGGCCAGCTTCACGGTCGTCAATACATGACTAAAGGGATTTCATGGAGATTTCACAGGATTTCAAAGGATTTCAAGAAGATTTCAAATGATTTTAGGAAGATTACATGTCAAGTGTACACTAGATTTCAGAAGTTGTTAACCCCTCGTAAAATTCAATTATTATTGTTTTTTTCTTGATATCTGTAATTCTGACGTCATTCACGTCAATGTAGAGATAATATTAAAGTGCCCTTTGATGTTGGAAGTTTCCGCAAAGCATCAATCCGATCTCCAAGAGACTCTCCATCTTATATCTGTTGCAATTAAAAGGAAATTGGTGTAAAACAAGTTTTTTTCAATACTTTGTATCAATGAAAGATGAAGGTCATCTGAAACTCATCGAAAGTGTGAGTTTCTAACACCTTTTGAGTATGTGGTTGTGATTTTAATCTTGAATTAAGTTCTAAAAATATTAGCTACTGTTATGAATGTTTGTTAAGTTGGTAAACGTCTTGACGACCTTCTTCTTACGTAGATACAAGTATAGTAACTACAATTCCGGTTTAAGCATGTCGGTAACAAATCGGCTATATAGTCAGTACATCACACTAGATTCTCAATAGAGTTTAGATCGGTCGCTGAAGGCCACACTTACATGTACATCTTCTCTATATCAGTATAAGTGAATAATGCAGACAATCAAACATACATTAGTTATAGTCTTAGTGGTTACCTTTGTTGGAGTTGCAAGTAAGTAATAAATCTGCTTTTATATTGGTAAGAGTATACAGGATGGTTAGATGAGTTAGGTCCAGTATTACCAAGTCCAATTAGCATTTATCTCATTTATCTGAGAGTAGGTGAAAACAAATACCACAGGTAACCATGGTGATAACAAGTTTGAACTGTCAGATAAAGGCTAACTAGACTTGGTAATACCGGGCCTTGATGAATCTTGTGGCAATCTACCATGATAGCCTAATTTTTTCTAGGCGCCTAGAATTTTGACAGCAAGAGTAGGTTTACTTATCCAACACGACACTGTCAAATTGGGCAGGGGATGGAGTTTTAATCAGTTTTGAGAAAAAAATGTTCGAAAATTTGTCTTTTAGATATTTCTCCGTAATAACGTTTGTCTACGAAAATTTACAGTCGTACACAATATTAAAAGTTTGAGGTCTGAGATATCAAACTTCTGATACGGAAGAGACACAGATAATTTACAGTCTAATGATAATAATAATAATGTTTGTTTATGTTTATATATTTTATTTATTTAGAAATTTGAGACAAGTACATAACAGTTGACATAAATCTCCACAAAGCCTGTGATATAGGCTCAAAGCTGTGGAATTAAATAATTAGGCGCCTTGCATTTTTATAAAATAAAATATAAAATCAGAAGTATAAACAGTAATTGGTGCCGTAATCATAGAATCAAGAATTATACAAAAATATCAATGAAATGGCAAGGAAATTTACGGGCTTTGACATTTGATTTCATTTGAAGTCATGAGTGATATTTTAATAAAGTAAATGTAAAACAATAAAAAAACAAATTAATTTTGGGTAACAATGAATTACAGAGTTGATATTGAATGTAAATTGACTAACCTACTTCTATAACATAATTAAGTTACTCCCATATTGGGTGAGCCGTGAATCGTCGGATTGGGATGTCTAAATTTTATGTTTTGACAGATGAAAATAAGGGCCAGACCTCCGTTCTCAATATCAACTCAGTGCAAAGCCCATTCTGTATTTGACAGCTAATTATAAATAAGAATAAGCATTTTCCACTAGATACCTCAGCAATAGTTCACGCCTAAGCATACCGAAACAATAAATCGTTGGCAGCATTATGCATATTACTTAAATATTGGAGAGAAAGACACTGGGTCATGTTCATTTTGATAAATAATAATAATAATCAGTTATATTTCCACTTGATAACACATTACAATGTTAATCAACTATTTTAATTGTACAAATTAAAAATAAGAGTGAGCTTACGATTACTGTGCTTATAAAACTTCTGCCACAAACGTCAAAATATCGTATTCCTATTGGCCGAGAACTCACGTGATATAGAACGTCATTAATGGGACATACGAAATAGTTCGAAAATCTCAACTTTGGCTCTCGACGCAAATCCAGTCGATATCGCAAACGATCGAGATCGCTTTGGGTGGATTGCAAAGACGGAGTTTGAACCCCGGCCTACCTTAGACGCCGTCTAAGTAAGAAATTGCATTGCAGCCACAATGCAATTTCTTAAACACGGCATACAAGATCAACATTACCTGTCAACACGTTGATATCAATATATTGATAAGAAAATAGAGCATGTTCAATTATCGGCAATATGTTGACGACAGCCATCAACATATTGCCGTCGTGTATGGGCATGATCAGAAATACGGGTTATCCACTAGCTGTCAATATGTTGAGTCAACATGTTGACGGGTAAATGTTGATCGTGTATGGCGTGTTTTACTTAGACGGCGTCTAAGGTAGGCCGGGGTTTAAACTCCGTCACTGCAATCCACCCTTTGTGTTACATAATCGCTACTTGTCGATGTCTGAGAATACCGATCGTTTACTTTGTCGACCCACATCGTTATCGACTGAGTTGTCGATCAAGATAGAGATATCCCAACGCGGGTATTTTATTAAAGATTACTGAGATAGCATACGTACTGTAAATTCATCTTACCGCATATATTATTATTAAAGTATTGTACGATATTATATGTGTTTATTCATGAGACGATCTTGTGTTAGAAGGATTTGTATAAAAGGGTTTGAATTGATCCGAGTGATAGATGCTCATTTTAAATTCATGTAGAAATAGTCTATCAATATAGGTAGTACCGGTATATTTTTTTTTCACACATTAGAATTACAATCCACGTATTCGTCCACAGCATCAATTCCCACAAAGCCAACAATAAAATTGAATAAATTAAATAATACATTGAATAAATGAATTGATAATTAAATAATACATTGAATAAATGAATAATTGATAATTAAATGATATATAATTGATAATTGTAATTAAATAATTGATTAATTGAATTAATTATCAGTATAAAAGGTGATATATTTTAAATTGTGTATCACACAGTGTACAAAAATAGTGAACAATTCATGAACGTAATAGCTAAGGGTTCAACATCCAATGTTTCAATTCATGTTTGACAATACAATATTCATTAAGATTCTTCATATGAATAGGAATTGTGTTGAAAGTAGTAGCTATAGGTACTGCTACTAGTACATACTGAGCTGTGTGCTGCCGTATTTATTTATACGGGGGAGGCGAGGGGGGGAGGGTGTGTATAAGAAGGAATTTTATATGTAGTTTGTAGCTGAAGTTGAAATCATGGTTCTGTCATATTTATCGCAGAAAAAGTGCTTCAAAATAAATCTATATTCAAATAATTTGATTTTTGGTAGTAAATAACAATGTTGATAAAAATGATCAATTTAATCGAGAATACTCTCATTTGTGTGTATGAGGGTCAAAATCTCCATCATTCTATTCTGGATTGATATTGATTTTTTTTATATGACCGTACGAAGCATTTCCCCATGTTAGTATGCCATACAACATCATTGATTCAGCAATAGCACTATATATACCGATTTTAAAGTTCCGAAATGTAATATATATTTCAAGTTGTACAATTGAGAAGAGCATGAACGTATAAACGGCTCCAAAGGGAGTCAATATGCGGTTTCCGTGAGAACAGGCGATCAACTACTACGCATAAATAAATATGTGTGGATACATTTTCTATATTGCTGCATGAATATTCCCGACAGGGGCTATTTTTACATGAATTGTGTAAGCAAGTAGTTGAATGACAAGTAATTTCTATAGGTAGGTCTAAATCCCTTTTGACTAGAGAGCATGTGAACTAATCTACTCTTGCCAGCGTTAATTATTAGATCATTGTCATGAGTCCAATACAATATTTGTGTGAAATCGTTTTACAAATATTCTTCTGCTACTGAGAGCATTATATGATGATAATAATTATAATAAAATAATATATATATTTTTTTTTCACACAAGAAATAAGAATCTTACAGATATATATAATATCATATGATTGTATATATAATTATATAATTTTATATATATATATATATATATATATATATATATATATATATATATATATATATATATATATATATATATATATATATATATATATATATAATTACAAATAATGATAATAATAATAACCCATTTTATTCCATTACTCAGCATAAAAATGATACAGAATGATATTATTGACGCTATTATATTCATATGTGTGGTCAAAGCTTCGAGGTTCGGAGGTCACACAAGTCTTGGAACATGTCAAAGTGGATATGGATATATAGGTAAAAAAATGAATACATTTAGATTTGAAAAGATACAGCTCCGCATAGTTTAAACGAAATTAAGTAAATGATGCAGATTCTACATGTGCAATTTTTTTCATTCTATACTCATCTATGCTGTTGAAATCATGATTTAGGAGAAAACCTTCAACCTTCTTTTTATATAAACGCTTCTGTTATTGTTGGCGGAAAAATCGAAAAGTTTGGAAAATCATCGTAAGGATAATCAGGTGGGAAAATACTTTAAAAACAAAAACTCTTAAAATGCTCTAGAAGTTTCACTGAATATAGCAAAAACTATCCTACACATTTTCAGTGATTTTTACAACAAGCGGATGAGAAAACGCAATAGAAGTATACATTTTATTGAATCAGTATCAACAGGTTTACCAAGGTGAATATGAAACAAGTTGTACTATATATATCAGAAAATGGAAGATGGATTTTTTAAACGTTTGAAGTGGTCCAAGGTGAATAGATGTAGATTGAGCTGACAGAATATTTTTCACCATGGATTTCCATATTTCCAAGTTCATCTCACAAAGCATATAGGGTCTACTGCGATTTCCTAGTATAAATGAATATAAATCGCTTATCTTACAACGCATATTATTTTATTTATTATTATTGTTTTCATTTAATTACAGCTTTGGACTCACATCCGGTGGCAGTTTTTTTTCATTTTTTTTCCCCAAGAAATATGAAATAATAATAATGAATGAATGGTTAATGAATTATCAATTAATAGATAGAGTTATGATTATAAATATCTGAGTAGATGAAGGTGATTAGGTTACAAAAACATATTGGGTGCAATGTGCATTGGAAAGGCTAAGATTTGTCAACATTTTGTTGAAGGCAGCGGGCTTGAGTAATGTCTCCATTCTATTTTTCGGGATGCCATTCCATAGACTGCGACTGTCATATATGTCATGTCCATAAACTGTCATAGACATAGACATTCCATATACATTCCATAGTATATTACATATACTGCGTTTGCCTGGATTGATACCTCA
>OZ023326.1:63642917-63665417 GCA_964007535.1 Brachyptera risi
GAACATAATCATCATATCTCTGGTGGGTTATATCCACCTTGACATCCAAACAATTACGTCACTGCCCTCCTGTTTCATTCATTACTCGTAATAATCAATTTTTTCGACAAAAAAGAAGGCCTTGATTCAATGGTTTTCAATTAATTGGTGACACTTGTTGCTTGGATTTGATTGGTATCTTGATTAAGCATTTGAGTGATATAAAAATATGATATATATTTTGTTACATCAAAACGGCTGATTCGATTAGAATGAAAGTTCAGAATAATGAATATCACTATTATAGGTCTATTAAAATTCCGTGCAAATTTTAATTCTTTCTGAAGACATATGTTTTTCACAAATTTTCTTCTCTGGGTTATGCTTATGAAATTTTAAAAAACTTTGAAATGAGTTTTCTCAGAATAATGCAATCGATTGCGCCTCAAAACTGTACATTATCGAATTGAACGAGGACACTTGTGTATGCCAAGTTTCAACTGAATTTGCTGTTCCGTTTGACCTGTGAGAACGAAAAAAAAGATTTTTTTCTTTTTTTTTAATAACATCGTAACTTGATACAAAATCATTGTTCCCCAATTAAGGCTATCCATGGATGAAAGATAGAAAACGATAATGGAAAATGATAGAAAAAAATGTACTTTTTCCGAGTAGCCTATGGTGAAATTGAGTCTTCGCACGCTCATCCAATAAACATCACAGTAGATTTGTTTGAGCCTGAAAACACCACAGCTGTACAAATAAAACGATGATATTTTCATTTTTCATCTGGTAGATTATATATATCCAACTCTCACGGATATCTTTGACACCCCTCGACATCCTTTGATCCCTCTGATATCGTTTGACCTTATATACAGGGGTTATATCAGTGCGCAGTTGACCCTAATATGTGCAGTTTTGAACTTCAAGAATGCAGCTCTTGATTTCAATTTGTGCAGCTGTAAAATAGCGAATATTAATCTGATTCGTTTGTCTCAGTTATAACAAATTGTTTTTTTCCAAACATGTTTATGCTATAACAGCATTCATTTCTACTCCTTCACAAGATATTATTATTAATTGCGTTTGATACATTAACAACTTGGAATGGACTTGGCTTATCTCTGTATAAGAAACAAAATTCCATGGCTTATGACATTTAAATATAATATATAATATAATGTATGATATATAAATATGATGATTGGTATAGACTGTATTCATTATTTGATTCGATAAATAGTATACTGATAAAAATGTTCCTTGTTAGTAATACGTCTATTATATAATATTTTGTTAACTTTTAGATGGTAATTTCATCAGACACATTTGGAAAAAAGGGGAATTTTTAACAAGAGTGAATCGATATTATTCAAACCACATTATTTCATGTTTATGCTCAATAATTTGAATGATTCTTCCATATAGATTGTTCTCCCAATAATAAATACGCGTGTACTTGACGCAAATAATGCACTATGGAGCAACAGCCTTTAGCCTACATATTCCCAAATAGTAACAAGATATTTTGAAAAATGAAGCTTTTAAAAAAATTCCTTGCAGGGCTGTGATGGGGGGGTCTCTCCCCCCTCCACATCCCCCCAGTATCCGCGCGGAACCTACCCCTTTATATGATTGATTTTTTCATATGCGCAATCTAAATTTTCATTAATATAACCACTGCTTAGGCCTATATATTTCATATAACAAGATATTCCGAATCCGAAAGTATATTCAATTCGAAAAATTCTGAATGTATTTATAAATTGTTGACTATTTAAAATATTAAATCTCAATTATTTTAGATGGAATTTACTGGAAAGCTTCATGCACACCTTGACTTCCAATCCAATTAATCACTGTCTTCCTAATTCACCTATTGGAAGTTTAGATCGTTTTACGGTCTTATTGGTTTTACCTGTTGATCTTCTTTTTGATAGCTCTCTTAGCTGCCTTAGAGAGCCGATTTTACGAACTCATTAGTGAATTAAACAACGATAGCGAATTGAAATGTTATCACCCTTGATTGAGTATGTTATTTTCGTATCTTTTTCAATGATTAAATAATTAATTTCTAATTATTAGTTGGTGAAACAAGCTCTATTTGATGTGTAAGTACATGATAATGTGCATCTTCAAAACGGCTCACCCGATCAATGTGAAACTTTGGAATGATGTGCGTCTTCCGTGTGCTTAAATTTCTTTTTTTTTCATTGGGTTTTAACGACGCACTATACTAACGGCTACGATCTATTGGCGTCGGTGGATGATGAATGAGATGATGGGATGATGAGATGAAAGTTTATTTCATTAGGTGTTTTGGATGGTGGGAAGGAGTCGGTCGTGGCCTCTTGTTAAAGAACCATCCCAGCAGTGGCGGAACTTCGTTTCCTGGGCCCGCCCGCAAAAATTTCATGAAGGCCCCCTCACCCAAAATAAACTGATGCAATATATTTATATAAGTAATTGAGTGAGTAATTGAGTGATACATCAGGCTTGGCCAGCCGGTATCTATGAATTTGTGACCCTAGTTTTTCTGATGATAGATGTTCCACCAGCCTGACCACGTATTTTTATTTGACAGGAATAAAGATAATATATATATATATATATATATATATATATATATATATATATATATATATATATATATATATATATATATATATATATATATATTTATATATATATATATATATATTATATCATATTATATTTAATATATATATATATATATATCCATATATATATATATATATATCTATATATATATATATATATATATATATATATATATATATATATATATATATATATATATATATATATATATATATATATATATATATACTATATATATACTTGCCGTACTAGGCCCTGCACGAACAGGATCCGAACTATGGTTCAAAGTAACGTCGTCAGTCAAAACTTCGATGCTTTTGCAACCACTGTCAACTGGAGGTGATATAATTGCAACCGAGTCGTCACTTCGGCTAAAGAAAGTGTTTATTTTAGAACATTTTTCAATCTCTAACTCCAGTAACTTTTTTCGTCTCTTTTTCGAAGCACCACTTGTCGCACTGCCACCAGGAAGAGGATTCATTGTAAAACAAAACAAACGAAAAAAACACACGCACACAAAAAACACAAAACTAACTTGACGCGATATAAGAAAACGACCCGAGTCCGCGACCACCCTCAAAGTGCATCAAGCAGCTACTGACTGATTCCGAGTGCTAATGATCGAGCAATGTAGCTCTATAGTCCTGTGAAATATTATGGGAAATATTGAAATAACCACCGCTACCTGGAAATATGGCAATTCCACAAGTAACCCATCCTCGAACTTGTTATGAGACTAACAAAAGCGTGAAATAACAACCCTTACACACCTATGCGTATATATAGCATGGGCGTCAACAACACTCACAATACTGGCCTTTCCGCGAATTGTTTCCAATCTAGAAAGACAGTTGACTTCCTTTCTAATTTTCTATAGGGAATAGAAATGTCAACAAATACATTTGCTGCTTTTTTTTCAATGCAACCGCAAAGTATACAAGTATATTAAAAGATGGCACGTCTCGAGCATTCAGCAGTAGAAAACGAAAATTCTAATAGGGCCCCCTAAACTGGCGGGCGGGCCCAGGCCCGCCCGCAGCTGCGGGCCCTGCGGGCGCCTAGTTCCGCCACTGCATCCCAGTATAAACCTGAATGACAGAGGAAAACCACGAAAAACCCCTGTCAGGATGGTCGACCATGACGGGAATCAGATCCCAGTCTCCCGAATGACGGTTCAGTGTGTCACCACTCGGCCACGCGTCTCAGTGCTTAAATTTCGAGAAATTTTGATTTATTTGGAGAAAATATTTTTTCTATATTTTCATTCGTATAGGCAATGCAGGGCTTTCCAACTCCGGCCTGCAGAACGTTTTCAAATAGCCCGCGTACGATGATCTTATGAACAATCGTACAATCACTGCAATTTATAGCATGCATAACATTCTGTGTAGTCAGATTGAAAATATATTTGACAAGGGTTTAAATGTTGTCACAAGCCAAACGGAAGGGTGGCGTCTACTACTAACATAAATATCACTAACCATAACTGACATTATGATTCGTTTATTATGTCCAACCGTTTGGATTGTGACAACAGGCAACCTTGTGAGCTTCCCCGTTTTCGCCATATCAGTAATATAGACCTATAAATGACGACATAAACACGAGAAGTGCAATTTAAGTGATTGAATTTGTATTTTGAAAAGGATGTTCAGTTGTGAAATGCTTGAATATGTGTGTATTAAAAAATAATGTCCTTTTATATACCGGCGTGCCATATTGAAAGCGAGTGAACAATTAATGAAAATCATTGGACAATTAACTGTGTGGCCCTCCTCAACTTTTCCCATTGAAAAATGACCCTCTGAGATATCTAGTCAGAAAGCCCTTTTATAGGAGTATTCAACATTTCGAAAGTATTTTTCTCAAAATTGGTTCAACCGATTGCGCCTCAAAATTATACACAGTATCGAGTTAGATGATCACATATATTATGTGCTTTCCAACTTGTTTCACAAACTTCTCTTTTTTCAACAAGTAGAGCGCAAAAATAGGTTTTTCAAGTATTCGCTTCCGCTCATCCAATTGAGAAAAGCAACAGGTCAAACCATGGTTGAACAATTTTAAAATACGTAAAGCTGGGTTCCCATAACGATTTTTTCACGTGACGTCCGTTGAAACATCGGACGGCATCGTTGATGTAAAATAGATCGTGTTCCCGTGCCGTTTTTCTCACGTCACTTCAAGTATGCATTCTACTGGCAAAGACTTCAACTTTTTGAGGATAACAATCAAATTTAAAAGCCTTCGCGAGTTCTAAAAATATCCAAATCGTGCCGTGCCGTCCCGTGACGGACGTGAAAATGTTGGAGTTGGCTCTACTTGGACGGCGAAAAATCGTTGCCTCCCTCCGTTGTTTGTTCTTGCGCGTGATTGGTGGAAAGTTGACGTCGGCCGATGTTTCAACGGACGTCACGTGAAAAAATCGTAATGGGAACCTAGCTTCATGCATACAGAAACAAAAACAATAAACAAAAAATAGTATGAAAATCAGTTTTATCCTATACTAACAACTCGTACACAGCCACCTTGACCTTGGGTTCATCTTGTACAGGAATTCACCCCCTGGTTATTACTGACTAGAAGAGTATTGTTGTATTATAGTTTGTTGCAATATTGTTTTGAGGGCCCTGTTGTTTTTCTGTCTTGCCCCGCTCGTATTTTAGTCATGTGAACCATTGCGCATCGAATCCCCCACTATTTTACCACTGTGACGCCATCTCGTTCACAGTTCACGGTTCAGGCTACAACAAAACAGATAGCGTGACGTCATATTGAAGTTCAGACTGCAAGAACTGAACACGTTTTCGTACACGTGAATGCTGTACACTCAGAGGGATATATCCATCAGCATGAGTTTAGTTATTATGTCACGTGCACCAACATTAACCCAACTATGACATATACTATACAGCAACTAACTATGTATAGTATTGGTATCAATAATCAACCAAATAACTGGTTCAGTTGATACGATATATTGTGACTGAGATGGATAGATAAGTTGATAGTACATTGAACCGTCAATCAGGAGACGGGGGTTCAAATCCCGCCATTGTCGACCATGCTGACAGGGATTTTCATGGTTTCCTCTCTCGATTAATACTACGGTTAATGTTAACGTTTCTCATCACTGGCAAAAACACCTGATCAAACAACATTTGCCATCATCTTCCCTTCATATCGATCATGATGCAACGACCCCCATAGATCTTACTTACCATCACAGAGTATGGTTAAAACCAATATAACTCAAATTTCGTGGTGAGAAACCTCAAAGGCATTTTACCTGAAACAAAAGAGTATGCATATATAAGTATCTTGTCCCACCTCTAGTAGAGTAGACCTACTGCGGAAGTGTCTGGGACCCATACTCAACACAAAACAAAACAAGGCAATGCGGTATGCAGGCCTACTGAACCGCCACCGCATCTGGAATAAACAATAAGGTATCAGCGTGAGTGGTGCACAAAAGATTACAAAATGGGAATTATTAGCACAAAGAAGAAGGCAATTGAATGTCAACCAACGTGGCTATAGAAATAACCAAATTCACTGAGGTCACCAACATTCATAGGGAAGAATGAATACAAGCATGAAATGAGCATTCCACAGTGTGGAACATATTGGGCGCTACCCGTTGGGAAGAACCATCAGAAAGTGGAACGAGCAGCCGCCACAAAATTGAACAGATTTTTGCAACTACCGGAAAATCGCAATGTATCAATGCAATGTATTCCTAAGCTGTAAATAATTACTATACTACTACCACTACTACTACTACTACTTCTACTACTTTACTACCATAGAGTAAAGAATACTACTAGTATTCTTTAGTCTATGCTACTATACTACTACTACTACTATATATATATCTATAGTATTTTAATATATGTACCTTTGATAATAAAAAAAAACTTGCAAAAAAAATACTACTACTACCATTACTACTACAACTACTAAGTTTAACTATAAGTTTCTCTCATTTCTTGTTATACTATTTGACCTAATTCAACCGGCTTATATTTGTCTTTAAACTTTTATACTCGTGAATATGACATATGAATTGTTTATTTCTACTATGTATTATTGTATAATTGGGTATTTTATTCACTTCCTCGAGTTCTCTCTTCCTATGTTGATTGCATTTTTCTCTACTCACTACAACTGCAATTCGAATATAATTTTGTTGATTTATCCTATTTTGTTCATTCTTACACGTTCTCGTCAATGTGCTTCATTGTATTGTTATTATATTTTATTATCAGGAAGGTATTTTATTTCTTTCATTGCATTATATTTAAGTGAATTGTTATTATATATCTCCACAGATAAACCCCATGAGGGTTTCGTGGGACCTCACAAGAGTACCCTTTATTGTTGTAACGCTTTTATTTGGAATCAATAAAAAAAAAAATTTAAAATACTACTATAACTACTAACTACTACTTCTACCACAAATGAATAAATATATGATTGTGTTTTCATAGAGTGGCCGTTCATTTGGGGGAGCACGACTTGACTACAGACCCCGACTGCTACAAGTCACCAGTTACAAATAAAGATGTGTGCACTCGTCCAGTGCAAATTATTAATATTGAGAAGAAAATCAAGCACAGCGAATATTCGAGAACAACGCTCGTTAACGACATAGCTCTTCTTCGACTAGCTAAATCGGCAAATTTAACAAGTAAGGGCAATCACAATGTACTTGTTTCCACTGAAGAAGGTCTTCCAGAAACTTGACAAATATGAATATTGCCGTTACATTTATATAGCTGTGGACCTTTGGAGTAGGCCTATATTGATTTTTCTGGTCGAGGTTCGAGTTTATAGCTACAGCTACAACTTTCAAATGCGTCAAAGCTCCAGTTACAGCTTTTTAATTACCGAAGTTATTAAGATTAGCCAGATGATAGATGCTCTTCTTCTTCCGTGGATGCAAGAATGTGTATATATTATATAACATCGACCCATAGAGTCGATAAAGCAGTTATAACTTTCAGCTATGATACTTTATATATCAACTATGATTGAACTAGATCGAACTGTGATCGAAATATCTAGATGTAAGTGATGAAGAAATTGTGTGATCATCTGACCTCGATGATCATGGTGACCATCAGAAAATAAGTATGAGCTTCAACTTCCACAATATCATCCATTGCAAATATTAACTAGGCCTACTCTTATTAGCTCTCTATATTATTAATTTTGGTAATATTATTATGTTGTCTTTGTTTCATTATAATGCCCATATATTGTCTTTATTTGCCTATTTGCGTAAGCTGTGTAATCACTAATACCATTTGAATTTTGTTTCAATACAAATCATTCATTGAAGATAAAAGCGTTATATAAATTAGATAGCTTTTGGCTTTTCATACAACACATACAATTATTTTTTCACAACTCAGTCTAGGTAGCCTGCGTTAAACTCAAGTTTCATAAATCTGAGCGTAGGATTCTTAACCGATACGTTACATTCTTCTGTTGAAAGTACTGTTGAGTCACTGTCAGGAAAAAAACGTGGCTTGTTGCGTCTCATTTCAGCTGCAGCCGTGCAACCAGTCTGTTTGCCCACCAGAGAAGATCTGCAGAAAACACCCGGCAAGTTAACTGTGGCTGGTTGGGGAAGATCGGAAAATGGTATTCAGTATTTTTGTATTTTATTACATCACATTTCATTTCGATATTTGGTTCAACGACGCACTGTATTGATGCGGTGTCGGTGAATGATGAGTGAGCATGTTCGGAAGGTGAAATGAATAAGATAATAGTCTATTAGGTGTCTTGTATAGTGGGAAGAAACTTGTTCAGTAACCATCCCAGTATGCACCTTAACAACAGAAGAAAATCTCGAAAACCCCATTTCACTAGAACGGTCGAACATGCATGGGGGATCGAACCCTATCACAATGACGTTTCAACGTACTAGCCACTGGTTCACCTCTCTCAATATATTCCACATGAAATTAATCACATGAAATCACACGACACGTCATCAATCACGTGAATTAAATGTATGTATGCATCATAAAATGGAGGAGTAAGGCCCAGTATTACCACGGCCAGTTAGTATTTATCTGAGGGTTGGTGAAAACAAATAGCGTAAGTAACCATGGTGATAACAAGTTATGAACTGTCAGATAAAGGCTAACTGGACTTGGTAATACTGGGCGGGCCTAAGGCAAAAATGGAACTGGTTAATAAATTGTTGACGTGTGTATAAACGTGTGAAACGAGAGTATTACAGAAGTGAGTGCATAGTATGCATTTTAATATGTGTTACATAAAAAGCAATAATGTACCAATTGTATGAGTGTGAACTACTGTGAACCAAACCCATTACTATTTCCTCGCGAGTGGGCTCAATAAATAAATAAATACAAATATATTAATGATGATTTTTGTCAAGATATTTAGTATCCAATGAACACATTTTTTATATTTTCTTCTATCATTTTGTCTTCTGGATTCTTAATGACTTGGGCCTATATACTCGTGTGGCTCCGCATAGTAAAAACGCGCTCTAGAAATTTTTGGAAAATCTTGAAAATGTTTCTTAATGTTTTGACTACAACAAAAATATGTTATGCTTCTAGTTTACGTGCATCGAGTATCCTCTCAAATATTAAACAGTTATTTCCCTATAGCAAAAAAAATAAAATACTCATTTGATTTCAGCGATTAATGGAAGTGATGTGCTTCAGTTCGTCCAAGTCCCTGTGGTACCCCAAGCCGAATGCAGTCAAGTTAAAGAATACAGGCCGTTTATTAGCAACAACACTTTGTGCGCTGGAGGAACTAACAAGAAAGATTCATGTAATGGCGACTCCGGAGGGCCGTTATTTGCTCTCCGCGTTGTCAACGACACCTCGAAATATATGCAGTTTGGCGTTGTGTCGTTTGGAATTACGGAGTGTGGAAAAGAAGGCTATCCGGGCGTTTATACACGTATTACAAGCTACATGGACTGGATATTGAATAATATCAAACCATGACAACTTATTACTGTATTACTTGTCACTGGAAAAACAAATGAATAAGTATAATAAATCTACTTCTTTCATAAACATGCATAACTTGAAATTAAGTTGTTCTTCAGCAAATGAGGATAATCATGACAAGGTATAGCTGCCACCACAAGGGCGGCCTTTACCTCCAATAATTAAAAGTATTGTTAAAATTTTAAATATTCAAGTATTAATTCCATGAATAGTAAACATATACAAAATAATCAATGAAGAAAGAAATAAGAAATGAGAATAAGAAATCTAATCTTCCAACGCTATTTCAATTTTCTTTAATTCTTCTATGACTTCTTTCTAATCAAACCTAACATTATTTCACTTATCATAATAGGCCTATTACTTTTGTCTTAATCATTGTATTCAATATTTTATTGATGTTTCATTCAATTTATCTACATTTATTCATTCAGTCGTCGCGGTCGGATTTTATATCCCAGTACCAACTTTTAACAACTGATATATTTGAGTACTTTATCAATGTAGCTTTCAGGGTGTATAGTCTCGAGAATCCGAGATTTCATTTCGCATATTTTATGCGAATATCTTGTTAATGTAAGCATTTCAGCTGTGGATATATTTCGAGACCACGCGCAGGCATCATGCAAGAAGTTTACCATCTTAATGAAAAGAAGAGATATTGAAACTATAAAGTGAATCAACTAATTATCATCCCGAAACCCGACCACATGGCAATTTTATGATATATGCAAAACTTTGTTTGGTATGGATTGATGAAAGTATTTGAATCTGGGTGTAGAGTATATAGGCCTACATCTAGGTATATATGACCTGCAAATATTGGATAGTCAAGTGAACTCAAACCTCTTCAATATCCAATACTTCCAAACGCTTTCTGCCAGTATTGCAACAAACTCCACATCCATTGCTATCTCGTTTCTATTCTAACATATTGTATAATTCCATGCGATCATCCTGGCAGTAACGTATCTCAATGCAGAAAATGAAAACCTTCATGGTATCCCAAATATCAACTGCGCTTTTTAATTCGATGTTCAGATCTATATTATCACACATAACGGGACAGGATACAAACTTTTTCTAATTGAATCAATTAATTTTCTTTTTTATTCAAGTGAACTTTCACTAATGTTAAAATGAGGACAATCGATGTTTACAATAAATACTTTAATACATGTGAACGATAATAAATAATAGGTAATGTTCTTTACATAATGTATAAATAACTTAAAATTCCCTATGCCGAAAAACCAATCGCGATTCAGGCCAAGTCCCCGGTGATGGTGGTCGATTAAATAACAACTCTTAGGCCCCTAGCACTTACAATATCGACAATCACAAAGGCAATTAATGAAGACATCGCCTGAAAAGGCTGAAACTTGAGCGTGAGAAATTGGATATAGGGATAGCTATTTATGAAAGAGGAAGTACAAGTTGAAAGGTAACACGATTCTCGGTATGTCGATCAGTAAGCATGGAGCAATTCCAACTTTGAAAACTGAAAGGAAACTCAAACCAAAATTAGTTCGAAATGAAACCACATGTAAACGCTGTAAGCGAAGTGTATTCAATCCTCCATGTTGTCTAATATCCACCGAATGTACGGTTCAACTTTGGTGTAGACCGACGGCGTTTCCAAATCACATGTATGCGTTTGGGACGCTATGGCTACTTGGTACTTGATTCTTGTATTCAAGTTATTACCAAGAGTGATCATCAGAGGACCTCCCATATCAACCTGACTGCATTTAGTATTCATTTGATTTCCGACAGCGCACATGTGGTTTAAGCTCAACTTTATTCCAAGTCTCGTCGCGCATGCGTCCTCATTTAAATGAGAGAGTGTTGTCTTGAGCAGAACATCACTCGTTGGTAGATTGTCTGTAAATACAAAACTCTCTTTTATTTCATAGATTAGGCCTTTGAATATACACATATGTACTGATATTATGTTTCGAATAAATGAGGCAATTAGGGAACACTTTTTCCACTGTAAATCAAGAAATGACAAGTTACAAGTCTTAATTGAAACAGTAAAATAATAGCTGTTGTAAAACGATCGGTAAGATGTGAATTTATATTTACTCTCTAGGGTTGTGAACAATAATCGATTGATCGATTACGATCGATATATTTCAGAACGACACAATACTAGATTCAAATTTTATGATATAGGCCTACTATAATTGATATGATTGATTTTGATTATTAAACCCATCTTTCAGCTGGTTCGAAACTACCTCATTTTTTGTATCAATCCTCCAATCATTGGACAGTGTCAGACCACGACCGTTTCCTACCCTATGTCCGACACAAATAATAAAATGACCTCTCATCTCATCTTCCTATGACCTCAATGATCATTCACTAGTGTCCATATGCATCATGTGCAATGCGTAATGAACAAAATGAAAATAAATGGATGAATAAATAGATATGAGCTGAGATAGATGACATCTATAACCATCTTGAGTGTTATATTATATGAAACTGCCGTTCTATAAAAAAAATCGTGATCGAAATCGTTGTGTACAATATCGAAAATCGATTGAATCGAATCGAAATCGATTACATTTTCATCGAAAATCGATCGAATTGACGAATCGAAATCGAATCGAAATCGAATCAAGAAAAAACGTGTTGAGTAGCAATGTTTATATGCCCCGCACGCGCTATATATAAGTAATGTGTTACCATACACACAACTACGTTCTCTCCTCAGAGTCATTGAATCGACTAACTAATAATGACGTAAATCAACACGTCCGGGGTAGGATTCAGTCAATTTCGCATTGCGATTCTATTGGCGCTCGGCCCTCCCGAGTGTTTTCCAAGGAGGCTAACCTCCTTGGTGTTTTCTCACGCCAAAGTCCTGTCTTGTCTCGTTGCTCGTCAAGGTCAGACAATGACGGACCACACACAGTAGAAGATAATTGCGCAGTAGGAATTACGCGGGAAATAAAAATGATCAAAATTGAGAAAATCATGCTTCTTCATGATAATTAACATTCATTTAACGTGTTTCCAGTGGAATACCTCGCAGTTTCAAGTTGAGTTCGTTGTCATGAGTGTGCGGGTCCAGTACGCCCAATCAAAATGAGCAAAACACTTGGGCCTACTTTTTACCGATTATAGGTCAAGATTCACATATAAGCCTAGGGTGAATTTTAGGCTTAAATTTTCGAGAAAAACCCTCGGCTCATATTCCAGACAATTTTTAATATTTCAGTTTGCTTTTTTCTCTTAGATTTCCCTTAGACTGGAAACACTATTTTCATCTAAGATCACGTTTTTATCATCTACGTGATGCGTATAGTTTTTCGACTTTTTCCAAACCAAACTCCTCCGCCCCGCATCTATAATTTCATCTCATTTGTCATAATAGATATTTCAAAAAGCAATAATACACTTCGAGAGTCAATCAATCACTTCACACTTGTCGAAAGTCGAAACCACACTTCACGTCAAAACGACTAGATAAGGACTAGACGCACGAGCAGTGGGACAAGTATCAACTCGAGACAATCAACTTTTAAAAAATATCGGAACGATGGAAATCCGAATCGAAATGGAAGCGAGCGCGTTACTCGTGACGTCTCGTGCTACTCTTCTGCTGTTGTACGCTTTCGATCTTCGAAAACTTTTCGATATCGATCGAAAACCTATAATCGAAAATCGATCGATTCGATCGATTTTCGATTATAGGTTTTATCGATTATATCGATATATATCGATTATATCGATTATATCGATTATATCGATTATCGATTATAGGTCGATTATAGGTTAGGGAAATCGAACGGCAACCCTATATGAAAGTGAAACTGAAATACTCACAGATGGTGTGATATATTCTTATTGCTATTTGATCTGTCTTTGCAATTTATCGCTACATATAAGACCATGGCATTTTGATACTCAGAGGCTACTAAATTCATAAAACGTGGGTGTAAGATGGCATGAAAAGACGCGGAAAGATATACTGATTATTTTAGATTTGTTTTATATATATTGGGTTTTAACGACGCACTGTAATGAGTACTGAGATCTATTGCGTCGGATGAATGATGAATGAGATGATGGGATGATGAGATCAAGTTATTTCTGGGTAATGGGAAGGATAGTGGGAAGGAAACGGTCGTGGCCTATATTGTGGAAACCATCCCGGCATTAGCCTAGACTACAGAGGGAAACCACGAAAAAAAACTGTAAAGATGGACGGTAGCGGAGATCGAACCGGGTCCGATATGCCCACATGCCTCCCGGGTAACATAAAGCAAGTGTGTTAACCACTCAGCTACATGTGCCAGCTGGAATGTATTCCTCAGTGGGATTGTTACATCAGTAAATTGCAGTACATTTGTAATTTGCTACAATTGCAATTGTAAATTGCATTTTTGCTAAATTGATAATAACAATCAATGAATCAAGTAATTTATTTGATTTGACTCGGATCGCCGCCGTAAGGAAACCGTATTTCAAGAAATTCGCCGTCAAGCTAACGGACCCGAATCACGTGAATTACTTTCAACCCGCAGAGGACCCCGCACCACCAAGCATAGACTTCAATCGGTACAATTGGTTAGCTCTGTCTAATATATGCATGATCGAAGGGTTTACCTGTCTCTGACACCCCCCAGCCAGCTGTTACCATCCTCAGGCTCAAAATACTCTCTTCTGTTGCTAGCAGATTCTTTGTAGGAAGGCAAACCGGAACAATAAAATCTGCAAATCAGAAAAATACCGTGAATTTCAATGTTATGTACGTACAGTACATAAATGAATAAATGTATCGTGAATAAGAAGTCAAGTATCAATAATATCAAATATTATTCTTTCTCAACACAAATAATTGATTTGTTCGATATCACTGAGATTATTTTTCCCATTATTTACATTTTATCAAATGATTCAGGTTACAAACTGGGTAATTTCTGTATACACCCATACCTACCGTGTAAACACACCCCATCACCTTGTTATCATTAGCCTTGATCAACGAAGTGGCCATTCATCAGATCGTAATTAGGTTTCAGATTGGTTTCAATTTGGATTAAATTAGCTCAGGATGTTTCTCTGGTTAGGTGTAAGAAGACACTTTAATTATTTTGGATATGTTAGATTCATTAAATTAATTTGATTGGGTTATTTAAGCATGATTCAAGTTAGTTTAGAGTATGAACAACAACAACAAAAACGTCTACATGTGATGACATAAACCGATGGTCCAATGAACAGTGGCTGACGTTAATTGACCACTTTCATTTCACCGCTCCTTGGACGTCACAGAACATAACATCCAATCGAGTAGTCTGTTTAAAGTGTGGTAAATTTGACATATCCAATCAGAGTACCTACAAAATACGTACAATTGAAATAAATCTAACTAACCGATTGATAAGCCCCGCCTAAATTTAGTCGTCAAATGGGGAATATATACACCACGTGTCCATTTTCGATGTTGATACGGAAAAACAAACATATTCCTAAAACTTACGTGGTTCAATCCTTGCTCGACTTCTCAGCCTGACAAGGGCAATGTCGTGATGGGTTTGATCACCGACCGTCTTGTAACCTGAATGTCGGATGATCTGAGCTATCCTGTAGTCACGTGGTAGATTACTAGCACACACGACGACGCCCTCTTCATCCTCGACGCCGTTCATCGTGCAATCATATGTCGTCATCACATCGTATTCTCCCAGCCGGACACTCACTCTATTTAGCAACATGTCAATTACAGCCTGATTCACAATTGAAATATGGAATAGTGATTATGAAATAGCAATAGTGCTATAGTGTATAGTGACATAGGTGGGCCACAATAGCATCTTATTTAACTGGTTCACCGCCAACCTAAATCATTATTTTGCCTTGAACGGTTCGAATTTCAGTGGCAGTGGCAACAACCAAGGCCTTCCAGATTGAACTATTATTATTATATTATTTTTTCAAAATAATATATTAGGCCTTGCAGCAATTGTCGAAAGTAATTTTGTATTCCTTAAGAATGTCTGATTTAAGCCTCGGAGAAAAATAAAATACCCGAAATACATAACGGTAAGTCACTTGACTACAGTAGCAATATCATCTGATTGGTCAGAATTTGACTTGTCATAAAGGTTATAAGGAATAAGCCATAAGAAATGGATTTTTTTCATTTCTTATGACTTATCACCTAATCACTACAGCCAGTTTCTTATTGTGAACAGTTACAATGGATACGCCATCATCCATTTCGCTTATACACTATAACACTATTGCTGAATGAATGAATATTAGGGTTTTAAGGCGCATCGACAGCGAGGTCAATCAACACTATTGCTATTTCATGATCACTATTCCATATTTCAATTATGAATCAGGCTTAAGGCAACACTTATCTATCTATTTCCTTCTCTCTCCCTCTGTCTCTCTCTGTGTCTCTCTCTCGCCATGATATTCTATCTCCATATTTTATCCATGATATTCTATATGGGTTTCCAAATATGAATAATCATATTCCGGAAAAAGTATCAAAACAATTTTGCTCAAAAACAATAGAAATCTATTTTGATGAGCCGCTAATGCTCAGCAAAGTTTTCAAGTTCATTTTGGTTACTTCATCTAACGTGTATGCCACGTACAAGAAAAAAATGAATAAAATCGATTCATTCTAGTATAAAGTGAAATAGAAGTATTCGCTACGCTCTTAGTACGCTCTACGCTATGGTAAATATTTTCAGTCGAGTTGTCAGGAGCTGATTTAGTCTATGTGTCTCTGTATAATATATATTATATTTATATACTATATATCTTTATTGAAGATTCTATCTTACTCTCAAGATTGGTCAAATAACAGAATTTAAAAACCATGGATTAAAACATAAGAATGAACAATACTGGTAGATCCGGTAATAACTTATTTGAAAGAAGGATGAAAAAATAACAGAACGAGAAGCAAAATATATGTTACTCAAATCCAGGAATAGTTTTCATCAAAATGTAACAATAATGATGCTTACTTTGAAAAAAAATGAGATAAGTGAATCAATAATACTCATGTGTGAATAAAAAACAAAAAAATAGAGGAATAATGTAATAAAATTCAAAAAATATTACTTACAGTTCTTTGGAGAAGTCGTCTGGTCTAACACAGTGAGCCGCAGTCAAGACGTAATGTTGAGACACAAGTGTACCACCACAGCGAAACTCTAACCTTCCGTCTCCTACTGGAAAACATTATCAGAATGGTGAAGAACAAATACCAAGTGTATTTAGCAAATCGAAATATTTCAGGAGAAGGTTCAAACTTCGTAACTAACAACTCCGTAACTGATACAAGGTGTGACTACTATATCCACTTATCATTTTCATTGTGCTTTAAAACAGATAGAAGATATTGTCAGAAAAACTCGAAAAAATAGCTTTCTAATGATACCAAAACCTCATTTTGTCAAAAATGGAAGATACAGGGGATTACGTCTAAACTCATCTCATTCCAAACTCGTCTCATCCATTGAAAAGCTCTTGAAGGAGTAAATAAGACGAGTTTAGAATGAGACGAGTTTGGAAAGAGATGAGTTTAGAATAAGATGAGTTTAGAATGAGATGATTTTAGAGAGAGATGAGTTTAGACAGCTAATATACGGTTTCGTAAAAAATGATATGAGTTTGGAAAGAGACGAGCTTAGAATGAGATGAGTTTAGAATGAGACGAGTTTAGAATGAGATGAGTTTAGATTAGAATGAGATGAGTTTGGAAAGAGATGAGTTTAGAATGAGATAAGTTTGGAAAGATACGAGTTTAGAATGAGATGAGTTTGGACGTCACCCATTTCACACATCAACATCATTACATTGCAGCCCCTTGTTTGAATTATGTCATCAGTCTACAATAATCTGAACATACCTGAACAAATATGAAGTACAAATATAGACCTACCTACATATCCTACAAAATGAATAAAGAACTAGTAACACACATAAAATAAAGTAGCTCGCAAAATTCTCACGAAGTACAAAAAACATTACCTGATTGTGGTTTAATTGGAAATTAAATTATTGTGTTGTGATTAGTTATGAGGAATGTAAAAGTTATTTCAGGTTTGATGATGATTCTACAAAAATTGAACATTTCTTGTATTTGGGGAAAAGAAATCGAGCTTGATAATGTTAGATGGATATGCATATATAATTTTAACCAATAAATAGTTGGTAATTTGAATTGCAGCTATATTTTGTGAGAAAGTTGGTGTTTCTTCGTCTCTCGTTAGTATAATTGTAATGCTCAACTTGCAAGTACTACAATTTTCAATCAGTCGGCCACTTATTGATTGTTATTCCGTCTTATTATATTGTTTATTCTAAATCTATTTTGATAATCGTTTGTTTCAATGGTTTTCATGTAATTCATGTAGTTTTCCATTTGTTATTGTGCTATATTAGTTTTTGATCGCCATAACAATATCAATATCATCTGGAACATTGGATAGTAGGCCTACTTTGGGAGAAAAAAAAGTTATTTTATATTATAATAAATTCCTTTTCACCGAGACAAATAATTGGTGAGTCTGAATAGAAGAAGAAAGATTGAAAAAAAATAATAATTAGAAAGAAGATCAATAAGAGAGTCGTATGTATCATTCACCATTCACCCTCCTCCAAAAAAAAATTAATTTTTCACAATCCCCAAACATATTGGAAGAGCGATAGCGAAGAAATTTATCCCACGCTTATGAAACTTGGTCTGGTTTTTTGTTCGTTTGGTTGTACCAGAAGGTAGGACTGCTTTATCGACTCTGGTTGTGCCCATTGCACAGGTCGCAGGGTTTGACTGATCGACATGAAACTTTTCATGTACTGTACACTCAGACTACTTATCCAGTTTAGAACTGTATAGTTTTGGGGTTAAATAAGTTGGACTATTTTTGAGAAACACCCTCTCAAAGTTTTCAAGACCCCAGAAGATTGGGCTAGGCAAAAAAAAATTGAAAAATAAATCTCCAAACAAATTCAAAATTTCACTAGATGTAAAAACCAAAATGATACACACTATCACATATTTGTATGCAATTCCGTTCAGCCGTTCTGAAGAACATAATTTAATAGGTGACACATGGTTTTTATTCATCGAATAGATATAAATGATAGCAGATTTCTCGGCGAGATTCACGACTTTCTAGATTCGATATTTACTGAATAAAATAATGTGTTAGAGTTTTCGATTATACTCTATTCAGATATCTCGCTCATCTTATGCAACGCATATTCTGCGTTTTCCTAGTTATTTCAATATTTACAGTTTGTCGATTTAGTTATATTATAATTACTATAGGCGAAGGCAACATATACATTGTTATGAGCGATGGTCCGATATATATATATATATATATATATATATATATATATATATATATATATATATGAAGTTCAATCCAAAACTCTACACACCTTCGCTCATATAAAATATTATAGAATATACTTCATTCGATAACTATCGAATCTAGAAAGCCGTCAATCTCGGCAACATTTTCTGCTATTGTTTCCATTTATTTGATAGATAAAAAACATGCACTGGTATTAAATTATTTCCTCCTAAACGGCTGTTTCGAATTACGGCTGTTTCGAATTGCGTACAATTTTTTCAAAATGTCTCTAAATCAATTTAGTATTTGCATTCAAAGAGAATTTCAATTTTTTTGGAGAGATTTTCTCTTTTAATTTTCTAGCTCAGCCTAATCTTATGGGGTTTTAAAAACTTTTAGATGGTATTCCTCAGAAATGGTCAAACCGATTCGACCCCAAAACAATACAGTTCTAAGCTGGATAAGTCTGCATACACAAAAAAAAAGTTTCATGTCGACAGATCAAACCATGCCACATATGCAGAGCCCACAAACAAACAAACAAACAACAAAAAACCAAAAACACTCAGAGACAAAGTTCTATAAGAGAGGGGTGGAAGTCCTCGCTATCGCTCATCCAATTTGTAATAATATAATAAGAACAATAATTAGAACTGGACTTCAAGTTGTAAGAAATGTTGAACTTGAAGAGATGGTTACTTATGAATAATATGTGATGATTTACTTGGGATTATAAATGGGATTTCATGAATGATTTTGACGTTTAATAGCCTCCCTTTCTCCGATGAAGGAGTCCTATAACATCCCAGTTTTCCTCAAAAATTCCATAACGTTTCGCGAGGTCAGGAATACAAGGACGAAATAGCTCCTTATCTTCTCCGTAAATTGAATTCACAATTACTTTGTGTCATTTCTCCTTCAATTTCACGATATTAATAAGAACAAAAGAACAAATAATGGAACTATCATCAATACAAAATGTCCATGTATACTTACGTTGGTATTGCAGAAGAGCAATCCATGGAAACTCTCCCGGGATAGTTTTGTCTCCATTGATGGCTCTATTCTTGATTCCCACCCCACACTCATGTTGATTAATCAAACGCAGATTTGGATGTCTGACAATGGTTGTATTTATCATATTGTCAATATCATTCTCAAATGAAGGAGCGTCGTTTAATAGTGATTTCTCTTCAGTCTTGATGCTCAATAAAGCGTATGTTTCGTGACAACATACTTCAATCATACCGTCGTGGAGGCCACACAAGTGTTTTCCAAAGTGGTCCATAGCAGTGTAGAAGTCTGCTGCACGATGCAACATGCGAGATTGTCTGGGGCATTGTGAAAGCGCTGTGCAGATGAACATTTTTGGACAGCGACGATATCTGATGTCTTGAGAAATCAAATTGATTGGAAAATAATTTAATACTTGACACATTTATTGAGATTGGCAAAATTGACTAAACAAAACAAATTCACTGGCGGAAGTCGAATATAATTATTCTGTTCCTGATGAATTCATTTATTATTATACATGTATTGGAAAAATTGTATAATCTTCTACTTTCGTCGCTATATATTATTTTTTGATAGGGGCCTACATTGTTTTCAACAAGTATTATTATTCGGAAGAGAATGAATGCATCAAATGGAATATGTAATAATAGTTATAGATGATAATTGTGATAATTAACGGATTTGAACTTGTTATTACCCTTAGTTATCAATACTATTTTTGAACCTATTTTTGTGATGATCCATCATCACATTATTATTTTATTATTGCATTTTAATTTGTCATAAAAAGTTGATAGTTGAATTATTGAAAAAAAATTTAAATTCCAGACGGAATTTTTGTCTTTTTTCGTTCGGAATATATCATTGTGATTTGTTCATATTTCCTATATATGCCATTCTCCCATGTAATTATTCAATCATTTCAATCTTTCACCGGTACATACTTATCATTTATAGGTCTATATATTTCTTCAATTTCTACAATCACTTAACTCCAAACTTATTTCTTTATCCAAAGTATTTTTTGCATTCACGACCAATATTGCAATGTGTGATTGAAAAAGAGCCTTCTGAAGATCTAATAATACATGATTCGATTTTTTTTAAACTTCCTACAAAAAACAAAAATTGATTCTATACGTTCTATGAGAAATGTCAGAGCAATTTCTATATAATATTATCATATCTTGTAAAACTTAGGGAATCATCACCAAAATACTGCTCGTAATTTGAAGATACAGCATAGAAATGTGTTTCCCCAATAATTATCCAAGGTGAAGAACTTATCATTCTTGAAAATGAATTTGTTCCCTATTGAATGTGAAGGAAAATGTTGTCAATATCCGACCATTATCAGAGAAAATGAATCAACACAGGCGCAAATAACCTTCTATGTTGGCACGTCTTTAAATCTACCTTGATTAAAGGCAACAAACATATACATAGTTTTGATTTATACCTTTTATCTTGCAATTGCTTCTCTTTGTTATTGATAATCATGATCAAAATATATAAGCATCGCTTATACTCGAACGTACCCTTTTATTTCATTCAAGAGATTCAATGTGCATGTATTTTAATTAAGCGATTACCAAAACACTATTGCGGTCCACTCAAAGTTTTGAAAAAATGAGTCAATTTTTATTAAAATAACAATTCAATCTTGTCCAAACATTGGTGAAACATTTCACAAATTATTACATTCAACTGATTATTCCTGACAAGGATTTCTCATTTTTCTGTAAGTAAGAAATGTGAGAAAATGTGAGAATTCACTTTTGATGACAATTAAATCACGTAATGGCTGTGTATCTATCCTAGAATCTTGACTAATAATACTTACATGTGGTTTCAGTTATTTTCCACTGAAGTACAAACAGAAAGAACAGTAGAGAAACAACCTGAGCTACAGTTGACATCATGGATTTGGCAGAACTGACAAACGATGACGAGGAGATACTCTCAACAATAAAAAAAAAAAATTTTACTTCCTTGTTTGTTATCAAGCTAAGCATCCGTTTCAAAGGGGTGTTTAAACTGTATTTTATTTCATACTTGTACCGATAAGAAAGAAAGGTTGGAATGAAGCAGATAATGTATAGAGAGTAGCTTATACGTACTTTATTGCAAAACAAAAATTCGTAGGTTTCCAAATTGCATGGTGGCTGTCATCAACTGTGGTTGGTCCATCAAAAGCATGCCAATTGAAACATTTGTTTGTGTAAACGAATCATTGCTTTGATGATACTATTTCTAAGCTTACGCCATGCCTTTCCTATCACAACTAAATATATAGTCAGAGTAGAAGTATAGCAACAGTCTCGTAATTCCACAAACATCTTTATCATTTCAATTCGGTCACTTAGTAACTTGTTACTTCGCCTCTCACTATACTCCAAATGGCATGGAATTCATGATATTTGGATGAAAAGGGTTCACCAATGATAAATAAATAAAGATCCTAAAGAATACAATGTTAAAATGTATATAGAAGGTATTTATTAAGGTTGACCCTTCGT
>OZ023326.1:63670417-63702917 GCA_964007535.1 Brachyptera risi
TGGGTTACGTGTTAAACGCCGTATGCCGAAAAACCGATCGCGATTCAGGCTGTCGCCGGTAATGGTGGTCGACACGCCTTCGATCGGGTCTCCGAGAGGCACATTACTATATTTCAGATTCATTCAGTGCTTAATTTTGTATCCATATCTTTAACTCCCGTCAGCTTTTTTAGTAAAGTAAGGTCAGGTGTTTTTGTATTTAGTTATCAAATTAATAATGAAATGTTGTGATCTTTCGCGGTCACAGAGTGAGAACGATCAAATTACTGAATTACCAAATCGAATCCATTTCGAATACTGATGTCAGAATACATATTCTTATGGATATGTTATGGACAACATATATACATACTTTTTGGTTTCGCTAAACCAAAAGTAGCCTAAAGTGATTTTATCAAAAATACCGTTGAAGGGTAGGAAATTATATGAAAATAAGCTGCTGGATGAACCGAGAAAAAAATGCACATCCCGGAGAACTCTACTTTTGAATTTAAATGTTACTTTTTAATGTATTTTTCATTAGTTTCACAAAGATATAATTTACACGACGTAAAAACGAGATGTATACTACTTTCCACAATAATTTACACAATAATAAAAATATACAATAATAATAATATATTAATATATAACAATGATAAGACACAATAATAATATATTTTTATCAAATATACGAGACATGCAATACAATGAAAATGTTTTTAAAACGCACGCATGAAATATATTTCGTTTTTTTAAAGTGTACCAGGCAAATCTACTAGTAATATATCTTGGATGAATGATAGCTATATATACCATGGAACTAACTGTATGCAGTGACTTTAAATCTCGCGAAGTTCTCATATGGACAGAAATCTCGTTATTGTAATTATTGTAATGCTTCAAATTTATTTATCATTAGTTGTGATATACTATCATGCGAATTAAACCAAAAAAAATAAAAATTGAGCGGTCAAACTCGAAAAGGGTAAAAATACAAAAATACGAAACAAAAATAATTAGATGAAGTAGCATAGACGTTCTGCAGAACTGCATTCAGCTTTACCGACTCATGGTTATGAACTACCAACTGAAAAGTGGGTATAGCATTATACACGTCTGCTTATGGCAATTCAATTCAATTCAATTTAAAATTATTTTATTATTGCTTCCACATATACATACATAGAGATGCAACACTGATAAAATATGAACGAAATAATAATGATGATATATTATAGTGATGAAGAATTATTAGTATTAGTAGCAAATATTATCAAATTTTATATTCTAGTATCAAATTCTAGTATCAAAACTATATTCAGCAATGATATAAATGCTATCAACTGTAGGAAATGATAATTCTTTTTTCATTTGTATCTTATCTAAATTTTGCAGTATCATTTCAAATATTCAAAATAAAATTCTAAATTTAGATATATTGAAAATTCAAGAAGCCCGCGTAAGACAATGTATTGTGTGCGGGCTGTCTAAAAAAAAATAGAGTACGGTTCAGAATCTAAACTATTTATGGAGAAAAAACATAAAAAAGGAAACAATTCCAAGAACAATTAATAATATTACAATATTGATTATGATAATTCATACATGATATACAATAGCCTACTCTTACATTTACACAAAATTATCAAAAATACTAACAGCTACAGGACTTGTTGAGAAAAATAAAATCTTCGGGCCGAGAAAGAAAAAAAAATAGACGGAAAATGGAAAATTAACAGCAATTTAAACTTTAAAAGACCATCAGTCGTAAAGTGATAAGATTTCTCTGTGATTTCGAGCCACCTGCTGAGTGCCTTTTTGAACGAGTATAGTGTACTGCATTTTCTAATATATATATTTTTTTTTTTTTTTTTTTTAATAACATCGAAACTTGATACAACATCATTGTTCCCCAATTAAGGCTAAGGATGAAAAGTAGGATCGTTTGGACGGGGCACCACAAGGGCGATCTTACCACCCCATTTTAATTATTTAAAACCAATGAACTTCAAAACCAGGGCTGCGCTGTTGGTGACCATAACTTTCCGCCGCAGATAAAAGTCTTGCAGTTTCCGAGAGTCCGGAACACATTATAAGTACAAACCGTTTCTGTGATATATATCCGGACATTATCAGCATTGGTATTAAGAGTAAACAAAACACACGAATGTTGATATCTTCCACTTTGAACTAAGTCTCTTGGGCAATGATCACTTCTTTTCATTAACAGCAAATGTAAAGTTTGTCATTATACAAAATGGAAAAAATGAGTGATAGGCCTATAATATATAAAGGTAATTTATTGTATACATACGGACCAAGGTAATCTGCCTGTTTCTGGCAAATGAGTTTATCTATTCCAGGTATATCTAATAATCTAATCAATCATCCCAGATGAATTTTAGATCGTATAATTCTCATCCTGAAGCCTGAAATATCATCAAACCTCAAAAGAAAGGAAACCGTAAAAAAAGTCACAAAGTAAGCCGGTGATGTTTTGTGTTTGTTATAATAGACTATAACCTAGCTTCTTCTTTCGTGGATACAAGTGAACGAAGGGAGGTGAACTCTGACAAGCTTCAATTTGTATAACTAATTTCTCTCAACACCCAACTTCCCTTCTTACAATGAAAAAAAATCTCATAAGTAGACTTTCATACAAATCAGTGAATACTTTCAGCTTGTTTCAATCTTTTTTAACATCATATACTAAAATATACAATGATTGTTTGTTCAGTTATTTGTCAGATTTGATTCAATTAAAATTAAATTCGATCAGAAGAATTGAATTGAATCATTTTTAAGAACGTAAATAAATGTATAGATTCGGATATTGATATTACTTGATATTTGTATAAACGAAACAAGAAAAAAGTCCACCAATAAACAAACACAAATATCACCCTCAAAATAGTTTGTCTTTTGTGTCAGATCATCACGATGTTTCACAGTTTCAGTATAGGAGGTTTACGACAAGAGACGTAACTAACTGTATCTTCCAAAAGAGAGTTTCAGCGACAGCATGAAATTACTCAAGTTCTAGTAATTATCTAGTTGGTAGTCGACCTTCTTCCGTGAATACAAGTATACCATGGAAGTACATTATAAACATTCATTCAGACGAGCGGTAGCTCGATGGTAGCCAAGTCCCGAAGCACAGCCATTCCACTGCGTGTTCCCACGAAGCAATTCAATATTGTATTATTGTAATATCATGCTTACAACTTTTAGGCCTCACTGTTAATGCATGACCGTTATGTTCGTAATCTTCCGATTAACCCACACGAATAAAGTTCATTCTCTCCGGCAATTCCAATGACGCGCATGATAAAACTATAGCAGTTCACATTCTGTATTCATCTATTTTACTTCTAGCTTTGTCGACCGACACATTATTAAACTCATTGAAAGAAGAATTAATTGTGTTTTTGTATTTTCCTTAAGCAATGGTTGATTTAAAATAGCTTGATTAGATGCATGAAGACAAATATATGTCGATTTATTTTACAAATGACGTATTCTAATATATGTACTCAAAATAGCCTAAATTGTGTGCTAGTGGTTATAATTTGTCACTCGCTGCTCTCCTCGCTTCAGTTCAAGTAAGGTAAGTAAATGCGTTATAATTTGCATTTAAAACCTTAATTTAAGCATATCATAACCATCATTATCATGATTTACCGCAATGATATTTTCGGATAATTCTTGTGTTGTTTTCATATTCCGAAGATGAATAATTGATTGAATATATTTATTTACTCATTCAATTTACGAATAAACACGACGTGGTTGTAAAAAACGACGAACCAACACAAAGTTAAACAAGGAAAAGTTGAACAACACATTAACGACGTGACTACGTCCAAATTAGCTTAGCTAGTAGACATACTTGACAATTGGGTTTGCTTAGCTTAGCTGTATTTCGGAGCAAACACTACCGATTGAGCCAAAAAACTATACAGTACGCCTATATCAAGCTAGATGATGACGTATTTATGTGCACGAGTCACAATCTATGCTTTCGTTTGACCTGTGGAGCTCAAACAAAAAAATAAAAAGAACAGACAAATTAAAAAATCAACAAATCAAGTAGCTTGAATCTTCTATCCATGATAGATGATGTGGTGCCGAGCGACTTTCCCCTCCATCCTTGTGTTCCACACCACTATCGCACGGGTGGTTATTGCCTTCTTCTTTCGTTCATTTAAGTATACTTGTTGATTTTCATCAAATATTTTCCATTTTTTGTTTACATAATATAATTATTGTAATAACAAGAAGTCAAGCCTTGAAAAAAAAATTGCAATTTGTCTCAAAACATCGGCAATTATAACAATAACAATATATATATATATATATATATATATATATATATATATATATATATATATATATAAATATATATATATATATATTTATATATAATATATATATATATATATATATATATATATATATATTTATATATATTTATATATATATATATATATATATATATATATATATATATATATATATATATATATATATATATATATATATATATAGAGTGAGAGAGAGAGATATATAGATATAGATATAGATATAGAATATATATATATATAGATATAGATATAGAATATATATATATATATATATATATATATATATATATATATATATTTATATATATATATATATATATATGAATACTTCCACAGTTATCTGAGACCAAGTTTAAATCCATTCATATAAGATGAAAATAGTTTTCATCTTACATCTAGCACTGGTGTACGTGTATGACCGATGAAGTACTGGTAAGCCCTGTATCTATCGTCGCGACAAGATTTATTCTAGCGTCCACCTACAGGCTAGGCGCATGGACTAGGCGTATTATTACCTGTATAGAGTGTATAGCTTCCTCTTCGTGAAGGTCAGTCTGTAAGATCAACAAGCAAATTAGCTCTCTCTCTATCTTGTCACCGTGGAAGCATCAGTACTAATCCGAGTCACAGTAAATCTAGACAGCTACAGAGGAACCACGTGGTTAAAGAATTTAAATATTATGAATTAATAATTCATCTTGTAAATTAATATAGGCCTATTAGAGTTAGTTGGAAACCGGTTAGTAAACAAGTGTTTTGCTAGGTTCAGTTGGTTCAGTGGTCGTGCTTTTATCCCTCTAGGTGGATAGTGTATATTCATGTTGATGCAAGTTATACTATTATTTGGCTGATTATTCAGCTCGGCAGTGGCGAATGAGCTGTGGGTATGGATATTATTAATTATTATTAAATATTTCCAATAAAAGGTAGGTGAAGATAATTAGCTCTATGTAACTAATCTTTACCGAGTAATGATTCGACAGCAAACGATGTTCACCTTCTTCATTATCGATCATTATCTGTCAAAACATATTATTATAATTGCATGAGAACTGAAAAGTGAAATGAATAATATACTGTATCATTGTCAACTCATGAAATCAAAATCACAGTTGACAATGATAAAATGTATTGTGATTTGTGAATAAATAATGTAATTAATTGCTTCACTTTCGCTTTCCATCTTACAGGTAACTATTCTGAAGTAAATTCGACTGTAAAGTAAAAGTATTATAACAGTAAAGCATGATAAATATTAAGTGCCGTACTGTTGAATTGGATATTGTGTACTTCGGATCATGTACTTTTGAATACAACAGTAGAAACTGTCAGTTTGTTTCAACCGTTTCAACTATTGGTCTAACTCTACTCGTTATTTAACAGATTGCACGATTTCTCTTTCTATTCAGTACACCTTTCTGCATGAACGTACACTTGTGGTCACATAAAGTGTTCGAAGTCTCTCAAGAACAGGTCCTGAAGAACAGGTCCTGACAGTATACGAACTAAAACTAGCAGTTGCGAGCAGACAGTGTACATATTATACCCACTCCACAACCAGTCTCCAAAAAATTCAGCGGCAAAATATACGCAGATTTTATTTAAAATTTAATATAAATTTCGGAATAGATATGTGACCGTCAGTGTACGTGTTACAAGTGTGTATTGAAATCGCGGTGGCTATTTGCAAAGAGCCCTGTCCTTAATTATGTAAATATCACTAATGTAACTTCGGAATATCGTAATTGTATTATCCATTGTTATGAAATTTATTTATAACTATATATGTATGTGTGTAAAAATAAAAGCATCAAGTGCTAAATAAATATCTACTAATAGATTTACTGCATTACATATTGACACATGAATATGACCACTTATGGTTTCAGCTTAGATTTTAGTTGGATGGTGGTATAAGGTTAAAATTAAATCAGTCTAGAAAGGGATGGGCTAGATTATCATACATTTTTATTTTTACTGTAGTTTATTGACCATAGTCTGTCCAAGTGAATATCGCTATCCAGTCTGTTGAATTGATAAGAAAAGTGATGACTTCGTCCAAAATGTTGAGAAACCACCCGGTAGTCACTTTGCCGGACACTTTACCAGCACTCTTGTGGACCACAGTATTGTGAACCCCGATATTCTGCACCACAAGAAAAAGATAAAGTGGACCCCAGTATTGTGGCCCACAAAATTAAACCCGAAAATTGTACAAAGACTTTGATTTTGTGTCCCCCAATATAGTGGCCCACAAAACTAGAACACCAGGGTCCAGAATATATTTTCTAACGACTAAATTGGTATTGTGGACCCTAGTAAACTGATCCATGAAGATTTGTCATTGTTAACCACGACAAACTGAACCCCGATATTGTGGACCACAAAAGTGTATCCAAATCTCGTGTAGATAAAGTGGACCACAAACGAGATATTCTGTACCCCAAAGCTAGTTATATAATATTGAACCCCGATATTGTGACCTCAATATAGTGGCCCACAAAACCATAACACTGGAGTCCAGAATATCTTTTCCAACGACTGAATTGGTATCGTGAACCCTAGTGAAGTGGCCCACAAAGAGATCGGTATCGTCAAACCGAAAACTGTACCCCGATAAAGTGATCCACAGAAAAGATATAATGGCCCCCAACCCGAGCTAGGCTGCATCCCTGACGCCGTGCAAGGTAGGCAAACCATCAGCCATGTATGCAATGTTGGGGAGCTCATTCGAGCCCACTTGAAATAGTATTTAGGAAATGATATATATAAATACTATTCCAATTTCCAAGTGGGCTCGACAGTGAGCTTCCCAACACTGTATTCACATGGCTGATGGTTTTCCTATCGAGGTTAACAATGACAAATCTTTGTGGATCACTTTACTGGGGTCCACAATACCAATTTAGCCTTTCAAAAATATTTCTAGTTTTGTGGGCCACTTTATTTATTAGTCCGCAATATCAGGGTGCAGTCTACGGGCTCCCACTTTGCCGACTATCTGTATTATGTATTTCCCACCTTACAACGCATAATACTGCATTTTCCCAGCATAATGAAATTTACGTGTATCTATACTTGATACCTATTCATATATGAAAATGAAAACCATTAACAAAATAACAAGTAAGGTATTATTGCACATCGGCCGATATCTACATACTTATCGATGCATAGGCCTATACATTTATTTCACATTCAGAAGGTTATCAATAAATGACATCTAAGATCATGAGAAGGGAGATATGAGAAGGAAGACTTTGTATAATATATCAGGTTATTCAAAATTCATTACCATTACTAATAGAAAAATTAGAAATCAATGTTAATTTTCTTTAAAATAGGCCTAATCAACTCTGAAAAAATATATTCTCAATTGACGACTCGCAGTCTCCGCCCCCATGACGTCAGAAATCATACCGTCCAATCAACAGGGCTGTTAGAACTGTAGTCCAATTCAAATAGGCCTATCCAATCGGGGTATCTTGAAATGACTACAAATGATATGATCCAACTAGCCGGCTGGTAAAGCCACGCCTATTTCGAGTCGTCAATTACTTATCTTGACTATTTTGATATGAAAGTCGTTTGCTGGTATTGACTGTGAGTCCTGTCAAACATTACCACAGTGACACCATGCAGCCCTCAATATGGCTCGATCAGTCAAGGCTATATACTTTGAAAACCGAATCCTGTCCCGACGTGGACTCGAATCCCTATTGAGTGGCATTTCTTTGATAAACATAATGTATATCTACTCATTCGTAACACCAAATAACTAATCTGTTTGTGGGATCATTGTGAAGCAAAAAAATCATCATCAGACAACATAGTCACCATAGTCGAGCTTACGTCAACACTCAACAGTAGTGAGAAACAGTCAATGTCAATTATTGTTTGTTTGTTTATTGTGACCCCACCAACAACTAGGGTATTTTGAGGGTACAAATGAATGAGTGGTATGTGAATATTTTTCACAAAAACCCATATTCCTCTCGCGGGACTCAAACCGATGACCGACTTGATTTCAGTTTCCACTGGAACAAAAGAGCCACAAAGATGATACAGCCTCTAGTCAACACTTTCTGCTGTAATGAATGATAAATGATAATACACTAATCACGTTTCAATTTTCCTGTTGCAGAGTTGTGAAGCGATTATCATGAGTGCACTTCATCTTGTGACGACATTGGTCATACTCTTGCAAGCGGGTAAATAGTTACATGAATTAATACTGGTAAAATAGGTCAAATGGGTGTAATATATATATATATAAAGGTGAGGGTAAATACATACGTTTAATATGCGAATCAAGTTGAGTAGACTTCTGTCAACTAACAAAGCTCTAACAATCGGTCACATGGCAATAAAGTGAACTGGTGAACTATCAAATATTGCGATTGGTAAATACCAACTGGTGCACATTGTTGTCTGACTCTTTTAACAATAAGTGACGTCATTTGACAGAAGCCTGTAAGCTGGCCTAAAGATAATAAACAAACGGTTTTTCAAAATGAGTTTACTAACGCATGGCAACATATGCGTTGTAAGATGAGCGAGATATCTGATAAAGCCTACTTCACAATTGTAATAGTGATTATGGAATATGGAATATGGTATAGTGTTATAGTGACAAAGGTGGGCTACAATAGCCGTTTATTTCAACTCTAGGTTCGCATGTACCGGTAGTTTATTTCATAAATTTACATTATAGTAAATACTAAAATACAGTATTATAATAATACTGTAAATAATAAATAATAAAGAATTTATAATGTATTTTATATTTTATCATGGACGACTATTAGTAAATTTCTATTTCATAAATTTACGTCCACAATTAACGGTAGTCATTTGACTCCAGTAGTAACGTTATCTGATTGGTCAGAATTTTGCTGTTATAAGGAATAGTCATAAGAAATAGATGTATTTTATTTTTTATTATTCCTTATACCGTATTCTCATTTTGTCATTGTGAACGGTAACATGGAAATGCCGTCAACCAGTTCGCTCAAACACTATACCATATTCCATGTTCTATATTCCATAATCACTATTTAGGTATAATGAGAATCGTTGAAGTAGTTCTACCTTTCCTATTCTTTATCGATTCTGGTATTCTACACACCTTGACGCATATACAAATACTTCATTGTTGGGCAAATATCGAATCTAGAAAGCAGTGGATCTTCGCAACATATTTCTGCTATTATTTCTATATTTTTGATGAATAAAAACAGTTATTTGAATTATTTTCTTCAAAACGGCTGATTCGAATTGCACACAAAATTATGATAATGTGTATCATTCATGAGTACTTATTCACAGAAAATTTTAATTCAATTGAGAAGATTTTATTTTTCAAATTTTCTTGCCCAGCCTAATCTCATGGGGTTTTTAGAAACTTTGAGATGATATTTCTCAAAATCGGTCAGACCGATTCATTCCAAAAACTAGGATAAGTTTGCGTGTGCAAAAAAGTTTCTTGTCGATCTGTCAAACTCTGCGACCTGTGGAGTGCTTACAAAAAAAAAACACAGACAAAGCTCAATAAGAGTGGGATGGAGTCTTCACTATCGCTCATTTAAAAATTCACCAGAATATTGCATTTCCGGTTACCAGCAAGAAATTTGGTGCATAGTTAGAAAATACTTCTTCAATTCCAAATCAATCGGGGGGCAAGCCAGATTCGTCCAGGTTCCCCTGAAAACTATCCCCAAAACGAGGTTAACTAATTTTGGTGCGGTCAGTAGGCGTAAAAATTCACCGTAATATTTTATTTTCGGTTACCTGCACGAAATTTGACACATAGCTACAAAATACAATCGCAATTTCAAATGAACCGGGGGCAAGCCAAACTCGCCCGAATTCCCCCAAAAACTACCCCTGAAACGAGGCTATCCGGTTTGGGTGCGGTCAGTAAGGGTAAAAATTCACTTGAATATTATATTTTCGGTTAGCATCGCGAAATTTGGTACAAACTATCACAAATACTAAGAACAAAATAGTATTACAAATACTATTACAGGATTATTAAGAAAATACTATTACAAATCTAAATCAACCAGGGGGCAAGCTAAATTCGCCCGGACTTTTCCCAAAACTACCCTTGAAACGAGACCATTCAGTTTTGGTGTGCATGTTCAGTAAGAATAAAAATTCACCGGAATATTATTTCCGGTTACCACCACGAAATTTGGTACATACCTGGAAAATACCAATGCAATCTCAAATCAACTAGGTGAACATAATTCACCTGGATTTCCACAAAAATTACCCCTGAAACGAGGCTATATCTAGTTTTGATTGTTTGCATTTCAAACGCTACAATGGATAATATTTCATAATTGGAAATCACCAAATGAAGATCCCCATGAAGCGAATTTCATTCCCTATAGTGTACCACAAGATCGAGTTAGTTGAAAAAATTGTATAATTGGGTATATTCATTCAAATATGATCAGTTGATCACATCACTTGAAGTATGCAAGCACCAGAAATATCTAGATGGCAATGAATCGAGAAGTTTGGTTGTTTATAAGCTTGGTAACCACGGTAAACATCAGAACAAAAAATAGTTGACTATCATTATCTATACTGAACTTATTGTGGTCCAGTTTCTACCCTCTCTTCTACCACTGAGATAGAGGTCCCATCAAATATATCAATTTTGAGTTAACTGATGATATAATTTCAATCAATTCGTGACATCCAGTAATAGACCTTGAGCCAGAGGTTTTTTCGGGCTCAATTGAGGTGAATGAACGTATCATATATCGTTGGATTGCTATTGAAACAAGGAATCCGGAATAGCATGGTACTTTTTCAATTTCGATGCGGAAAATAGCGTCGCGACGCCTCAAAGTCAGACATTTGCCTAATTAAGATTGTGCATTTGCATTTTCTATTTCATTGGTCTATTTTATTACGACACGGAGTATAAAAATCCGATTTTATTTTTTTTATTTCTTATTAATTTTCATCATAGTTTAATCATCCCTTAATAACATATTTCATAGTTTTATCTCTGATACATGAAAAGTTATGGTGGTTTTCATGAATGCAGATGCACAATCTCAATTAGGCAAATGTCCGACTTTGAGGTGTCGCGACGCTATTTTCCGCATCGAAATTGAAAAAGTACCATGCCATTCCGGATTCCTTGTTTCATTAGCAATCCAACGATATATGATACGTTTATTCACCTCAATTGAGCCCGAATCAGGCCTTTCCACTGTCTGGCTCACGGTCTATAATGGTTCAAGGTCAGCAAAGGACAGCTTGAAAAGTACTATTCTCGTTCCCACCTGTGAATTCAGACAAACATCAAGTGCAATGTTGCATCCAAGTTAATTCAAGGTAAATACTGATACCCTAGACAGTGATATCAACTATTCGGGGATTTGATGATTTGGACAGTGGCTCTCAATGTACTGGTAACAGCTGTAATTGAAATATGATAGTATTATTAATATTAACTTATCAATCTATGAACATAAGTTGAGTGGGGCCTACAATATCATATTTATCAGGTTTCATCAGTTAATAAGAATTGAATCGAACCATTATTCCTTGTACAAATAAGAAAATCAGTATATAGATGAGTCTTTTAGTGACGTTTTGAAATTTTGAATCAATGTGTTTTCATTAGGGGGACATGTTATAGTTTGCTATTAACTTTTTCCCATTAAAACTCTCTGTGACTCAGTTGACTAAGGAACCGCTTCAGAAACTATGGTCACCGTTGGACGTGAATTCGAATCCCGTATATGGCTTGAGTGCTTTTTTTTTATCGGGGCCTCCATCCCACTATCAGTCGCATGACGATCGTCTCTGCATTGCACATCTAGTTTCCTTCAACTAACCTTCAACTTATCCTCACTCCATAGTTTCATTATTACTTGCTCATTCGTAACCTCAAATATACTAGCTGTTGGTGGGATCAAAAAGAAGACGATAATCATCATCACATCACTATTGTTCTCATAGAATTTTCATGTCGTTAGAGTATCCTCAAGCGTAATTAAGAGATATTTCAAAAAAGGTCAATTGACCTCAAATATTGAACTTTGACCTCGAATACGTTCTAATATGACCACAACAATATGCATTACTGTGAACATACTTAATCTAATCAATAAATCACGTCAGAATGTTGTGATCATCAATTAAACGATGAGAAATGAAGAAAATGTCAATTTTTTCATAAATTCGAATATTGTCCCAATTTGAAGTCAGAATGTGCAATATGGATGAATTTTCATTTTTTTCACATTAGAAATTATGCAGCATGCTTTTGATCATGTGGGACAGTTAACACGCATTTTCCTTCATTAGTTGAAAAATAATGAAAAAAAAATCAACATTTGACCTTTGACCTTGATTTTGACATGGAAGGCAACCTCTGCGGTCGGTTAGTCATGAACTTTTCAGAAGTTCTCGTTGCAAGCTTTTATTCAGTTTGTGTCAACGTTAGTCCCAATTTTGAAACCCCAAAAAAATGGTTAACAAAACATCAATGCGCAATATTCATTTTTTCACCACCCAAACTCATCTAAAAAATTGTTTCATCTCCTTCATTATGGTAACTACTATCATAATCATTTTATCAACACTATTTTGTCGTATCTCAAATCATTTTCATGTTTTTCGTGAGAACATTTATATTTGTACCGCTATTTTAAAAAAAAAGGTGACCAAGGTTAGTGGCAGCTTGCCCCCCTGTCGATTTTGAATTGTCATAGTATTATCTAGCCTTGTACCAAATTTATTGCTGGTAACCAGAAATGCAATATTTTTACCCTTACTGACTGCACTATATGAATCAAAAGTAAAAGCATTAGATGGAAGATATACTACCAGGACTCTTTTTATGACTGAATACGAACTAATTCCCGTGCACACCTCCATTTGCCTCGCCTACGTCTTCAATTGGTACATATGCTTGCCACTGTAAGTACTGCCCTGATGACTGCTCGGTAGCAGTACAATCCAGCATGCACGTAACACTTTCTGGTGATCTTCATAGGCAGTGTTAAATCCAAGCATACCTGCGCGGGAGCAAGCCAATCACCATATACTCAATGGCGGAAGCTCAGCCCTCCCCCCCTTCACCCCCCCGGGATAAAAACATCAAGCACCAGCTATATAGTATATTTTTTGAGAAACTTGTATTTCGGTTTTACCTTGCCCCCCTGGGAAATACAAAAGCTCCCCCACAACAAAATCTCTGAATTCAACACTGTTCACAGGTACTACAGGGGTTATAGGTGAGAGGGTGGGAGGGCTAGAAGAGAGTGGTGATGAAGTAGTGGGGGTAAAAGTGTTAGCCAGTTCTTTTTCAACGATGCGTGAAATGTCTTGGCAGTATATATTTTGTCTATAAAAAGTATGTTTTCTGTTTGTCTGATACCTGCTGAATCCTGCAATATCACACTTGTTAAGACAGGTGGAAAAAAGTACTTTTACTTTCCGTTCAAGCAGTACTGAAAGAACACAAGTACTTGTACCATAGAACGAAGAGTTAGGGAAGAACTTCATAGGTTATGGTCCAACCCATACTACATAGCTGTAGTTCAAAATCTAATATGTACGAACTTATGAAGTGCTACTGTAAAAAAATCAGATCTTTTTCGCTTTCTCTTACTCTCGTCTCTATAAATACGCGTGTAGTCAGAGAGTTACTAATTTAAAAACCCGGCGGCGACTCTATAGATTAGATATGCAGAGAGTATGTTGCTGAACTTTGCTACCAACATTCAAAGTCGAGTCCTTCCCCAATTCTATTCTATCTTAGTATATTGAAGTGGATCTCGTACCACAAAGGAGAGAAATTCTACTCTGATACATGGTGTGTTCATGCTATATAGTGCCAATGAAATTGAAGAAAGTATATTAAATTTCTTGTTATAATAATATATACATTTCAAACGATTTCTGTTGAGCTATGTTTCAACATCAATGTATTATATTTGGATTACCCATTTTGAAGAAGTAAACCATAGATATGTTGTTGTTTCTTATTTTAAATGAAAAATCAACTAGAGTGCTGCGTGTACAGTTAATATTTTATCAAAAGTCACCTGTCAATCAAGGCACGTTCTACCAATATTATACCCTTGTGCTAGACTTTATTTGTGAATTGCGATTAAAACGAAGGAAAAAAATGAGAGAGGATGTGGAGAAATGTCGTTCCCAATTAGTGTGGCTACAATGTTTGGCCTCTATCAATAGAGAATGTAAGGAATTTCAAATGCTCCAGTCTTCTCTAAAAAGACAACCACACTTGAGAAAAACACTTTTTAGCATTTCCCAAAACACAAAGTTCGGTTGACCGGCTTTGAGACTATAGAAAAATGCGTATAAATTGATAAACAAGTTGCTATTGGATGAAAAATTTCAATTTCGTCCCTATTTCTTTACGAAATGTAATCGAGAAGAAAACCACGACCAACTCCTGTAAAGATGGACGGTACCGGTGATCGAACTGAGGCTGATCTACCTTCATATACCGGGTCAAACAAAGTGATTTGGTGAAAGTTTTAGTAATTCATCCTAAATTTTCTGAAGCTCATCATTGTAATCTTAAAGAAATAATAATTGATACACATTCCTGCAGTATTGACTTCTTCCTGAATTGAACTGAATGTTCGGTTTGAGGTGTGTCATGGCGCGGTCATTTTGCACCGCGTCAATATTTATAAAAGAACAAATTAGTTGACATCGATTGTATATATCGACAAGTGAGATATTCATATAGAGCACGACATCAAGCTCAATTGGTAAAATATGAACGACCACAAAAATATTCAAAGTAAAGTCCAATATCACAATTTCAAATTATTTTAGTCTATAAGAAGTAAATAACAAGCACTGTACACACAGTTGTTTAGTATTAATTCTTTCTAACCTTTATTGATATGTCCAACCAGGTGTAGCAGTAATTAAATGTGACGATTCATCAGGATGCCGGAAGCCACTCACATGTATCACATTATCAGAATGTACCAGCAGACATCGGACACAGAATTCTGATCTGGGAAGCGGCATCATCTTCGACTGCAGCACAGGTATGTCCGATGGCTAGCACGCTGAACCGTCATTCAGGAGACCAGGTTTCGATTCTCATAATGGTTGACCACCCTGACAGAGGTTTTTCATGGTTTCCCTCTCTCAAGGTGCATGAATACTTGGATGGTTTATTAATAACGGGTCACAATACTTTCCGTATTATTATGCAAAACTCGTAATAGAATGAACTTTCGTCTCACCTTTCCATCCAATCTCAATTGGCATACCGTACAAATTATATGTTATATATAATAAGTAATGTATTTCTTTTACTCCCAGAGTGTGACCAAACCTTACGACTTTTTTTCCGTTCTCATTTTTACTGCTATCTCAAACTCTTGGTCACCTCTTTTCGAACATATTCTTCATAATATGTGCAAAAGGTCCATATCATGCATTGCATACATCAATCTTCACTTCTACCTCAATCTCAATGCTAGCTAGCAATAACAAGAAGAAAAAGTCTAGTTTTACTATGAATAAATGACTGTTATTTTACAGTGGTTTTGAGAATCCCAACAAAATTTAATATTATGCAATGAACATTGCTATATTGCATTAATATTGAAAAATATGAATATAAATTATGTAATTATATAATCCTAGATGATAATATATAATATTGATAAATCATGATATAATATATCTTAAGAACTTATAAGTTCTTAAGCCTGCATTTATAGGTTGACTTACATCGTAACTATAAGTATAATCTATCCTACTCCTGCACATGTGTACAAAGTTGTTGCCATGCATTGATTGTTGTCAACTGTTAAAGAAATATACTATTTGAATAATAATGTAACATTAATAATGTTGTATTTTTACATAATCCAATGTGTTAGGTAAACAACATTCCAGGCTTTGGGGACGTCCATAAATTATGTCACACTTTTTTAGGGTCACTTTTTTTTTGAACCCCCCCTCCCTCCGTGTGTCACAGTTGGTCACAAAACCTATCACTCCCCCCCCCCCCCCCCCCTTTAAATACGTCACAAATACTCATACCCCCCTGTATCAAAAAAATTTAATTACCAGGTGGCAAAGGTACAATAAAGTAATAAAATCAAAATATTCATTTTTCATGTTTGTTTTTTGAGTAGTCAGACTTGATAATTATTTGATATACATCTGCTGTGTCTAGGGTGGGTATAAATATGAGAATCTATAAGAATGGCGCCAAATACATAGAACAAAAAAATTGTACGTCACACAATTGCCTCCCCCCCTCCCCCCTTGTAACACCTTGTCACAAATCTTGGCAACCCCCCTCCCCCCCCCCCCCCTAAGCTGTGGTGTAATTTATGGACGTCCCCTTTCTATTAGAAAAAATGTGATAATAATTATTATATTGTAGATTCTGGTAAGAAGGGAAGGGAAGTATGTTGCCCACCACTGAAAACTCGAAGACCGCCTGTGACCAGACCAATTGCACCTAAGCCTGGACCGAAACCGTCACCAACGGCAACTAGAGCCGCCAACATGAAACTTCTGCCGCTACTGGATTGCGGATTAACGTCAGCAGAAAGAATAAGTTCAGGAGAGAATGCCTCCGCAGGCCAGTTTCCTTGGATGACTCTTCTTGCGTACAGAGGTATTAACTCAAGTTATACTGTACTAGCAATACTATCTCGTTGTATTCACGCTAAATAAGAATAAATCCCCTTGCACACCTCCATTACCCTACGTCTACAATCAGTACTTATGCTCGCCACAGGCAGCACAATCCAGCATGCTAGTAGCGCTGACTATCAAACTGCAGTGGTACTACAGGTGTTATTGGTGAGCAGATTGGTGATGAATTAGTGGGGGTAAGAGTGGAGGCCACTTCATTAAAACATTATGTCATTGAGTATGATTACGTGACATGTCTTGATGGTATATCTTTCGTCTATGGTTGTAGAGAAAATCATGTATTCCGCCCTCATTTTCAACAGCCATATATCCTTGTATAGTGGGAAATAAAAAAATAACTTACAAGTTCGTATAACTTTGCCAGTACCCTATCCTTATAAATGGAGATTTTCACCGGATTTTGTATGCCTCTATGTTAATCCCATTATTTTGGCATTCATAGTTTTTAATAACAATCCATATGTTTTAAACTGTTTTGATTTCCTATTATAACTACAAAACTGCTTACAATTTGAGTGAGTAATATAAGGTATGACGATCCAAATATTGTGACTAAAATATTTGTATGTTACCAATATCCAAGTATTTTTTATTGTAAATTTGCCCAGAACAGCTAGCTATCATAGAAAAATACAATTCACGTCGTAGTTGTGCGTGAATATTATCATTTATTTGAAAAACAGTTCTTTGGCGTGCGTTTTCCATCAACCCGAACAATGCTTTTACTACTAAAAAGGGCATTTGAACATTTTAAGACCTACACATCTTACACAAACTCCGTATTAAAAATGTGTAAACATGTTTTCAAACATGAGTTAGCCACAGCCACAAATGAGAGAAAGTTTAGAGATATTATATGCTCATTGTATAGCTTACATTATGGGTAGGTAATTGGTGCAGCTGCAGTCTCATATGTGCTTTTTTGTTCATTAAATAAAAAGAAAAAGAAAATAGTCTCTATGGGGCAATTTTCTCTGGGTCATCCTTCAACTTGAATATGTATGGATTTTATTTAGTAAATTATTTGTAAAACTGTAATATTTTCACGTTGATCTATAGATCATGTTACATATACACACTCATTATAACACCTAGAAAAAGTGACTACTTTTGATTGAGGTCTAGCCTAACTGTTCTCTTGAGTTAAACTATACATTAATTTGTAAAACTTTTCTATTGCTTGACTACAAAGACATAATATTTTAATTTTTTTTATCATATTATATTTTTCCCCACCACGGTTTTAGAAGTTTTAAAAATGTCATCGTGTACGGTTGCGGTCACTTGAGAGGTCGATCAAGCTACATTAAAATGCATCCTGAAGAAAATATACTGACATCAAATGCTCTAAAAAAAACTAGATGACAATGTGCAAACGCACTCCACGCATAGTCTTATGAAAATAATAGCGGTTACCGTAAATATATGTAGATTTTACGTAGAATAGAGATATACGTAGATATACGTATTATTTTATTCAAATAAATATTTCAATTTTAGATCAACCTCAATTTTTTACCGCAAGTGTATACATGTAATTTCCTTGCCACGTGTTTGTTACAATATATTCAACTTGCTTGTACTTTATGTTACAGTTACCGGCAATACGAAAATTCAGTATCTCTGTGGTGGATCGCTGATCAACAATCGTTATGTCCTAACGGCAGCGCATTGTGTCAATACAACAGCTACTCTGTAAGTGTGGCCAATACTCTGAGTGATTCTTACATAACCTCGAAATTGTTCATTTTTATGTGTTTTCAAAATACGTTTTCTCCTCAAACCGAATTGAGCAGAAATAATTGTTTAATCATTGCGACTGTCTAGATTATAAGATATATATAGGCATATCAAATTGAAAATCAATTTTAAACCAATTTCACCATCATCATCTCAAAAAAGTAAAATCTCTCTTATTATCAATTTCTAATTATGATAATTACAAGACTGCAAAGTTTGAATGGAAGCGTGGAAGCTCTTCCACTGACATTCATCATAACTCATGTTCTATTCTCGGACATGCAGATATACAACGTATAACGAATATGGTGTATAACGAGGATTCAAACTCATCGAACATAACTTACATAAATTACAAGAAAGAAAAATCATATTTTATTCCTTTAGATTTGTTTTTGATCATTTGAAACATGTGTGTTTTGCGCCACAGTCTAAACAAATTTACCAACTTTGAAATGTATCTCAACATGGCAGCAAATTTTAAAATCACAAGAGTTTATTTGTACACGTCATATAACAAAAGTGGTGAAAAGCATGTATCATACACAATAATTAATCTAAAATTTGTTTAGTTCTGGTGGAAAGGAGAGGCTGTAGTCTGCTACCACGACAATATGAAGAAGCACATTCTGTTCAATTATTTATACTTCATGTTTATCTACAATAACACACTCTAATTGGTAATCTAAGCAAGATCTATTGGCATCAGTGATTGATAAAAGAGATGGTGGGGGAGGTTGAAACGTTGCTGTATTAAATGTTCTGAATAGTGGCAAGAAAACGGTGTGACCTACTCGTAAGAAAGTTTTACGACACGGGATTAGCACGAAAAACGTATGCCATGATGGTCGACCGTGACGCAAATTGAACTCCATTATCCTGAACGACCGTTCAGCTCATTAGCTTCTGTCTCACTGTCTTTTCATCAGACTTTTCTGTCAAAGTCATACAATAGAATATTGTATTATTCATTCTTATGTTCCTTTTATTTCAGACTTAGTGTCCGGCTTGGTGAACTGAATACTGAAACCGAGCAAGACTGCTACGTAGCCGACGGTTCGACAATCTGTGCAGATGCTTATCGAGACGTTAATGTGGAGAAGGTGATTGTGCACCCCGATTACAATACGCCATATCTGAAACACGACATAGCTCTGTTGAGATTAAGTGAAGCTCTCCCGTCGCATACAGACTACATCCGACCGATTTGCTTACCCTTCGGCATAAATATAACAGGTGCTGAAGAGAAGAAGTTTTTTATTGCTGGATGGGGAAAAACAGAAGCGAGTAAGTACCACCGCCAGTCAAAGTTCCCGCCAGGGTGATCAAGATAACAGATGCAGACAATATTTTTGTCAATAAGATGCAAATCTTATAATCTTATAATATTTATATATATCAAATCTTATAATATAATATAATAGATTTTTAATAAGATGCAGACAATATTTTTCGAAAATACTAATGCGTGCTACGTAGCTCATTAGTAGTTTTTTATAAATGTATACATTTTATAATAAATAATTATAATAATAATAAAGGTGGGAAGATCAATTGTAGGCATATGTAAAAGTAAGACTCAATATATTTGCCAACAATTTTTACCTAACCTCCAGGGGTTATATTAGTGCGCAGTTGACCCTAATATGCGCAGTTCTGAACTTCAAAAATGCAGCTCTTAATTTCAATTTGCGCAGTTGTAAAATTTAGTCCATGTTTAATCATTCACTAATAATACCACGTAATAACACTAATAGTGCATTAGTTATAATGCACTATGAAGCAACAGCCTTAGGCTTACATATTCCCAAATACCGTAGTAACAATGATACTCTGGAATACGAAGTTTTTCAAAAAATTCCCTGCGGGGCTGTGTTAAGGCCCCCCCCCCCCCCCCCCCCCGCATCCGCGCCGAACCTACCTCTTTATTACTCTTGATTTTTTCATTTGCGCAGTTCTAAATTTTCACTAATATAACCACTGCTAACCTCGCACCGTTACATACACATGTAACCTATGTTAAATGTTTATTATAGATCGGCAATATTTTAGAAGATACTGCTCTGAATGGTATGAAGTGCTTTTACTATACAATGTTTAAGCGGAAAGTCGCTGCGATCGTTCATGTTACATTGACATTGAAAATGTGACGCTGTTTAATGTCTAACCTCCATTACCTCATGGTCATGAAAAAATTATGATTTTTAGTCAGCCAATTCGTTTTGATGTGCTCGATAATAATATTCAAACAGATGATAGGCTAACCGGGATAAATTTTTAGTTATACCACTTCAAATACTGGATGTTTCCCTATCATCCAACACGCAATCTTCAAATTTCATGCATTTTTATTATTCAACATTATCAAAAGATACTAAAAGGAATGGCATTCAATCAAAAAACTCGTTTTATTGTAAATGAAAATGTTACGAATAGAATTATACGAAAATAAATATAGGTACTCGTTCTCATTTATGAATCACACTCATTTTAAGAGGAAAAATAGTTGATTTTTCACCAAAATGAAGACAAAATAGCAACTTAATATTTCATTAAAGCTCTGTAACTTTGGCCAAAAAAATATGAGTGTTTCTAATGTAATTTCAATTCAAGGATACACATGTTCAATAAAGCTTTACTCAAATTTCCCCAATGTGGAATTAATTTCAAAATTACTTTTTGACTCTGCTGACCTAACGGGTGTTAGACTTTAAACGTTCTTTTATTGTAAATCATTGAAAATATTTTTTATTCAATCGGGAATAGATCATTATTATTTGTATTCGTCTCTGGTTTTCTGTGTCACTCTGACTTCATGATAAGTATGACAAAATGTGGTAGGAACTGGGTCAACCATTGATAAATTCATTTTCATTCATATATATATTACAGATACATGTGATTGAAAAGGGTACCTTCACGACCTCAAAAGAAATGTGGGTGTGAATTTTTCAGACCATTCACAAAATGTAGTAGGCTATTGAATTGAACAGATCTTTTCAATAATTTGTCATCAAGATTTTCCTTTTTTTTATATATATCGACTTGAAATGTGACAAATTTCGTATTGTTTCACATTCAAAATATTGAACTTACCGTGATTTTTGCTTGGTCAAATTTCAAAAGGAATCATAAAAAAAATCAGACAAACAGCATATTTATTTATTTGGATATTATTTTTGGGGTCAAAATCGGTACAACTCGAATTGATTTTTCTGTGATCTTGACTTTTATTCAGAAAAATAGTGAGATTTTCTCTTTCTTTCAATATATAATGGAGTTCTCAGCCTTCAGGGGTGTGCAGTTTCCATGAAGTTCCTTCTATTGAATCTATGGAACTTGAATGCTAAAGCTACTTTAGATTTCTTTATAACAGTCAATGTTGACTTGACGCATTCCATGGACTATGGTATTATTACAGAATATATCCTTAGTCCACAACTGTTTTCGAACAAAATAAGAGGGAAGTATATTTTGTAGAATAATATTGAATTTTGAAAATCCCAATAATTTATTAATTTGACTTATTTTCCTAATTTTGTATGAATACTAACAAATTATAGGTGTTAAAGTCATACGTATTGAATAAAACAATCAAAGGTAAGCCTACTTGGAATATAAATTCAAAATTGACTCTCAGCTGTTTTTTTTCACTTCAATAACTTGCTAACAAATAACCACAGCCTTCTTTATTCAGATTTGAAATGAAATGAAATGAAATGAAATGAATGATTTGAATAAAGAAGGCTGTGCAAATAACATTTCCAATTTCTTTACAAGAAACAAACGAATAAACAAATTGAATACAAATGACACATTTTAATTTTTCAAGTGGAGCACATACCATGGTTAATTTTGAACCAATTTCAGAGTGGCCTTTTCATTTGGTCACTTTTGTTATGGTTATGTTTGTTATAGGAGCCGAAACTTCAAGTCCAATGTTGAAGTTTGCAACAATTACCAGTTCCTCTATTGAAGATTGCAATACCCTCCAGTCAACACGAGTCCACACATTAACAAATACCCAGTTGTGTGCCGGCGGAGCTACCGGTGAGGATGCATGTAAAGGTATGTATTATTCAATGTTATGTCACGTCCTGTGTGATACCATAGCCATACTACCGGTATAGGAAAACGCGGGATATGGGTTGTGAGATGAGCATAGATGTATGGAAATCTAGAATGACTTGATATTCTGTCACTCAATCCATATCTACAGACCTTGGATTACTTCAAAAGTTTAAAATATCACTGCCTTCCTGTTTTATTGATCACTAATTTTAGTAATTCATAATAAATTGGTGACACTTATATTGCTTAGGTTCAATTGGTTTCTAAATAGCTTCAATTGATGTGAAAAATGACATTATGAATGTGTTTCCTTTATTACTTCTCATCCAATTGGTGTGAAAAATACTAAAATGTGTATGATAGTTTTATTGATATTCAGTGGAATTTTTCGACCTTCTGAAGAATTTTGGTTTGTCAAGCATTTTCCCTCTGGGTTATTCTCAGGCAGATCATTGTCTTTCAAAACAGAAATAATAATAATAATTAAGAATTTGCTCTATAGGCCTAATACAATTTAAAAATGGTAATGATCATGCTTTCGAATCTTCATGCTAGAGCTATTTTAGTAAGAACTAAACAAATTTTGTAAGTTGTAGGAATGTGAATGTATACAAATGACAACTTGAAAGTTGTAATATTGTTTTAGGTGATTCAGGTGGACCTCTCATGGATGCAACAGTATTGCCCGACAGAGATTCCCCCCAATGGATACAGTTAGGTATCGTTTCTTTTGGACTTTTCCCATGTGGATCACAGATTGCACCGAGTGTCTACACAAGAGTATCGGCATATCTCAACTGGATACTAGATAATATTGCCAAATAATATTATGTAAAGCCTCAAGTTATGTGGTACTACTAGTACTTTCTGTTCTTTTGATTGCTATTTCACAGTCTGGAATTTTAATAATGAGTCTGGCAAGGCAGTAATAAGATAAGCGATAATGTGATGAAAAGCATCACAGATGCAGTAATAAGATAAGAGCACCGTTGCATAATAATTAATTGCTGTATTTATTCAGGGATGGATTTCGAAAGTTCTGTTATGATCAGTAGATGTATGCCGATCAGTAGATGTATGCCATATTTTATGTATCAATTAGCAATTTGATTTGTAACAGGTATGGGTAACACTGTGACCATTTTGAAGCACTTTGATCCAATATAAGTGAAGTGTTGAAGAGCCATCCCTAAATAGTAAATACGCTTTCACTTTTATTGACAGATTATATTTTTATTTATCCATTAAACAAAGTGTAACAATGAAAATTAACATTTCAACACAAAATCTGACTAAGAGTGAAATGAAATGTTGTTAACAAAGATCCAAAATGTATGTAACATCAAATAAAACTCTTTTATAATAAAACCAATAAATATAGTATATAACTTAATTGACACCATTTTTATCTTGCAGAATGTAACATGAACAAACTTTCATAAATTGAAACAACAATAAAAACAGGGTTCTAACTAACTGTTACAGTACCAGTAAACATATATTCAAAAAATATTAATGAATATTGATAATTCAAAGAGGAACTACACTTATTTCCATGAAAATAGAAACTAAAGATGCAACTAAATGATTCTAAGAGCTTCAAAAATTGTACAGAAACTCAATGCAGCATCAAACATTCTACGCTTTGATGGATGTAGTTGTGTTTCTATTGTAAATCTTGTCCTGAAATTTCATTGACCCTCCAGCTATTGACTTCAGCTACCGGGTGAAAAATATAATGATGATATTTGAGTTTGATATGTATTTAATTTTGATTTGATGGCTCCTGTGAGCTGGTAGGCCCCTTCAACAGATGTGTTTGATAGGAAGAGAACCTCCACATCTTGTGGATGTTAGCTACTACTATTTAACAACACGAGTGAAGAAGCAGAATAAAGTTCCAAAGTAGAAATCAAAGAATAGACTGGACAGAAAACCAACTCTCATTGGAATACTTTTAGAACATAAATTGAAAAGTAACGAAGAAAAGTAGAACCTGAATAAATCAAGTACCGGTACACTTGAATCACACTTCATACTAAATTGGCATGTACGTCTTTCAGATCTCGACAAAAAGTGGCCAGAATCGTTTCCTGAGAGGCTCGAGACACGCTAACTTGGGCTCCTCAGAATAGTTTGGATCTGTGCAGTTTATAAAAAAGATGGTCCAATATACAAATGACCTTATTGATCAAGCACTCACATTTAATTTTACAAAAAGTTGCTCACAAAAGGATTTGATTCGCTGATCTACGACATAACCACCAGACCAGACCAATGTGCAATGTTGTACACAATGTAGAGTTTAACATCAAGTACAATGTTCATACCAAAATATCTCACCTCATTTCAAAAATGATTTGCAGAAGCCCTCATTGAAATATTCATGAAGTGTAGGTCAAAGCTAATTTTATCGCAATTCTAATAAAATGCACTGGCACTAGTTGAAGAGATTCAAATCGAACCCACCCCCAGGTTTCTCATATGACTACAATAAGACCAACAGCACAAAGCCACAAATAACACATCTAGTAGTATCAAACATATTACACAAAAATACAATCATATGATCATATTATATGGCATGAAATATACATCTTTCATATTGTGATGATCTAGGTTACAAACACAATAAGTATAATCTACCACATACAGCTAACATTAAATATTGATAATACAAAAACACACAACATTTAATCATTTATATGGTTCACATGGGACGACAATTATGATTATAAATAACCATGAATAAATTATATTTTCAACTATTTTTCAATGCTTAAGTGCAACGTACACAGTAGATGCATGGTAAACACTATTTGAATCTCTCTCTCACACACCCCATCCTTACCATTCCATCATGCCTCAGAAATCATTGGTTGCAGACATAGGCTTACTTCGTAAAAAGACTCAACACCAACAGAAAATATTATTCAGCTTGGAAGGATACACATGCGTTGTAAGATAAGCAAGATACCTATTTATCGGTGTATGAAAAATGTGATAGGAATCTACAGTTTAGTTTTAGAGCAACTCATTTGAATTTCATAAGACTTCTCAAGCACTCATTTCATTTTTGCCCTCACTACATCTCAAAATTTGAATTTGTTCAAATAAAAATGTTTTTCAATTTCTTTCTTTTTCTTTCTTTTTTTTCAATACTTACAAGTAGATACCCTAACAAATTTTAGAAACATCTGATCATCAATTTCTCAAAATATACTTGACCGAACCAAAAACTATTCAGTTCTAACATACATTGTGAGTAATGCCACGGAAGATGTTCAAGTCAATCGATTTTGCCTTGCGATCTGTGAAGCGCATACAAAAATAAACAAAAAAGAGAGAGAACAGAGAAAAAAGAATGAGACCAGGTGGGGATCAAATCAGTGCTCCTCCCAAAATATAATTGCTGAAATGTGCATACTCTAGCTGTTTAGTGTTTACCACGTAATAATCATAACTACTTCTCTAGAATACTAACAGCATATCAACAACATTTAGTGACAAATACTTTTAGTGTGCTGAATGCTACTCTTTACAACCATTCTCAACTTCATTATCTTCCTCATTATAACTTTCCCCTGCTGACGGTAAATCTTCTTGAATGCTACTATCATCATCTCCCTCACGGGTCATTTCGTTTGCCGTTTCTTTTTCAGCTTTATCTTTATTTTCATTTTGTCTACTTGATGATCGAATGGTCTGTGCTGTTTCATTGATCGACACTATTTTAGATTGCTTGGAACTTTTATCGTCAGTAACTTCGCTGTGGTTTGAGTCATTTCCAGCGCCATCACCACAACCAAATAAGTCAGGAGAACTGTAAGTCAACGATCTTCTATGGTATGCTATGTTTGAGCACAGATGCGATTTTTGACAGTTTTGTGACTTTTTACTTTGCTGCAACTGAAAAGAAATCACAATATACCGTAAGTGTATCAAGGACCCGTGAATCAAATTCAGTTTGTATATTTCGAGGTATATTTTGAGTAACCATCCGCCTCACTTCAAAGATAGAAAGTAACCACGATACACCCTTATCAGGATGGTCGGTCATGGCGGGAATCAAACCCCAATCTCCTGTTTGTTATTTCAGGGCACTAGTGACTGTTCAGTTGCTGCCTATGTTGGCTACATAAGAAATTAAACCCACCATCACAACCCACTTTAATGCTTGAGAGCGGGCAGGCGTTTGAGACAAACTCGAACAATCACATAATAAATCAAGTCCAAAATGTGTTTTATAAAAATTCTCAATTATTATGAATCTAGATTTTTTTCTTCAGTAACATAATGAGATGAGAATAAATCTGGTACTACAAAAACTACGATTGTGATGGTGCACATCGTGAAATATTGCTTTCCTGGACTTCAAGGTCAAAGCAAGTAGACAAACAAAACCATTTGTTTGTGTAGTCTATACTGCTTCTTGTTCATTGGGCCTACATGCTTTTTTGTCTGAATTCAGTATTACAGTAGCGTAAATCTAGTTTTTTCATTAGTAGCAGAATGAAACAATAACCAATATGATATTTTTTAAATTATGGTCGTGACTCATGCGTTCATAGCGTGAAAGCTAACATGTCTACCAGACGTCTGCAGCCTTTTGAACCACTTTTTGCTAGGAAACATGAGTCTTCATTATAGACAAGCTAAATGAGTGAAGACACAATCTCCAAACATCATTATTTTCCGATCATAACCTAAAACTTGTCACAATGTTCCTCATTGAGGCTAAGGATGACAAGGTGGGATGGTTCTGATAGAGCACTACAAAGAAAATTTCACAATGGCAAAAGTTGATTAATTATAACATGACATATTCATCAAACTATAAATAGTAAAATAACAGTTGACACTATCACTACTTCACTATCGCTTATCAACGTCTAATCTTAAATAGGACTTATTCACCTGTGTTTGTCTCTGAAAAAGTGTCGGTATGCGTTCCACACGATACAACATTAGTTCCATTTCTTGTTCATGTTGTTCTCTGCGCATTCGCTCCTCCTCCCGTCTCGTTTGCACTCGTACGGCCAAGTCCTCATTTGTCGAGTAGTTGATCGACCGCCACACTGGTTTACAACGTACTGTGTGAGCCTTCAAACGAATTTCCTCTTTCTTCTTAATCTCTTCTTGTTTTAGTGATGCTTCACGCTCCAATCGTTGTCTACGTACAAGGTACAAATTCTAAGCAGTTTTTGCACAATGTTCAATAAATTATGTTATTCTCATTCAACCCCAAATGGAATTTGTAAGTCCTCGGTCCAGTGAAAAGGTTAATAAAATTAAAAAATGTATTTGAGTCAGAATTCTTTCAAGATATTGTAATGGCGTGGTTGTCACATGTTATTTTGATTGATGACCATAATTGGGCAACAATGTAAAATAATATGTATATAATTTTCATGGTTGGCAAATTAGGGTTATACAGCTGTACTTCAGATCAATTGAATCAATTTAAATCTATTGACTACTCGCATCCTCTGCCCCATTGACGGCAGAAATCACAACATCCAATCGACGGGGCTGTTAGAACTGAAGTGAAATTCAAATATCAAATGTTCAATTGAATTCAAAGTTCAAATGACCTCAAGTGATATAGATCTAGAAGGCCAACTGGTGAAGCCACGCCCATTTTGTGTCGTCAATTGCAGATCAATTCAATTTCATAGATGAAAATATCATATACCTACACATAAAGTCAACAATAAAAGAATCAATCAAGGAAAATCAAGGAAATGATCAATCAATCAAGGGAAAAAATCAATTTTTCATTTTAGACCAGAATAAATGTATTTCCAGACGCTATACGACTGACAGCAGTAGAAGTTGTGCATAGAATTCACCACAAGTAATATTCTGGCTCTGATTGCGCTACTGTTTGGTTGTTCATTTGTATGTGTGTCGTGGTTCTTCAAAAGAAAAAAATTGAATGAAAGTTTTGTACCGGTATGTGCTTTTTTTAATATGATGACTGATGAGTGATCAAATATTGAAGAAAACATAAAAATCAAACATATATCAATGCTGCATACGTAAGATTTACAGGTGTTTTAATACTATATTCCTGAACTGAAAAATAATAAAAACGGTGGACTGGTACATGACGATTAGCTAGGACAGGCCTGCCACCAACTTTTTTTTTAAATCCTGTTCATGTTACCCAAAAATCCTGTAAAATCCTGTAAAAATCTCATCAAAATATCCGGTAAAATCCTGTAAATTATGCGTTACTAGTTCGAAAAATGAGGAAATTTACAAAAGTATATCGTACAATTCTGTCAAATAAAAATTCGAATTAAAAAATTTGAATTATGAAAAAAATGTTATTCATTTGTATAGTACAGTAGTATAGTGTGCGTGCGTGCAGTTTGGTCGACCATGTGCGCCACGCACATTGTTTGTCCCCTCTTACTTCCCCCTTGCTCTAAGGAAGCCAGCTTGGACAGCCATGTGGTTATCTTCAAGTCAAGTGTTTTCTCAGCAATTTTAACAACACAAGGAGTCCCATTAATACTATATATTATCATGTCATTCATTAGTTAACACTTATCGCACTTCAAAGTGTTGAAAGAGTCAAATCACCAAACTGGATGTTTGAATTAAAAACTGAAAAGCGAGGCAATAAATATAAATATTGGGGCCTTGAATGAAATGAATGAATTATTCTGTCTACATGCACTAGCTGGCTGATTTATTTATTATTGTTTCGTGTTTGTTCAATTTGAATTTCAGCAAAAATTACGAATAAAAGTTGACACAATCACGTCCATTATCCTAAACATTACCGCTCGGGTGTCTCGACCAGCCAGATGTCTGTCTATGACCCTGAAAAGACCCCCGCCTTCCCCCTCATCATACTAGCACGCGCTGCACATGTGGCTGTGACGTATCTCTAGCTTGCCGGGTCGCAAGGAATGTTGATGACAAAGGATTTCACGTAATAAAATATCCAATTGTGAAAACTTGTATTTGTAATTTTTGCTGAAATTTGAATTAAACAAACACGAAACAATAATAAAGCAGTAGTTTGGACTAATTATCAGTTTGAAATTCGAAATAATAAAATTTCGAATTATCAAAACGAATTAACCTTGATATCCCTATACCAGCGGCCGGGGTCATTTCTCTGGTTCGAATTAGCGCGGAATTCGAATTAACCGAGTTCGAATTATCGAGGGTTTACTCAACTGTATTGGGTTACGCCTACACTTGCCCCGTGCGATCGCACCATCTGCTCGGTCTACCAGTACCTTATGCCCCACCCACTTGTGGGCTAGTGCGCATCGCACTTGCTCACACGATCTAGCAAGTATAGGTATGTGACTTGCAAAATTGCCGAGAAACACGTCGGCGACGAGTATTTATGGGAGAGGGGAAATTTCATCCGGATCTTTTTTGTAGGTTGTTGACCATTTACAACGTATCTGCCGATTTACCGCCGTTCATGTTCAAATATTCGTGAAGTCACAGATATCCGTGAAAATAGGCAAATTTGCTCAAAAATCCTGTACACTTTTTATACCTAAAAAATCCGTGAAAACGGAAAAAATCCGTGAAAACGGCAGGCCTGAGCTAGGACATAATTGTATTACTCATAATTTTATATATTTCATAATGGCAATGCAATTCAAATCCATGCATTACATAGAACACATTTCTTGAAAAAATTGTCTATGGGAGCGCTACAAAAAAAATGTAGGGATGTCCTTCCACCCCCGAAACCTCTTGCAGGTTGCCGGCATGGCAAGATACTGTTTTCTCTGTTTTATTTTTCCGGATTTTTTTCTTTGAGATGTAGTTTGAGATGTGATTAGATGCATGTGTGAGAGGTGTAGACAAGCTCTAGACAAAATCTGAATTTAAGCACCAAGAAGAAAATATTTGCTTACCTAGCCGATTGTATTCTTAGAACAGCAGCCAAATTGTTCCTGTTGGCCGAATGGCAGAGCGCCGACCTAGGACGTAAACGCTGATGAGCCAAAAGAGACGAGTAACAATCGTAAGGTGACGAACTCGTAGACTCAATCATCGAAGAAGACCGTTTTGATCGCCTACTTCTTAACTGACCAGTTCTCAAATAAAACGGTTGAGTACTCGTGGATACGTTGTCACTTAGTCTTTCGTCTAGTTCTCGTCTCATCAAATCGTGAGATTTTTTGTAGTTCGGGATTTTGTGGCTCTTCTTCGGTGGATGCTCGGGAGAATTGTCACGGTACTTCGTGGATCCGCTCACTGCTTGTGAGATCTGTTCACGAGCGGCCATGGAAGGTGGTAGAGATGAATTTCTCAGAAGTTCTTCGGAACGAATTTTTCTTTTCAAGGCCCTACAATTGCATTAGAAACAAAGTAATTGCAAGAAAATAAATGAATGTATTAAATTGATGGACCACGATTTTTGTGTAATTGATTTTGATTTTCGATGGTTTAATCAATTATTCTCAAAATCTATACGTACTTGTATCCACAAAAGAGGAAGGTTGTCTACCAACATAACAAACACAAATATCAGAGTATTATTCGTATAGTTATGGTATTTTCAGGGTAGGTATTATGATTTTTCAGGGTGAGATTTACAATAAGAGAGGCAGTAGCAAAGTGTCGGGGTAAACATTGAGGCAATGTCTACCCAACGAAAAAAAAGTAAAGGAAAAAACTTCAAGACCTATATGCTATATCTATATATAACTGTATATCTGTATAACTGTATATCTATCTTTATCTCTAAATTGATTTCAAGTTTCTTCGGGACACGCAGTGTGTTTGCTGGTTGTCCATGCACGCTCCTGTCAATCTTGTCTTCAATCCTTTCTTTACAGCGTCTCATTCCCGAGCCCATCTTACACGTGGGTGATTCCTCATTTCAGAAAATTGGTTGCTCATAGAATTTAGATTTCTAAAATAACTGGTATGCTCATTGACACTCATGTACTGAGCTCAAAAACACTTACCATATCTCAAAAATGTTGTGCGTACCGTTTCCAAAATACGGGGTGTTGAAGTTTGGCTCCGAGCCCAAATTTAGCTCTTTTAAGCATCTGCGGTAATTGTTGGTGTTTCATTACCATTCGAGATATCAAAGTCAAGTAAATTGCAAACAACTCAGGATGTTCCATTCTTTCTAATATAGGCCTACTCTCCCAAACAATCATATCTGTTAATTTCTCATCTCTGTGGGAGGTCAAATGTCAAGGTCAATAATTGCTTTTTTGGCAATTTTGAGACACATTTTCACAAAGAAGGGATCAAAAAACGTGAAAGTAAAATGACTGCCCTAAACTGGACCCATGTGTTAGCATTAATCAATTATTACTTCCATGTTTTTTGTCTCCTTCATGCTGAAAAAAAATCAACAATATTAGAAAAAGTCAAATTTGGTCATTTTTAACCCCACTCTTCATCCAGAGGGGGACCAGGTAAAAATCTGAAAGTACTCAATTTGAAGCAAGTAATATCTGATCTTCAAATGCTGGAAGTTTCTCTTTGTTTTCTTCATTGGTATAGAAAATAAAAAATGTCAAAGTAATTATAATTTACCAACATTTTTCAGTATATGGCCACTAGCCCATATCAAATACAATCTATATAGGTGAGGTATCTTTCTTGCATTATTTCTACAATGTAATTGCTCA
>OZ023326.1:63707917-63787588 GCA_964007535.1 Brachyptera risi
ATTCATATTCATACATGCTTCATTCATATTGTTTCCCGTAACTACGACCGTTGTATCATTAGCAAATTTAGTTATTTTAGCATTTTTTACATTTTTTGATAAAACATCCATATACAAAACGAATAGTAATGGTCCAAGGATTGAACCTTGCGGCACACCACAATTTATATTGCCTATCTCTGAATATATTATTTGATTCCATCTATTTTCATCAGAGTGTACAATTTCAACCTTTTGCTTCCTGTCTTTTAGGTACGATTCAATGAGTTGTAGCGCAATTCCTCTAATCCCCATTTTCCTCAATTTATGTATTAACAGAACATGATCTATACAGTCAAATGCTTTCTGCAAGTCACAGAATAGTCCTAATGTAACTTTGTTTGAATCGACTTGCTTCAGTATATATGATACACTGTCATTTATTGCATCTGAAGTAGATTTTCGATTTCTAAACCCATATTGATATCAATATGATATCGATATATATATATTAGAGATGCCTTCGGGTAACAAATTAGGAACCGAGTACCCGCCACAATTACCCGGGTAATGTTCCTACTCCCAAAAAGTTCCTTCTCTCAAATTCGTGCCTATAAAAATGAACTTGTTTCAATGACACTCTTATGAAAAACTACATGACTACGTACAATAATATATTGAATTGAGGCTACATACATTTATGACTGGTTGTGGTTGACAACCTAGGGTGCCTCCACATTCTCTGGCAATATAGACGGATAATATTTCCACGAAAATTTGTTTTTTTTTGTCAATGCCATTTTTGAAAAGTCAAGTTAAACACAGGCAACAATTCAAAGATCACAAAAATTAAATGAGAAGAATACTGACTGATATCACTATATTTTTTGAATTATATTACACAGTCAATATTTCGCAACACGTCTTGACTGAACTTTATATTGAACAGAAACTACGAATTGAAAAAGTTATAAAACGTGTTCACAAATCAATAGCTTGATAACACTGTTTCGATGAATAAAAAAAAAATCGCTCAATTTGATATCCAACATTGAACACACGTCGCTACTCTTGTCAAACGATAACACCACTCAAGTCACTGCAAACCAAGCAAATATGCATACAAACTACTGTGGTAGACAAACAACAACGGAGTGAAAAGAAATATTTGGCATAGCTCGTATATCATAGAGCTCTAGATATGCTTCTCAGTTCTCAGTAAAGGGTAGTTTTCAACCAATTACAGATAGTGTATTTGGCATGACAACTGAAGAGTTGGTGACGAGAGAGGAAGTCATTACACTGTACGTGTGATCACAGATAAGAGAAGGAGGTGCGACTAGGGCAACTTAAGAGAGGTCTGAGAGGGGAGTTGAGAAAACTTATGAAAATTGCGGAAGGTGATTCTCTCTCGATCGTTTGAATGATTAATACAAGCTATTTTCTACATTATAGGTACTGGTCAGCACAATTACCCGTAACTCAGACGGGTATCCGGGTAACAAAATATTACCCGGGTAATGCATTACCCGAACCCGACCCGGGTACCCGGGTACCCGAAGGCATCACTAATATATATATATATATATATATATATATATATATATATATATATATATATATATATATATATATATATATATATATATATATATATATAAATATATATATATATATATATATATATATATATGTATATATATATATGATGTATATGATATATATATATATATATATATATATATATATATATATATATATATATATATATATATATATATATATATATATATATATATATATATATATATATATATATATATATGTATATATATATATATATACATGAATAAATATATATATATATATATATATATATATATATATATATATATATATATATGTATATATATATATATATATATATATATATATATATGTATATATATATATATATATATATATATATATATATATATATATATATATATATATATATATATATATATATATATATATATATATATATATATATATATATGAATAAATATATATATACGGTATATATATATATATATATATATATATATATATATATATATATATATATATATATATATATATATATATATATATATATATATATATATTTATATATATATATATATATATATATATTTATATATTTATATATATATATATATATATTTATATATAAATATATATATAAATTTAATTAAGTTTATAAGTTTAGTAATATATACGTTAAAGTTAACGTCGCATTGTGAATGAGCCTTCAGACTACTCTACCTGTAAAACTCGTCTTCTCTCATCCGTTGATATACTAAGCTACCGAACAGATTCTTTGGAACTGGCTTTGCTTTGAATGGTTTTGAAAACACTTTCTTCGGTTCTCTAAGCTCGGGTGAAGAGTGTGTTAGTCTAAACCGGCGCTGTTCTTCATCACGTTTCACAAAGCTAAACGGCTTCATTTGAGATCTAAGCTCAGACATACACTGTAGCTTTAGTTTACGCCTCCTGAAAGAGAATCAGATCTCAATTAAAACAGTAAATGAGGATTGATGAAATATTACAAATACAATTATAAATAATAGGCAAACGCAGTGTGCGTTGAACGACTGGATGCAGACATTACCTTTTTTCTTGTTCAAACACAATTTTGTCATATAGAGGTATCTGAGCATGTAATGGCACTGGGTTAGCCTTGAACTGTTTACTTTCATCTTTGAATTCAGCTGCAGAATACATTTCTTGCTCTCTTGTTTTGTAATTTGCTTCTTCTTCATCCCTGATTGGATAAATTTACAAAACAAGAATGATATGCTTTTAATTATTATCTGAATTGTTTCTCAATTACTTCTCAACTTCAAACAATTTAAATGTGCTGATTCATACTGACCTCACTGTCATTTCAAATGGTTCTGGTACTGTGATCTTAGATTCTTTCCATGCAACAGTCTTATAAGGTTTCATCAACACCGGACTGTTGGGTAAGCTCCTTACGAATGGATAAGTAATGCCGACAATGCTATCTGAATCTGAATACAAACATTCTGATTTTGGTAAACAATCATCGATGCTAAACCCATCCCACGCGCTATCAATAATTGAGCTGGAGCTATCAACAATACTGCTGCGTACATTCTTACTATACATCCCAGAATAAACCACTCTTGAATTAGTTTCTCCATTCTTGAGATAATTTGACTTGTATAGATCTAGCGGAGAAGATAAAATATCATGTTTTTCTTTTAATAAAAGCTCATTAACGTCTTCACTGGATTTCAGTCTTGACTCATATGGGCTATCCGAGTCAGATAAATCATTATTATGTGACACACGCTTAGAGGAGGCAGGAATAATGCCGTGTATTTTACGTTGACAATCAATATTTGTCTCTGACGCGACAGATGCTGTTGAAGGAGTGCCCACACTTTCAGGTTCATCACGTTTATCCCAGAGGACTTGGTTTCGTTGAAAATGAGTTCTGCGTTGACTTGATTTAGAATAATCCTCACTTTTCACATAGCGTTTTTGGTCACGATTCTTTACAGCAGATTGGTATGGTATTGTTGATATGATGTTAGAATTCGGATTGATTATTTCCTTTTTCTTCTGATTTTTCTTTTGAGTTTTATAAATACTGGTAGACTTACTAGGCCTATCAACAGGTGAACTGGGTGAACAAAAATTTGAGTCTGTATCATTCAAGTACTCTCTCTGTTTTTCTCTTAAACCTTGAACTTTAATGTTGAATTCTCTATCTGTCAAGTGATTAATATCCTTATAATCTGGAATATTTTCATAGAATTTAAGAAATGATTCGAATGACTCTTTCACACCAGTTTCATTTACTGGTACACTGGAATCTGGTACCAGTATTGTTTCTTTAGGGTTATCTTTCCTATTAATTGGCGATGTTGAAGTCAAGGGAGAAATCGCCAGTTGATCATCACTGAAAAATCGACTGGGCCTAGGGCGAAGTTGGCCAACACCTTGAAAATGAGCATTCTTCATTGTGTTCACCGCTAAACAATCTTCTAAAGAAGTCGATGACACTTGTTTCCTCTCATAGGATGTGTATGGGAGTTGGTTAGAGGGGTTAACAGGTACTTTGAGACAAGAGTGATTGAAGGAAGCTCCAAATTGACTTGACGACATTATTCCAACATAAACACATATCTATACTCACGTAGGCTTATAAAAATGAAGATTGAAGAATAAAGAAACAAGAAACTGTCTTTAAGATTGTTTAGTTGCCATGCTTACCGTTGCTATGGAAACGTAACGTCACGTATCACCGCCAACCAATCACGAATAAGCTGCTAGAACCGTATTTTGTTGAACAGCTGATCTCAAACTACTTGTCATCAAATCACAAAGGCCACGACGGTACGACGGCACTAATTATTTGAAGTTTAAAAGCATTGATTGAAACTATGGCGTGTGTAAGGCTAGGCCTGATCAACAGGTCTTGTAGCACAGTACTAAATAATCAACAAGTATTAATTTGCAATAATGTGCTGCAGTCCGTACGGTTCAGCTCCACTCCAATTTGTTCATCTACAGCGAAAACTGACCAGCCTTACGACATCATCATTGCTGGGGGTGGAATGGTTGGCACAACTCTAGCCTGCTCTCTAGGTTAGGTCTAGTTTCTTACTTAACTTCAACCTAGACCAGTCTATCTATACCACATTTATAATAGACCCATAATAACTGCAAAGATCAGCCATCCTTGGGTCGTTGGAATACCAATTCGATAAAATGCCGGTTATCTTTCGGTTATATTTGGGTTATCTTTCCTATAGACCATTGAGTTTGCAGTGTTACAAACTCAATTCTTAGGATGGCCTAGGCATTGATTTTTATAAGTTCAACTGTTCAATGGCCTAGGCAGGTCTCAGTTCGGTTTGCAAGGTCAATGATTGGTAAATATGCCATGTCCTTAACCTTTCTGTTTTATGTTTAGATTATGGATAGGGCATGGTTAGGGTTAGTAGGGTCAGGATAGGGCAAGAACCCTAAAGTTACAATTTCCAGTTGTCCATTCAACTCACAACCTCACCCTACGTAACCCTGACATCACCAATGCCATCACTTAAAGACCTGAAAAACATTACCCTTAAAAAGACTGGTTGAGAGTGCATGGGACTCGATTTAGTGAAATATCTTTGTTTTTGGGGATGACTTTCAAAATTCAAATTCAACATTGTTTTTTATTCTTATTTCATAAAGTAAAAAATATAATATATAATGTAATGATATAATATAATGATCTAAACAAACGTATAATAATATGATGTTAACAAAAGAAAGTACAAGTCGAATGGTATAATGTATCAAAATTCTAATGGAGGAGACGCTCATACTTTCAATACCTTCAAGATGGTAGGCCTATATAACTATTTATCTCATCGCATAATTGCCAAGCGCATAGGCCTACAGCAAAAAAAATCACATTTCTCTGACAATCGAGTGATGTAAATTGAATTGTTTAAACTGTTATCATTTGTTACCATTTATAAAAATCTGTTTTTCCATTTTAGCAGAATTTTGATATTTTGATGTAGGCCCTACATAAGTTCGAAAGTCATCACTAAAAAACTGATATTTCGCTAAATCGACTTCCATGGACTCTTAGAGTACGGCATATTCACCCAATGATTTTATAACCGTACTTGATTATGAAAATGAAATCAATGCCAAGGGTAGACCTGGGAGCCTAGGCCTAGAGTGGTTGAGAGTCGTTAATTCTGTGCGTCGGCATTGAGTTTGTAGTTGGCCTACAAAGTACACAATAGCATTGAATGTAATCAGCACTTGGATGGATGACCAATTTGAACTGTGTTTAAACTGTAAAATTTAAAGAGCTTAAAGATGTGCGTTTGTAATTTATTTAGGCCTAGCTACTATTATTCGATAACTGGGAAACCATCAAATTAGGCACATTTTGATTCAATTATTGCTCCATGATGAAATTATTCTTCAATTTTCGATTAAGCATATCTTATTGTGAGGGTATTATCGTACTTATTTATTGCATTTTACCACAAGTCCGTAGTGTTTGTAGTTCTTTAGATATATGTTGCGAAAGTGCTCCGTGTAAATCTGTCTAAGATGTGGGCTCTTGAGAGTTCCTGTCTTAGATTATTTAGGTGAATTACAATATTATATATATGCCTCCTCAAAGTTCAGTTAGGGCCTATATGGTCTTGACAGTGTTTCAAGTTATCAATTTGTAATTCCGTTACGAAAGAACTGCCCGCATCGTAAAAATCTGCCACAGGCCAACGAATGTTGATAAATGATTTTTTCATTGAAACGAATTGGAAAATTTTTTTTGAATTTTCCTAGCACTTGCATCTGATTTTTATTTCAAAGAAGTGTAGGGAACTGAGAATGTTAACGGTATCATAAAAATTGCCAACTTCCCACAATTAGCGCTTATTTCGGGTGAATGTTGATTTATCGTTGTAAAAAGAATATATCGCTTCAAATAGCAAAAATGAACTTGACCTGAAATGATTTTGAACATAACAAAACATGAAGAGAATGCAGAAAATTATGGTTTCAGATGACTTCAAATTGTAGGCCTACCTCGCTTATAGCTAATGCTAAAATTCCATGCTTCTAGTCATGCCTCATATGTCATTGTAAAATTTTACTCTATCTATATCTGGACTAGGATTTAAATTAAATTTCAATACATCTTGTATACGTAATGCAACATAAAAAGTGACCAGCTATCTTGTACCGGTATGCATGTACCTATTTAATTTAAATTCTCAATTAGTACCAACTGGTACTTTTATAGACCTGAGAAATTCATTCAAAAATCATTCTCTGGGACAATTGTACTCTGTGCTGCCTGTGAACAAGATCAAAAGATAAATTGGCTCTACTTCTAGGCCTAACTGGTTATGCATCAATGGTGTAAATAAACGAATATGGCCAGCAAGTCACTATTTCCGAACTGTTTTGTTCAAAACGATTCAGGGTATGATAGGCTACGCCCCTAAATGTATAAATTACATATATTTCAACCGTTTTATGCTGAACCAATTTGGCCAAACGTCTTCTCAGCTCATTAGTGAACGTAATAAATTTCATGCGTCGTCGACCTCCCTTGCGCTAGTTTAGCTAAAAGACCAAGTAACCTACAACTATGGGTCACACATCAGTGACTACTCAGTGACTTCGCAAAATTATCATTTAGTTGTATTCCAATTGACGACTGGTGATTGACCCGCCCATAAACGTCACAAAACAGAACATCCAATCAAATGTGCTTTGTTATATTCTTCAGGGTAATGGAGGGAGAGGGGGGGTGGGGGGAGCTGCATGAGTTGATAAAAAGAAATAAGTCAGGGTATGGAGGTAGGCGGGGTCATGATAGAGCGGTAGTCATAAAGGGGGCTACATTAGATGTCGGTAAATTCTCTTTCTTAAATAGGACAGGTAGGGACTGGAATGGGCTTAGTAGAAATGTTTTTGAAGGGGATGAAATCAGGTTAAAGTTATTCCGTCAGAGGGTTAAGGAGATGGTGGGATAGGGGTACTTAGGGAACTTGCCACCGCGCATTTATGTGCATTTGCAAGAGTTAAATAATAATAATAATAATGTGGAAAATTTCACATTTAGTATATGTTTTAAAATCAAGAAAAGGGCATAATTGTGCATTTTGTGACTAAAGCATGAAACTTTCAGGACTTGTTCTTGACATAAAAAAACATGATTTTGGATATGGACGTCGGCTGGGTTCTGCCCCCGGGGGGCGGTACGCCGCCCCCAATTGTCACTTCGCGCGCGCTTGGTTTTTATTTATTATCTCATCAACTATATATGTTACAGAAAAATGTTTGATATGAAACGAAAGAAGGAAAGTGATTCTTCATAACAGTATTTAATTCGTGAGGATTAGGCCAACTGTGTTGGAGAAAATAGATGTTAAACAAAATTACTGCATCTCAGATTTTCAGTTTTTGCTCAAGAAAAGTTGAAACAATGAGAACTCATCATTTAAAAAAAATACTATTCAGATCCCTCATTATTTTTGCATGATAATATATATGATATGTCACATTGACGCAATTAGTTGTTACACAAATAATTATTAAACATGTTGAAGTGCGGCCGTGAGCGCGTCCGCCGCCGCTCGTCCCTTGCCGTCTATCGTCTAACCCGTGCTATACGTGTTCTCGCTGTCTCGCTCAGCCAGTCATATTATCCTAGTAATTGTATTTAAAACATTGAATTTTTCACTCTCATGTTTTAATACTATCTTTTACAGAAATGTGTCACTTGTTAAGTCTTCATTAGATTTATGTTCCTCAATTAGAGCTGATAATTTGATCTTAGAGAGCGATGTAAGTTCTACAGTCAATAACCAACACCCTCTATAAGTGGATTTAGCAATGAATTAAAAGTATATCAACATATTTATTATTGGCAGCACTAACATATACGGAAGGTAATGAATAATTGTCTATATATTAGCGTTCTATCTTAGATAGTAGAAACTGTGCTGATTTTGCGGTCATTCACAATGTTTTTAATATGATAATAAATGTAGAGAAATGTAAACAACATCAGTTTTAACTGAGAATATATTGTTCTGCTCTGCTTATTACAGCCCCCCTCTCCCCCCAACCTCCTTCGTAAATAAGAATAACACAACTGAGACGAGTGGCCGAGGCCCGAGTGGTTAATACACTGAACCGTCATTCGGGAGACCGGGGTTCGATTCTCGCCATGGTCGACCATCCTGACAGGGGTTTTTCGTGGCTTCCCTAGCTCTGTCATTCAGGTCAATACTGGGATCGTTCCTTATCGATAGACCACGACCGACTCCTTCCTACCATCCAAAAGCACCTAATGAAATAACCTCTCATCTCACCATCCTACCATCTCACAATCATTCAACGACGCCAATAGATCGTAGTCATCAGTAGAGTGCGTCGATGAACCCAATTATGAATCAAGTATAAATAAAACGTAAGCATAACATACGATTTGTTTCGAGGATTTTTTTGAAATGATAGGCCCGAATACAATCGACGTGCAGTACAATACAAACAAACTAACCAAGTTAGTCCTTCATTTCACATTCTCCTGAGCACTTGCAGAGTGCTCAGGAGATAGCATATCAGGAGATAGCAGGAGATACCTATAGCAGATACTATAATAACAATTCCACAATTTCACAATCTGCTATAGGTACAATCTGCTATAGCTACAAAATTGTTATATGGTACCGTCGAAGATTATGTTTTGAGTGATGAACCAGAGGGCCTTCATAACATATCACCTTATTTTCATGAAGAAGCCGATACGAGCATCTTTCTTCGTATCAAGAATGCAATTCAGAAAGGATTTTCAAAATATATAATTAGAATAATTGTAGATACAGACGTCGTGATTTTAGCTGTATCAGCAGTTGCTAAACTTCGTTCAGTTGAGCTGTGGATTGATTTTGGAAGTGGAAGGAATTATAGGTACATTGGTGCACATCTGATAGCTAGCTCTATATATAGGACCACATCGGTCGACAACTTTGCCAATGATTCATTCATTATCTGGTTGCGACGCTGTTTCATCATTCTTCGGTGTCGGCAAGAAGGAAACACCCTTCCAGACCTTACTGAATCTCTGATTGGATATCAAATCGAGCAAATTTCAAATGAAAATCAAAACGAAGCGAGACTGAAATTTTTTACCAAGAAACTTAGAACTCTTGAAAATATTCCCCCTCAAGTGCTGCATACATCAACATATCATGTGGGCTTCATCCCAAGGGGGTCACGTGCGGGGACAGCTATTTCACAAAATACCAAATTATCCGAGTCCTGAAGACTGGTGATGGAATAAGTAAGACAATAGTTGGGTGCCGTTCTGGTCAACTTTGCAAAACGCCCGACATTCATTGAGGGAACTAATTAAATGTAACTGCTCGATTAATTGAAGTGTCTTAAGTCCAACTTGGTATACGGCTCTCTGCAAGTGCTCAGGAGAATGTGAAATGAAGGACTAACTTGGTTAGTTTGCTTGTATTGTACTGCACATCGATTGTATTCGGGCCTATCATTTCAAAAAAATCCTCGAAACAAATCGTATGTTATACTTACGTTTTATTTATACTTAATTCATAATTGGGTTCATCGACGCACTCTACTGATGACTACGATCTATTGGCGTCGTTGAATGATTATGAGATGGCAGGATGGTGAGATGAGAGGTTATTTCATTATGTGTTTTTGGATGGTAGGAAGGAGTCGGTCGTGGTCTGTCGATAAGGAACGATCCCAGTATTGACCTGAACGACAGAGCTAGGGAAGCCACGAAAAACCCCTGTCAGGATGGTCGACCATGGCGAGAATCGAACCCCGGTCTCCCGAATGACGGTTCAGTGTATTAACCACTCGGGCCTCGGCCACTCGTCTCAGTTGTGTTATGCTTATTTACGAAGAAGGTTGGGGGGAGAGGGGGGCTGTAATAAGCAAAGCAGAACAATATATTCTCAGTTAAAACTGATGTTGTTTACATTTCTCTACATTTATTATCATATTAAAAACATTGTGAATGACCGCAAAATCAGCACAGTTTCGACTATCTAAGATAGAACGCTAATATATAAACAATTATTCATTACCTTCCGTATATGTTAGTGCTGCCAATAACAAATATGTTGATATACTTTTAATTCAATGCTACATCTACTTTTAGAGGGTGTTGGTTATTGACTGTAGAACTTACATCGCTTTCTAAGATCAAATTATCAGCTCTAATTGAGGAACATAAATCTAATGAAGACTTAACAAGTGACACATTTCTGTAAAAGATAGTATTAAAACATGAAAGTGAAAAATTCAATGTTTTAAATACAATCACTAGGATAATATGACTGGCTGAGCGAGACAGCAAGAACACGTATAGCACGGGTTAGACGATTGACGGCAAGGGACGAGCGGCGGCGGACGCGCTCACGGCCGCACTTCAACATGTTCAATAATTATTTGTGTAACAACTAATTGCGTCAATGTAACATATCATATATATTATCATGCAAAAATAATGAGGAATCTGAATAGTATTTTTTTTAAATGATTTCAACTAATTGTTTCAACTTTTCTTGAGCAAAAACTGAAAATCTGAGATGCAGTAATTTTGTTCAACATCTTTTTTCTCCAACACAGTTGGCCTAATCCTCACAAATTAGATACTGTTATGAAGAATCACTTCTCTTCTTTCGTTTCATATCAAACATTTTTCTGTAACATATATAGTTGATGAGATAATAAATAAAAACCAAGCGCGCGCGTAGTGACAATTGGGGGCGGCGTACCGCCCCCCGGGGGCAGAACCCAGCCGACGTCCATATCCAAAATCATGTTTTTTTATGTCAAGAACAAGTCCTGAAAGTTTCATGCTTTAGTCACAAAATGCACAATAAAAGCTTTATTACATATACTAATTTACCTATCAGAATATCTCTAAATTCCCACATGAAGTATAGATCAAGGTGGCCCTGGCGATTAGCCACGCCTATGACTAGTGGTCAAATGATTGTATTTTTACTCACTGCACATTTCTTTATTATATGGTATCAATCGGTATTTATTGTTACTGATCGGCCTACTTAACCGTCTGTATTCATAATTAAAATTTATATTACGGTATATTATTAAATAACAGCAACAATCAACATCATTATTATCATCATCATTGTTAGTATGGCCTATTATAATGATAATAATAATGATTAGGTCTATTATTACTATTTTTTTATTATTTTCATTTTTTCTCATTACTTAATTTATTTTTTTCTAATTGAAATTGTCATTAGGCCTATTCTCATATTTTTCCTTGGTATTCTGCTATTTTTCTTTTGGTGTTATACCGGTATCTCAGAACCTGTTTGAATATATGTACGTAATATTGTTAAAAATGCAATATTTGTAAAAATGAGTAGGCCTATAATTTTGTTTATGTGTGAATAATGAAATTTAAAAAAATGAATAAGGACCTACATACCGGTACCATAATATTATTGAAAAATATTTTCATTTTTATTATAGACCCTCACTGTATTTTTTGTTCTATCTATTTTTATCAATTGCATATACCGGTACTGTAATATTAAGTGTAGAGGCGACAAATGAATGTTACCTACATTGAATATATATAATATATTCTATATAAATTATACACTGGTCATCATTGATTTTGGTAATACAGTAATGGAGAATGTGCTATTTCAGGTCAAAATACAAAACTGTCGCAGAAAAAAATCTTGCTGTTGGAAGGAAGTGGAGAGAATCAATGGAAGTTGACCAAGCAATTTAGTAACCGTGTTGTTGCCCTAAACCCAAGTACGAAGTCACTGCTTATGTCAATTGGTGCGTGGAAACACATATCTGATGCAAGATTTCAACCTGTTAAAAAAATGCAGGTGCGTACAGAGATGAATCGAAATTTAAAGATTTGGTTACAAGTATCATCGATAGAATTAAAAGATATTCAAAATATCAACCTATTTCCTTCTGGTGACAACATACGGTACTCTCGAAAGTATGTTTAAACTAGAAAACAGGTGCCCGGTGCTAAGAATAATGTGAATAAAATGGTGATTAAAACTTTGTGAAAAATCTATTTCATAAGGAAAAATTGACACTTTATCAGAAGGGTTCATACTTTGAAAAAGACTTGTAGGCCCCATATATTTTCAAATGTATACTGGTATCTAGTTTTTGTGTACAGTCATCAGACCATGATCATACAACATATAATGCAAATGATTTTTCAATGCAATTGCATAAGCTTATTCCTTATGAAATAGGTTTACACTATTCAAAGCTTCAACTGTTCAATAATTTACCATCAATTTATCAATAAACACCAATTATATACCCTGCACAAGTAGCTCGGTGCATACGCTCTTGCTCTATGTGACGCGAGAGATGAGGGCAGATGAAGCCATGATTCGATCTTTGCCACCATCCATCCTTACAGAGGTTTTTCTTGTCGTTAGCGTAGGCTAATTCCGGGATAGATCCTATCCTACAAAATAGGCCATAACTGCTACCTTCCCACTATTCTTTTCTGTTACCTAAGAAACCTTCAATTCATTATCGCCATCATCTAATTAATCATTCATCCGACGACGCTGTAGCTCTTAGTTACCCTATCATTACAGTGCATCATTGAATCAGATATAAACTAATAAATAAAAAACTTACCACATAGGTAGTATTGTACCCATAAATGAAAAATCTTTCAGATGAACTACCCAAGTCCCGACTAGTCGATGAACTAATTGACAAAACCAATTAGACCCACTATTTTAATTTCCCAATTCCTAATTTTAATTCTAATGTTTTTTTCTATTTGAGTCTCAATCCTTTGTACCTACCATAGTTGTACTTCTAGACTACGCATAGAAGCATATATAAGACATAGTTCACGTCACGTGAATTAGAGTGTAGGCTTATGTAGGCCTAAGCCCTCACATTGTAACATACACCATACAAAGTTTATCACATGTAGGCCTATCTATAAAACTTCCAGTTTTGAAAGGCTAATGAATGTTTGATAAGGTAGGCTGAAAGGTATAGGGTAGAATCAATCACTATAGAAAGGTAATGAAGCCAGTAATCAACTACATGTGAATGGGGGAGTCAGGGGAGGGGGGTTGAAAGCTTCCCAGCCATCATGAACTCAATATCTCAGCCCAGTCACACAGGGAATTTGTTGAATTTTGACCTTTTTTTACATGATTTATTTGTAGTTTACCAGCAATTTTTAGTAAATAGTATTGAGCAATATCTTGATTGGTAAATACTAAATATGTTCTAGTTCATGTTGAAATGGTGAACAAAATTGCGACTATTATAGTTATTAGTTGAAAAACGTAAGTCCAATCCAATTTGACATATTAGTATACAGTATTCTGTATTTGTATTAATCTCACCCTCATTTCTCCTTCTAATCTTAGTATTATCATTCTAATGATATGAAAATGAATCAAGCACTGCAATAATGTCGGGCAATAGAGCGACTTTAGTCAACTTGTCTGTGCACGTTTACACTAGCATTTGGTACGGTTCATAAGTTTTCCGATATACCCAATGCCACGAGCTCTAATTAGTCGGTCGAAGCTTTCTGACTGAAGCTGCCAACATACACGAAACACAGTTTGTTAGGAGTTTGGACTGTGGTGGGAGGGACATCGGAAAACACAGCATTTGATGATGAGTGTAATTACGGAGCTTCATTACTATAGTTCATCTGTAATAGAAAGCAGTAACCTTAGCTTGGCTTATAAATCGAAAGTAAGCCTGCTATGAGTGACATAGAAATATACCAAATATAAGATGCTGTTTGTATGTGTGCTCACAGTGAAATATATTGAATGTTTTCAATATTATCATTATACTTTTTCATTCTATTTAGCCTATTATTGTTCGTTTTTATGCCATTTTTTTTAAGGGTAGGCTCTGCAATCCTAGCTAGCTTGCCCTGACCGCTCACCACTGATTCATTTTTTATTTATCATCATCTGACTGTTCTTTTCTCTTGATGTCAGACTGGTGGGTAATACCATAGTTCTAATTCATATATGGAAATTGAAGGAACGTAAAAATGAGAAAAGACAAAAGATAATTGACAGATGTAGATTGTCCGCCCTCGTGGTGTCACAAAATATAAAAACCAATCAAGTGGACAGTGAACCAGGGGAAAATAGGGAAATAGCCAATCAAGGTATCTAAAATTTTCCCTGCTTCGTATAAGTCACGCCCATCTACATTGGTCAATTGTTTCTATCTATCTACGTATATCTATTTATCGTCTAATCCTGCAGTATCCTCAACTACAGTACAATAAATTGAAAATGTGTGTGTGCCATAACATACATGAGGCTGGAGGTTCTTAATCTCTTTGAACTTGTCCATTGTTTATTAAGAATAATTGTAAGGCCTTGTTGTTCTTAGGTATGGGAAACTTCTTCAGATGCAATAATCACATTTAACCACGATGACATGAGCCAAGATATTGCGTATATTGTAGAAAATGATGTTTTACTAAATGCCGTGAATGTGCAAGTAAAAAAATTGACTGCAAACGTGACTATAGTTAACAATGCAAAAATAAAGGGATACCAACTGCCACAAAAAGATACGGATAGCTCAAAAAGCGATGGCGTGAAAGTGGAAATGGAAGATGGTACAACATTCAACTGCAGCTTGTTGGTGAGTTTATTCTGTTTCTGTATGGTATTTTTTATTTTCTGTTTAATAGGTACATAGTACAAATATTGACAAGTTTGACAGTTGAAACGTGAGCTATAGGCTTACAAAAATTCCATGAGGTGCAGTGTGTTGGAAATTTTTGAGTGAACATTTTTGTCAAAACAACGTCCCAGTCTTAAAAACCCTTAGACTGAAAGTGTATGTGTATATACCAGTAGCGTGCGGTGATTATTTAGCTGGGTATGCTACTCTTAATGAAAACAAGTAATCCATACAGGGTAGTATGTGCGAAGCCGGTGACCCGCGGGTTTGGGGGTTTGGGGGGCAAGGCCCCCCATTCTAAGCCCCGCAGGGAATTTTTTTTTAAACCATAATTTTAGGTGTTTTTTGTTGAGTTTTGATGGTACGTAGACGATGCACAAGAGCAGTAACAACTCTCGTAGATCTATGAGTAATGCCACTCCGCATCTCAGCGGCCGCAGCGGCATACGCCGTATTTGTGTTCAACGAACATCCGATCGTTAGAGACTATACGCACAGACGACTCGAGTTCCGAGATTATTTTCACGATTTAGCTTGAAGGACCCAAGCAAACTCACTCACTGTTTTCTGCACACTTCCCCCGCAAATTGCCCATACATTAGGACGTTTGATGCGCGAGAAAATCAACTCCATCGGTACCCCGAGGTAGCTATCGTTTCAAAGCAGGCCAGGCCTAGGTACTTGTACAGTGTGTGTGTTGAATGGGTGGCTAGTGTACGGTGGTACAGGCTACTCTACTCATTGGCGTACATAATGATGACATTTTAACGCATATAACCTTAAGGTTAATGCAAATTTAAGACTTTGAGGCAAGCTGAGTCTGTTTTTTTCAAAGTTATTTGTTGTGTACGCCTAGTTGTTTTAAATAACTAAAATGAAAATAATGTCTTAAAATAGAGGTCAGATAGCAATCTATGTATCTATGTTGGCTATGCTGCGCATAGCTAGCATACCCAGACCGCTCGCCTCTGGTATATACTAATGAACTAGTATCCTACTGATACTGGCTGTAAATTGTCCAATGAATTACATAAAAATCTTGAGAAAATATATATCAAGGGGATACTTTTTAAAAATAAGCCCACTTTTTGTATCTTGTTGAGTTATTGATAATTATTATTTATTTTCATTCTGTTGATATTTTCTGTGATCTATAATTCTATCTATCATGTAGGCCTATGGCAAGATATCTCATCTATAGCACTGATGGCACGCTCACACAGGACGAGATATCTTGTCCATAGCACTCAAAGAATTAATCTGTCAATTAATTTGCATGTACAGTGAAACCTTTATCCATTGTTTTTCAAGGGACCAGGAAAATAACAGGAAAACGATTCATCCAGGAAAGTGTAACATTGATTATATGGGAGTGGGGTGAGAAAAAATGAATGATACAAGCAGGAAAACGATGATCCGGGAACTGTAATTCATATAGGCCCTATATGGGAACAAACTTTCCAGGAATTGAATATTTATATGAATTAACTTACAGATTTTCATATCTTGCTAATAATTCTGTTTTTGCCATTCATTTTTGACCACGTTTTAGCCGCAAACCCCGCCGAATGGAGAAATTTCAAAATTCGTGTACGAAAAAACACATTTTACAATCAACTATTTCTAAACACATCCAACAATAAGTTACTATCTATCTATCTACTATCTGTTAGTTAGATACTGAACTATCTGACTAATGTTATATTATTCATGTTACCGGTACCGTATTTGTCTGAATATGATTTTGCAGCAAGCTTATCTGATTTGTGAGTTGTTGTATTTGATTTTGCACGGATATCTCGTGACTTTGGGATTCTATCATCAACGTTGACATTTGGGCTAATATAATACTCATCTTTTCATCGATATCAGCTTTTTTAAGATCATTTGATGGACAATATCCACCGTGTTTCGTAGACATCTGATAACTTCGTATATTTGCGTCGTTTGTGTTTTTTCTTGATCGTGTCATCGATCCTTGCCTCATTCGATTCCTAGGAGTTTCGGCAACTAGTCGAAACGCGTTGTTGATTAGATCTCGAGGTACCCGATTTTCTCTTGGATCGTTGGGTCGTAAGAACAGGGCCCAATGATAAGAGGATGTGAGTAGCAGTGCACTACGTTGACATACAGATAAAAGCTTTCTCGGCAGACAGAATAATAATCGTGAGAAAAGCATACTTTCTAACCTAGCGACCAATTCTGCTTGACGTACTAATCTGTCTAATCCTGCAGATTGTTGAAGACCTTGAATATCACTCACAGCAAGACCTACAAGCAGGTTAGTTAGAATCACGGTGATGAGTAGAACGAAAGCCAGGAATATCAAATGTGCAGTATAAGGGTACAGAATCTTCTCGTCCTTACTGTGAAAAATATCTACAAATTCTAGCTCCCCAGACATCATGATTACTGTTTTAATTAAAGCCAATTTGATATCTTGAAATTCCGTACGGTTTGGGAAAAGTACACCGAAGCTGAGGCTGAATGCAATTAAAAGACAACTGTAAGCGAGGAGGAATTTTGCGAAGTTAATCGCAACTGTCGTAAACATCTGCACATACAAGCCAAACATGGGGAATCGTCCGACCAGCATCATTAGTTCAAGCCAAGCGAGGAATATAGAAATTGCTGCAACATGGTGCTGCCAATCTTGCCATCTTGGTGTAGTATCGCAAATAAGATTAAAATTTGATGTGCTCCAACCAAATGGGTAAAGACATAGTAAAGTGCTGATGATAATCAACCATTGTAACCAGTTCTCCCAGTAATGGACATAGCCATACCATCCATGGCATATTTGGAACACCTCTTTTAATAACAGTATCAAGTTCAAACTAATCAATAAAAATTTAACGACATGGATTTCTGTTGAGATTAGGTTGGCTTTTGATTCGTTCCTGAAGTATGAACTTGATTCTGTAGAATTTGCTGTTGAAACTCCATTACAATCTTTTTGGAACATTTGAATAACGTACGTTGAGAAGAGAAGGACAAATAATGTGTGGAAAGCTAGGCTAAAGATGAAAAACTTTCTTATACGGCGCCATTTCAAGAATAAAAATGTCTCGCAAAGTGGATGCTTGAGGATTTCTCGTTGACCGACTTCGATGAAAGTCAGTAGCAGCGTACTCTCGCCTTGTTCCACACTTGGTACAAGAATACGAAAATCAAGTTTCAACTCGCAATCCACGTCACCGATTTCGTGATCATGTAGTTTAACAGAGGCGTTCAAGTTGGCTACGAAACGTGGTATGATATCCGGAGTTCTCCTCACGATGAAAGATAATGCAGAGGCACCACCTTTAGTCTTAGCGGTGACGTCACCTCCGTACGTTAACAATAGATAAACGCAGCTGGAGAACTCGTTGAGAGCAGCAATGTGTACCGGGGAATAACCAAATGCGTCAGCTTTGTTAACTGCTGCTCCCCATTCTAAAAGTAATTTGACACACTCACAAGAACGACTCACTTTGACGATGGCACCATGTAGCGGTGTTCTACCGTCCGCGTCTTCGCAGTTTGGATCAGCCCCACGTTTCAGTAGAAGTTCTAACGTTTCAGTCGATTGCGATAATGCTGCGAGATGCAGTGGAGTTTGCTGACGATTATTAGTGACATTGATCTCCGCTGAAGCATCCAACAGCAACCGAGCACATTCTGCATTCCCGTCTTCGGCAGCTAGGTGAAGAGGAGTCACTTTACCTGGCCCATACTGTACTTTCACACCTGCACCGTGATCTAATAGAAGCTTAACGCAAGCCGCGGAACCTAGCGCTGCAGCCACGTGAAGGGGTGTCTCGGTGAATACTTGAGGTGTGTTGGGACAAGCACCTCGTTGAAGCAACTCTTGTACGCAGTCGACAGCGTCGCTTTGAACAGCATAGTGAAGTGCGCTGTGACACGTTATTCCGGCGTTTATGTCTGCGCCGGCTTGAAGAAGGTGGCGCAGACATTGTAGATTTCCAACACTGGCAGCGCAGTGTAGAGGCATGACTCGATGGTGACGATCCCACGCGTTGACTGAAGCGTGGTGGCTGATAAGTAGCTTGCAAGATGCGTCGGCACTTGCGCAGCATGCCAGATGAAGAGGGGTTCTATAAAGCAAATGTAGGACAAAATGATATGGGAGTTGTCTAATGTACCATGTATTTAATCAATTGATTCATACGAGGGTACCAGTACTGTCAAGTTTCCATTATAGGTCCACATTATTCTCTTCAGTAATCATCATTATTCAGTATCATTATTTTATATTTGTATTAGTCCAGCACTGTTCTAAGGATGCACAAAATCAATTTTAAAAAATCAACCCTATTGCATTACTTATTTTGGCTAGGAAAAGGAGAAGAAATACCTTTGTTTAATTATTTTCCAATAGACTCTTATGTATCAGCTAGTAACAATGGTAAAGATTATGTGATATCAACTATTTCCAGCAAAGCTAATGAACAAGGTCAATCTTCAGCTACTTGTTATGTTATTATCTTTATATGGCTGTATCAATAGTTATTATCAAATACAAGGACATGCTATTTTAGAGGCTGATGCCTGATCCTGGTGACTTATTAGAATAGTTGTAAATTAAAATTTGTGATTATGTATTTTATTTATTAATTACGAATTAGTGTACTCGTTAACTATATAGAGTAGGCTCATGATCCATGATCCGATGAAAATTCAAGAATAATGGGAAATATGACAGACTAATTCATTTAAAGTCTAATAGCCGTTTGGTCAGCAGAGTCAAAAAGTAATTTTGAAATTAATTCTACATTGGGGAAATTTGAGTAAAGCTTCATGGAACATGTGTATTATTGAATTGAAATAACATCAGAAACACTGTCATATTTTTTTTGCCGATGTTACAGCGCTTGAAAGAAATATTAAGTTGCTATTTTGACTTCATTTTGGTGTAAAATCAACTATTTTTCCTCTTAAAATGAGTGTGATTTATAAACGAGTACGGGTACGTGTATTTATTTTTGCATAATTATATTCATAACATCTTTATCTACAATAAAACAAGTTTTTTGATTGAATGTATTTACTTTTAGTATATTTTAATGATTTGTTGAATGATTAAAACGCATGAAATTTGAAGGTTGCGTGTTGAATGATAGGGAAACATCCAGTATTTGAAGTGATATAACTCAAAATTTATCCCGGTTAGCTTATCATTTGTTTGGATATTATTATCGAGCACATCAAAACGAATCAACTGACAAAAAATCATAATTTTTTCATGACCATGAGGTAATGGAGGTTAGACCTTAACCCCAAAAAATTGGAATAATCTCAAAAAACAATCTACTGGTGAAGAAACATTTCTAATAATTTCTGACCTTCCTGCCGTGTCGATCACGTCAATCGATTTGGGTTGTTTGAAAATCAACTTCTCGAGCAGTTGACTCTTATTGAACCATGCGGTGCACAGCATGCCCGTCCTGCTCGCGTTATCGTGCTTGGCAACGGCGTCAAAATCGCCCGCTTCGAGCAGAGCGACAATTTCCTCGCCGCCCGGCAAACCTCGTAGACTGCTGAGTATCTCGTTGTGGCTCCAGATGTCTTGATGTTGACCCGACCTCCGACTGCGAACGTAGCAACAATCTTCGACGGCGGAACACATTGTCACATCCTCCTCGCTCGATATGCTGCTCCGTGCTAGGTTTGGTTCAAGATCCTTTTCATCTACCCAGTGGATTTTTAACTCCTTTGTTACGTACATGAAACAACAAATAATATGATTATATTTTTGTGTGTTCTTATAATGTGTAGGATATAAATATAAACTACAATATCAAAAAAAGAGGGCAAAAGAGAAGATAATTCAAATAACGATCGAAGATTCCTTTTTTCAACACGAGTGACCAAATTTTTCATCATACCTTGACTTATTAATTTACTATTTACTGTTTACTGTTTGTTGCATGAGGTACATTATAGATTTTTTTAATAATAATTATTGGGGTTTGTACTTGGATGTCTTGCATTAGTCTCCACTTTATCAAGATGGGTTTGCCATATTATAACCTATTGCCTATTGGGTTGAATTTCAATTCTTAGTTTATTCTTCCTTGTTCCTCCTTCAACCCTTCCCAATGCACCGGCTACTGATTTGTACTTATATTGTAAACAATATAATATTTCGACACTTGGGAATTTTGATACTTGATCATTATATTATGAACTTATATTATAACTGAACTTATGCGAATAAAATATACTTCAAATTGTATTTTCATAATTTGTACTGTAGAACTGTGGATATAATTGACGTGCAGTTATGTAGACCTATTACGCGCTTCGCGTTTGCAGCTCTTGAGATTCAGTTTCTTCGCTTTTGAAGAGCACTAATTCTGAAATATTCAGAATATTTAGTGCTCAATTGATGCTCTCGATTGCCACCAGCTTCACAGTTAGTGGTCCCATACTTTTCGAGATATTGAGAAAATAGAGCGGGGGTGCCAACTTCCAATAAACCCGAATATAGACACGCCAACATGCTAAAAAATTCCGATTGACCGTTACGGCGCCGTGAAAAACCCCTTCCGGTGGCACGACCGACGCCTTCCCGGTGACGTTGCGGATGAACGAAATTTTTTAGCGTAATGCCGTGTCCAAATTCGGATTTGATGGGCTGTGTTCCACCTATGAATGATTCCCCCAGAAATTTTGATCCGAAGTCTGGAAGATATAGGCAAAAAAATGGGAATTTTCAGAATTAGTGCTCTCGTGCGAAGTGCTGCGTGAAGCCCCGCTTTTTTTCTCAATATCTTGGAGAGTAAGGGAGCACTTATTGTGGGACTGGTGACAATCAAGGGCACTAATTGAGCACTGAATATTCTGAAATTTTCAGAATTAGTGCTCTCGTTGGGAGGTGCTGCGTGAAGTTCGTACCCCCCGCTCTATTTTCTCAATATTTTGGAAAGTATGGGAGCACTAATTGAGGAACTGGTGGCAATCGAGGGCACTAATTGAGTACTGCATACTCTGAAATTTTCAGAATTATAGCTCAAGTGGGAGGTGCTGCATGAAGTTGGCACCCCCAAATTGTTTTCTCAATATCTCGAGAAGTATGGGAGCACTGATTGTGGGACGAGTGGCAATCGAGGACACTAATTGAGCACTGAATATTCTAAAATTTTCAGAATTAGTACTCTCGTGGGGGTGCCAACTTCACGGACCTAGGTGTCGACCGTGCCCACTCATCGGTAGCACGGCAAAGATCAAAGCGTTCAAACCCCAATTTGATTTGCCCCCAGCGCCCAAACGAGTTGAGCACAAACAGTGAAATTCCGTGCACAAACGAGCACAAACGAAGCAGAAACAATTGGCATCGAGGAAAAAATCAAAATCCATTTTGGGGGTTCTAACGACATCCCCCCCCCATTTGATTTGCCCCTAGCGCCCAAACGAGTTGAGCACAAACGATGGAATATCGTGCACAAATGATTGGCATCGAGAAAAAAATCAAAATCCATTTTGGGGGTTCCAGTGACATGCACCCCCCAATTTTATTTGCCCCTAGCGCCCAGACGAGTTGAGCACAAACGATGAAATTTCGTGCACAAACGATTGTCCTCGGAAAAGAATCCAAAATCGATTTTGGGGGCTATAATTTTGGGGGACATAACGTTGATTGTTATTTTTTATTAACGTTATAGTGGCTAGCTAGAGAATTACCCCGTTTTGACACTCAGAATGCACCCACGTCATCTGATTTCCACATATGTTAAATAGTAATATAATTCATACAATTCCTCAGTGGGCCACTGAAATAACGCCCGCGGGCCATGGGTTGGTCACCACTGAATTAAATGATCATCAGTTAGGTCCTTATTTGATATTAATGACTTACATAGATGACATTAATGACTGACATTTCTCTATTCTCTCATACTATTCTGTAGTCTAGGCAGTGGAAGTGGTTGTATTTGAACATTTTTCATTGGTAACAAAGGTCAATCCAAATAACATTGGATAACAAGTTAATCCAATAATTATTGCTTAATCAACAAATGTATTAGTAAAACTGTACATAAATAAATAATATATACATTGAGTGAGTGAGGGAGGGGGGGGGGGGGGGTAGACACAAGGCATACTTGTAGATAAAATTCATGTTAATTCATGGGAGTCAATAGCAAAATATCATTTTCCTGAGCATAACTTTTTAATGGTTCTGATATAGGTAAAACACATATAATTTTCCTTTCTTAAAATTATGCGGAATATAATTATTGAACTTTAAATCTAACTCGGATACAGCTGAAAAAAGTCTTTCTGGTTGTACACCTTCGAAAATTATAGGATATACGTTGAATAGTTTTTACTTATTTCATATAGAAAGTAGTGAACACATCTGTTTCACACATTTCAGAATTTTGACATGCCACCCTCCATGGCTCAGTCAGCTAAGGCTTTGCTTTAGAAGCTGAAGTCACCGTTGGGTGTGGGTTTGAATAGAACGTTTTTTTTAAATTTCCTTTCACTTATCATCATTTCCTGGCTTCATTATCATCTGCTTGTTCATACCCCCGTAGAACCTAGCTGTTGTTGGGGTTGTTTAGCAAACAATAATCATTGAATCTTCATCGAATTTTGATACCTTTACCGCTCAAAAGGGATAATAAAAAAAATGATGTTTTGCTAAATTGACTATCATGTGCTCATAAGAGGAAAATCTGACTGGGATGTTATAGTATTTTGTGAAAACTTGTATTATATTGAGAAAAATTCTATATTTCAAATAGAGAGATGCCTAGCAAAATTCTGTTGCAGAGGATGGCGAAAAAACAAATTTCTATTGGGAAAATAACATCCCCCATTCTCCCCATAATTTTGTAGTTCACTATTCTACACAATTATTACTGTGTTTATTGTTGCCTTAAAGATACCTGCACAGCCGAGAGGTCTTGAGATTTTTGAGTCTCAAATCCAACCCTAGACATTCTCCCCTGTGGTGAGGCACTCGGACCTTGAATCATGTCTTGACTGTTTCCTTATGTCCTCGATTGAGCGCTCATTTATTATTCGTCACCACGTCATAGCCATAGATCACGGCTAGAACAATAAATTTACCACCACTGAGAGTTCATTACCTGTAATGAAGATGTCGACGAACATTCGGCATCATGGAACGCTCTGTAGTGTATCATTTTAATTGAATTATCCTTGTCGTTGAAATACACATCACTTGTTCTTTACATCGACAATAATTGTAATATTTAATCTGTCTCATTCCTGAAAAAGTATTCTTTTCTAACTTCATGTGTTTGCGTCGGTTTGCGTATAAAGTATTAGTTTTCTTTACTGTGAGACGGGAGAATTATGATTAGGCCTGACCACATCCATTATCGTGACTTCTTATCGTCCTATCACCACAGACTGACGTATTTCGTGAGTGGTAAATAAGAAACAAGTGTGCTTGGGGGGGGGGGGGGGTAACACAAAACTGAATAGTGAATACCCAAACATAAATGAAGGAACTAAATGCCTATCTAATGATACTACCTGAAAATGCAATCATTTCATTATTCGTGCTGCAAGAATATAGTGTTGGTATGTGACATGAATTGAAAGATTACATATTTGAAAGATAATCGTTTTAATTTTACGCTTGCCAAGCTCGCATGGAACTAAAAAAATCAGCTTGACCTGCAATTAAACTGGAACCAAAACTACTGTATTCATCTTCCGCCAAACTTATTTTTTGAGTAGTTTCCAGTCTTCCCACGATGTAAAATTAATATATATTAGAGTTGTCATTGACGTTTTTCATTAATAATGAGTCATGTAGGCCCATATTGTATATTGCATTATCTCGGTTGAATTTAAGCCTATTATTGGATCTAACCACCACCCATATTTCCTGTAATTCGCGTTAAATCGTAGGCCTATTCGTATTTCCTTACATTCGCATTGCAAAGAATTACTCAATTTCGACTACCGTTTATTGCTGATTTATGAACTCTTATATATTCATCAAGAAAAAAAAACTATGGTAGGCCTATGTGTCATTTTTCAAGTAAATAAACGATGAACCTCACTTTCTTGAAGGCATTATGCCGTACACGCGTATACCATTCTTCTTTTATTAACATTCTTGCCAGATTTTTCATCACCTAAAGCCTTTGATAATATGTCCCACTAGGATCCGACTATAGAGTTGCCAAGGTATTTTTAGTATGTATATTAAAAAACAGACTATGCAAACTAATAAATTCTAAGAACTACTTTGTGACAGAAATCTGCCCGTTATGGACGATATAACTAAAAGATCGACACAATTAGGCTGCATTGAATCACACTGAAGTCAGAATTGGTATGACTGCAATGAAATGTGAAACTAGAAATTATTTTTTTCTGTACGCTCGATCATCAATTATTCGGGGCAAATCTATTTATTCCACAATATTCAATCCAATCGGTCTGGCCGATTTTATGAAAATAATATGCGAGTTGAAGTTTACTTTAGTTTAGTTAGTACTAAGTTTACCACTTTACTTGAGATTTTACAAGAGTTATAGAGATTGAAGCCAGACATTACTTGTAGCTTCGGTATTTTGAGAGTCCATTAGTATCCAGGATGATATTTACGATTAGAAACACATCTACATCTTTCAAAAGCGATAAATGTTCAAAGCTGCAACGAGTTTCTCTACCATTACCGAAGTTTTACAATTATTCAGTTCGTAGACAACCTTCATCTCTCGTGGATGCAAGTTTAGCTTCACTTTCCTTATATTTGATCCAACCTATAGTGACGTAATGTTCTCAAGAATACAATTTTCTTTCCAAGACACGTTTTACCTTCACCCCCCCCCCCCCCACAAAAAAAAAACGGAAACATACCCAGATTACAGAACCATAACGGGAAAAAGTTCTTAGAGATTTTTACTCCCCCAAGACGCGGTCAAAAGTGGGCCCTAAAAGGACCCAGGTTGACGTCATGAGGTAGGCCTACTCAAGTTTTGAAAAAAAAACGAATAGTATATAATGATCTAATTCTGAATATATATCGTGAGACACGATTTTAAGGGGGATTCACACTTCAAGACGCGTCTCACAGAATCGTATGTCGTGAGACAACTTTCAAGGGGGTTTTTGCCCCCAAAACAAATGTACAAAAGTACTCATTATTCGTAAAACGCGTCTTGAAGAGCAAATTTCCCCTAAAGATCATGTTTCACGATATTCGAAATTTGGGCAATTTTTCCTATTTTTTTTTCTCTAATAACATCGAAACTTGATACAAAATCATTGTTCCCCAATTAAGGCTATAGATGAAAGATAGGTCGTTTGGACGGGGCACCATCAGGGCGATCTTACCACACCCCATTTTGATTATAAAACCAATGAACTTCAACACCAGCACTGCGCTGTCTGTGACCTGATTTTCCGCCGTTGACCTGATTTTCCGCCGTATATAAAAGTCTTTCAGTTTCCAAAAGTCCGGAACATATTATGAAGTGATTATTAGGAACACCTAGGCCTATAAAGTGGCGATTTTGTCATCCATACCTTATGAGGTGAACCTTTGGGATGTTATGGGTCTATGTGACCGCGTTTTAATGGGGGAAAAAACCTCATAACGTGTCTCACATTATGGATCTGTAGTATGGGTATTTTTACTTATCATGTGATACTAATTTCATTTGCTTATACTAAAAAAGGTCCCATTTTTAGTGATATGCGTCAGGGCAATTGTCCCCCGAATATGGAAATATGTCTTGTGATATATATTCGGAATCTGGGCGTCTTTTCCTTTAATTGGCGTTTTCGCCATCCATGTACCTTATGACATAAACTTGGGACATTTTGGGGCCCTTTTTGACCTCTGCTGGGGGTCAAATGCCTCTTTAAGTGTTCTGTAAGACGCGCATATCGTGCTAGCCTTGTCATTTATCTTCATCAATGCCCAGAACACAATATGTACCTTATGAAGTCCTTTCTGGTCCATAGAAGGCTTGTACTCAAACACAGCCTTTCTATCTATTTAGCATTCCCGTCGACATAGTTAATTAGCCAACAAAGTTCATACATATCTTATATATATATATATATATATATATATATATATATATATATATATATATATATATATATATATATATATATATATATATATATATATTCTGAATTGTTCATAGAATATATTTTGGAAAATATTTCCAAAATATTAACCGAAATTATAATTATGAGAATATTTCCCGCAGAATGTTCTCCGCTTTCATCACTATCCAACCACGCAGTATTATAAGTCAATGATCTAACCATAACATAAACAAGGTGTATGTATAGTTATAAGTAGATCTTTATTCTGTGATCCAACCATGGATTTAGAAATGATATAACAACGCATTTATGTAGTTTTCTTAGTTTATATTTGGCCGCCCATTGAACATGTTAATTATAGATCTTTTCCTTGCGTTGTGGAAGATTTCAATTGTTTATATTATAGGCAAAATCAACACTCTGGTCTATTGGCTTGGAAGTTTAAATAATACGGTCTGTATGCATAATCATGGGCGCCGACATTCGTTTGTATACATGAATCCACGAGAGATGAAGGTTCTGATCGACCGTCTCCCCTACCTCACACCTCGCATGTGGTGGATCGCGCCTTCATCTTACGGGAATATACTCCCTATATACGAGAGATCTTGAGAGAAAATGAAGGATCCGATCGACCGTCTTCCCTATTCCACAAAACTAACGCAGGAAGAGTCTCAACAACATAAGGAGAGACGTTGACGGTTACGGTTTACGTATCTACCGACGTCCGTCCGTAAACTGAGAACGATAGAACCCACGTCTAGACGTAATTGGAAGCCCTACATTGACACACAAATTACACACTTACGTAATTTATGTAAGATTTTGTCTTAAACTAACTATTGATGAGTCGTGCATAATCTAGAAAACAAAATCTTGACGCATTTTGTCGAGTACACTTTAGATTCAGTATACTGAATTGAACGAAAATGATAACGAAATATTCTGCGTATATAGGTTTTAAGTTATACCGTAATGAAATTAATTTTGACTGATTTCCTATCTTTTGATATTGACTATACCTTCATCACAGAGCGTAGAAACCTGATAGTCTACAGCAGAAAGACTCAGCCTCAGCCTACAGACTCAGCCCGAAACATTTCTATTACAATTGGAACCCTGAATCGTTTTGGTAAAATCAGTTGGGAAATAAAAAAAGCCTTATGGGCGTAGGGTGGCGGGCGCCTTATCCAAACCGTTCTAGCTCTGTTTATTATATTAGGAAAACGCAGTATATGGGATGCGCTGTGAGATGAGCTTAGAAGTATGGAAATCTAGAATAGAAAATATTCTGTCCACTCTACATCTACAAACTTCGAACGTTTTAAAACCTTGCTTGCTGCCTCTTGATACGCTGCATGTTTATAATGCGACCACTTGAAACAACTTTTGACCCTACTATTCAATTAAATGTATACTTTTGATGCGTTTTCTTCGTTATTTCTCATCCGGTTGTTGTAAAAATCACTGAAAATGTGTAAAACAGTTTATTTCATATTCAGAAGAGATTGTAGAGCTCTCAGGTGATTTTCGTTCTTCAAGTATTTTTCCTCTTGGTTATATATTCTTATGGGGATTTTCCCAACTTTCCGAATTTTTCCGGAAAAAATGTTCAATCGATTTTCGTGAAAAACAATCCCAACCTATTCTGGTGTGACAACAATATGCCAAAAAAGTTGAGGATTCTATTGATTTCGGAGATTTCGATTCGAAAGTTTCGATTGGTTCTTCTTCCTGACCTGTAGGCCTATATATCCACGTACTAAATTACTAAAAAAAAAACGAAGCCCAATTGTTACAGTTCTTTGTATATTTATTTTTCTAGTTTCAGAACCAGTGTAAATTCCTACATTCCGACTTCATTTTCCAATAATTTTCAACTCGTTTGCTGAAAACTACTAAAATGTCTTTCCAACAATCCGGAACAATATAAATGCGATGAGTCAATGCTGTAAAATATAAAGCCAAACGCTTGAGTAACTTTATGGCTTTTTTCATGTGATATGTCAATGTCATGCATACATTTTCTTATTAATTGACAACAATGTCCTCCAAAATGTTGATCTCCAATCACTACTGCGGTTTTATTCTGTTTTCCCCCCTAGTTACTATGTATGGTAACCTGATAGCAATACTATCTTCAGATAGTTTCAACCATGCCTCTACAAAATAATAACCACAAAATGATAGGCATATGATAATATTTAATAATACATGATAAAAATGTATACATAGTATTATAACAATTACGATAAGAATAAGAATATAAAAATGAGTTATTTAAAAGTAAATGTAGTCATTGGAATTTTCATTACATATTCATGAATAAGCCTTTTGGCCACGTCTTTAATGTTGTAATTTATGAAAGAAACAGTGGTTTAACTTGTTTCTCATTTTGTGTGTCGGCCTATACGTGCATCAGTTGGTTTAAGAGGGGTGTAATATATTATTATCCCATCGATCAGATTATGTTATTGGCTCATCTATACAGTTATTGGTTAATTGTTTTGTAATTTCATTTGTTTTGTTGCTAGTAAATAATAATTATTACCATCAACCACTATTTGTAAATAAAATCATTCAAGAAGTTTTATTATATGTTGATTGTATATTCACCATAGTATCTCTTTTCTTAGATTTGCATAAGTGATTACTGAACTTTACCGTTCCTAAAGAACCCTAGTTAGATATTTTTCGGATCACGGGAATCGAAAAGTCATAGGCAAACGGAAAAAGACGAATTGTTATGAAACTTGACGTTCAAGTAATGTCATTACCGAACATAATACTGACTATTGTGTATAGTTTTGCGCCAAAACGGTAGACCCACTTTTGAAAAACCATTACAAAATCTTGAGAACCTACACCTCATTAGAATAACCCAGAGGGGAAATGATGGAATGACAATTTTCTTCTTAAAAAGTCAAATTTGCACAGACTCCATTCAGACATAAGAATGGCTGCGAAGTTTCACATGCATTTTTTTAAAGCCGTTTTGAAGAATGAAATTACAAATGTATTTTAGCTAGATGAATTATGAATTGAAACGACAAGTGAAATTAAAAAATTTGCTGAAATGATTAATTTAACAATTACAATTAATAGAGCTGCATTAGTTTCAAAACAAAGGCTTGTAAATGTCGATTGCATTTCATATAAAAAAACTCAGTCACTTACCTCACAACGAATATGCTTCGTTTTCAGTGAGTGCATGGGAGGAGTCGATTTAGCGAAATTTGATTTTGTGGGTTGGTAACTTCTGAACGGTATAAAATATTAACATGATGAGGCAGGAGAAACATATTTATTTTCAATACCTTTCGGGCTCAACGACGCACTGTAATGATAACTTAGATCTATTGGCTTGTTATATGAGCGTAGCGGAGATTCCATTTCACATACCGAAAAAAATGGGCTTCGTTTTTATGTTTGTTTGTTTTTTTGCTTGTTTGTAATTTTGTGCGCAGCATACAGGTCAGGAAAAAATACCTATCTACTTGAAACTTTTTAAAAATATTTCTGTCATACCACAATAGACTGGGATTGTTTTTCAGATGAATCGTTCGGGAGGTTTTGTCGGAAAAAATCGGAAAATTTGAAAAATCCTCATAAGAATAACCCGGAGAAAAAATTCTTGAAAAACAAGAATTCTTCAAAAACTCTCAAATTTTCACCGAATATGTACAGTACTATTATAGACCTTTTCGGAGATTTTTGCAACAATCGGATGAGAAACAACAAATAAAACGCAATAAAAGTGTACATTTTATTGAATATTTGGATCAATTGGTTTTGCAAAGTGTAGGGCCTATATGCGACAGGTTGCAGCACCATAAATATCAACAAGTTGCAGGTAAGGTTTTTAAACGTTTGAAGTAATCCAGGGTCCGTAAATGTGAATTGAGCTGACAGAATATTTTTCATTCTAGATTTCCATACTTCTAAGCTCATCTCACAACGCGCATTCCGCGTTTTCCTAGTGATACCTTCAAGTGATTCACTGACACTTACGCGACGGACACATAGGCGACGGACACTTGGGCGAAAAAAATTTCAGATTTCAAAACGGGCGACAAAAGTTGTTTAATTTTTCAATTATGTAGCTTTTGGGTAATTGTGAGAATAAAGAATGACTTTAAAAAAGAAATTGACGTACAAAAAATGTAAATCCGCTATTTTGAAGCATTTATTGTGGCTTTACAAATTTTTTAAAGTGTCCGGTTTTGAAGTATGTTAAAAGCATATACTTGCCCATCATGGAGATGTCGTTAAAATGATATACATTTATGATATCCAATTTCATATGATTGTAAGCAATTTAATTGCATATTTTTTCAATTTTGGAAGAATGAAATGCTCAAAGTATAAATTGTTGAAACAGTGCTCTTGCGTCAAGTTTTGAAGTTTCTACCATGAAATTTGAAAGAATCGGAATAAATTGAATTATAATATATTTCATTAGTTTGGCGGATTACTTTTCTTCAACATAGAAAAAATGCATCTTTTAAGATAATCAATCTGTTTGCCCAAACATCTTTGTACGTGCGCTTGGGTCGTGTAGGTGTTGTTCTTCCGTCCGAGTTTACGTCATTCTGGATAATTTGAAATAACAATATTTGCGTGCGGGTGATGTTTTCATTGGACACGTAAAACAAAATGTCTATAGCTATAGGCCTAATGGTAAAATGTAAAATACAATTAAATTCACCTTATTTGTATATTAATTTCAAATGTTGAAAGTTCAGTTATATAATTATTCTGTAATTAATTTTGAAACTTGAATAAAAAAAATATAAAATGTAGATACAACCACGTTTTTATTGTTTTTTTGGCGAAACTACACGTGACACAATAATTTTGTTTTCAGATTTTCGAAAGAAGAATCTAATAATTTAAAATAGGTCACGTTCTAGATCTCGCCTAACCTGGTACTTCATGTCCAATGCACGTATTCTATGTGCAAGAACAGTAGGCCTAATCCGCCAAATTAATTAGACGAGCATTAGCGAAGTCTCTCCAATGCACAGTAGCTGAGTGGTTATAGGCTTATAGCGCACTTGCTTCGTGTGACCCGGGAGGTGTCGGACCCGGTTCGATCCCCGCCACCGTCCATCTCTACAGGGGTTTTTCGTGGTTTCCCTCTGTAGTCTAGGCTAATGCCGGGATGATTCCCACAATATAGGCCTCGACCGCTTCCTTCCCACTATCCTTCCCATTACCCATAAAAACCTTCATCTCATCATCCCATCATATCATTATTAATCATTCATCCGACGCCAATAGATATCAGTCATCATTACAGTGCGTCGTTAAAACCCAATATAAAACAAAAAAAATTAATCGTCAATTTCTCTGTATTTTTTAGTTTGTGTTCTCTCTACGGGCCAAAATGAAAAAAATTCCAAAATGATAGACTATTGCGTTTTACATATCCAGTATACAGATTTTATTCTTATTTTCATTTTATTTTCATTTTTTTTAATAAGCCTTTGATCATGTAAAATTGGCCGTCGCATATGTGTCCGTCGCCTAACTGTCCAATGATAAAGTGGATTAAAGTAGATCGCCTAAGTGTCCGTCGTATACGTGTCCGTCGCCTAAGTGTCCGTCGTCAAAACGTCTCTCGCCTAAGTGTCCGTATACCCCTATTCAACTCATATCACATAATTGTCAGACGTATACAAATAAAAAATGAAAACAGCTGTATCCTATGACAATAATGCAATATGAATTGAATTACTTATACCGTCTTGTAGGTATTAAAATTATCTGTGTTTGACACTTAGAATTTTGATTCGAAAGTTTTCACACAAAAAAGTGATATTCAACTATCAAATTTTGACCTTATTTCGTGAGTTTTCAGTTTATTGTTGTGTATTTATCTCTTTTTCTCTATTCATTCCCATTTCACCTCAAGAAAGAACGCGATTTTTTTCCCAACTGAGAACTGACAAGAACGACTTATAAAATATTCAGACTGGTACTTACCTCTTTCGATATACGTTATTACTACATTAACATTCTGTCTCGGATGAAACTTGAGTCAAGATTTTTCCACCTCCATCCCTACGTCACACACACAGACACACGAGTCAGTGGTTGATGCTGTAAGAATGCAGCCCATCCACTTCGCAGTCCTCGCCTCTATTTATAGATATTAGTGATAAACTTGCGCTATAATAATATAAGCAATCTCTCCAGCAAGATGTCGACTCGAGCGTGCTTATCGGCAGGCGTTGAAATGATCGAGGAATTAGCCGAGGTGTTAGAGACCGGTGCAGAACCAATAATAACAGTACTGGTACTCAACTATTTCGGGATAGTATTTCGTAGTTTTGGATCAGCTGTTCAATCGTAAAGGAAAACGTGAGTTAATCATTATAGCGAAGACCATGATGTTGAATGATTTGAATTGTAAGTTCATTCATATCCTTACGTTTTAATTGTAAACACATTCTTTCGAATTTGTCATCTTGTGTGTAAATGAAAGAATGACATTTTCTCTATTTTTTCTATTCAGTGTTTTAGAAATAGGATTTATATTTGCGTATATCAGGTGGTTCTAAAACTAGAAATGACGAGAAACTCTCTCGCTTTCGCTCTCTCTCTTCTCTCTCCCTCTTTCTCTCTCTCTCTCTCTCTCTCTCTCTCTCTCTCTCTTTCTCTCTCTCTCTCTATCTATCTATCTATCTATCTCTCTCTTTCTCTCTCTTCTCTCCTTTCTTTCTCTCTCTCTCCTTCTCTCCTTTCTTCCTCTCTCTCTCTCGGGTGTATATTATTCTAGGTCATTTCGTGAAATAAATTATGAGTCATTCTGGGAAATGCTGGATTTGTTGCTCAAAGACCTACATGCATTTGAGGTGTGAGGTATGATTGGTACAGTGAAATATAAATGTTTTTCGTGAATTATAAGCCAAAATTTAATGATTTATTTTTTGATGTTGCTCTAAGTCACAACTTAGGGGGGGGGGGGGTGTCAAGATTTTTGACAAGGTGTTACAAGGGGGGAGGGGGGGAGGCAACTGTGTGACGTACCATTTTTTTTGTTCTATGTATTTGGCGCCATTCTTATAGATTTTTATATTTATACCCACCCTACAAACAGCAGATCCATTTCAAATAATTATTAAGTTTGACTACTCGAAAAGCAAACATAAAAAGAAGAATATTTTGATTTGATTACTCTTTTGTACCTTTGACGCCTATTAATTTCATTTAATTTTTTTTTTTAGAGGGGGGGTATGAGAATTTGTGACGTATTTGAAGGGGGGAGGGTAATAGGTTTTGTGACCAACTGTGACATGGGAGGGAAGGGGGGTTCAAAGTAGCCTAAAAAAGTGTGACATAATTTATGGACGTCCCCAAAGCTCTTTATTGGCAGAGATAACCAAATGTCGTAATGAATAGATCTATACATAGAAAATTGATATGAACTGAACTTTGAAAAAAGAAGAATTTGTCAGTATGAAACCTTTGTGTTATATCTGTAACTAGATTTTAACATCAATAAATAATTGTATACGGTAATGGTGTAATTCTTTAATAATAATAATATTATATCTTTTTGGATGAGTGTAAATAGGTGACATGACTCAATTTTACTGTAGGGCCTACTTGAATAAATGGAAGTGTTTCTCTTTTCCCCTCCACAGGGGAAAACGGATCAAACGGATGTACTATATTCAGTAATTCATTAAAAATAACTCGCTCATTTCAAAATGCATTTGCTGCTTATTCCTATTCATTGCCGAAATGAAAATGCAAGCCATCATGCAACTTGCTACAATAAGAAAAAAATTGCATTCTTACTGTATGCTGTAGACGATACAGATGATTCGTTCATATTTTGTAACCCCTGTCTCCTTTCCAGCATTCCAACAAACTACAAAGAACTGACTATTCACTTGAGGAGACAAGTGCATAAAAAAATGGATTAATTGTATCTGATATATTGAAAATATAAATACATTCACACTCCTAATACTATCACATTGTTTAGTTCTACAAAAAAATTGATTCTTTCCACACAATTGAGAGCTTCAATTTCCATTTGAATATTCCAGTTCAAACATCATCAGTAAACCAATCTCAAACCTTGAAGCTCGTTATTTATTTATTTTGCAATTGCACATAAATGCGCAGTGGTATAAATGGCAGTTATTTATTATTATTTTTTATTTGCAGCTTGGTACACATATCTCGAAACCTTTTAGAGCAATTTCCATGAAACTTTCACCATACCTCTTTTGAACTTGAATCTATATAATCCTCTGGGATATTTTATATGATTTCAATAATAAGTATGTTTTGTACTTGAAGTGTATACTTGAAAATGTTATTAAAACGAGGCAAACGCGTTATGTGTTTCCGCGTTGATGGATGAGCTGGAATATATCAACTTATCTTTGGATTGGTTATTATATATATATATATATATATATATATATATATATATATATATATATATATATATATATATACACCTTGAGATCCAAACCATTACATCAGTGCCATCAGAGTCGATAAAGCAGTTCTACCACAGGAGGTAGAACTGCTTTATCGACTCTGGTGCCATCTTATTTTCCATTATTAATTTATATGATAATAAAGAAGGCTTTGTTTTAATCGTTTACAATCAAGTGGTGACACTTGTTGCTTTGATTTAATAGCTTTGAATAATTAACACAAATTACATTATATATTTTTTTACATCGAAACGGCTGATCCGATTTAGGTGAAAGTTCGGAATAATGTGTATCATCATCAGATTGAAATTCCCTGAGAATTTAAATTCTCTGGGATGAAATATTTTTCACGAATTTTTTCCTCTGGGTTATTCTAATGGGATTTTTGAAAACTTTGGAATGAGTTTTCTCAGAAGTGGTTCAACCGATCGCGCCTCAAAACTATAGAGTATCGAATTGGATAAGGATACTTGTGTGTGCCAAGTTTCAACTGATTTTGAATTTTCGTCTGACCTGTGGAGCGCGAACAAAAAAAAACATCCACTTTTTTTCGGGTATGGCGAAATTGAGTCTTCGCTTCGCTCATCCAATAACCCAAAATTTACTTTCAGTAAAAAAATCATTATTCACTTAATGTGAACACAATCGAAATTATCCCAGAGGATCATATGAATAACACTGTGAGGTTCTACATACAAAAACTTCATTCAAAAATATCATCAGAATTCTGCACAAAATGATCCTAAAGTTGGTCAAATGTACATTGTTAAATCTTCATTCACTGGTCCCCTTGACAGATTAGCACTACATTGGTCTATATTAAAAAGTGAATTTTTTTTAAAAGATGATGACTTCTGTTGTAATTTTCCATTTCATTTCATCAGTTGGTTAATCAGTTAGCTATGGTCCAGATTAAAGTCCCTGTAATCAATTTCTGTTTATTGTAACCCATATATTTCATGATATCGGTGATTCTAAACGTGCAATGTGTGCCCTTGTGCTTCATTGACGATAGTAATCCTTTCGTCTTAGGTCTTATAATTCAGAAAAGAATCTTCTGTTTTGATTATTTCACGTTTTTATAAATGCAGCAATTTCTGACCTCAATTTCCATTACAATAATAAAAATTGAATAGTATAATATGAGATAACAATTCTGATGAATATGATACAATATTTTTTCAAAGCCTTGTTCCTAGCAGAGTGTAGATCTCGTTACAGCCAATGGTAATGGAATGGTAAGCCAATGGCTGGAAAGAAAATAATTTTGTCGATTCACGGATTTCAGTGAATGGAGATCAGCATTTATTCCTGTTTGTAAAAGACTGATGGTCGTAACTTTAATTAATAAAATGATATTTTTGTCAAGATCGGTGCGGATGGAGCTAATTCTCAAGTAAGGAAATCGATGGGAGTTCATTATTTAACTTGGAAATACAACCAAATGGGTGTGGTGGCTACACTCCGATTATCTGAGGTAAATAACGTTGGAGTATTTATCAAATGAAACAAAATTGTTGAACAGTAATAGGTGTACTGTCAAAAGTTTGAAAATTGAAATCAAACAATTTTATCTGATGTTTTCAGCCAACGGAAAATGTTGTCGCATGGCAGAGATTTCTTCCTACAGGACCAATCGCGTTACTTCCTGTAAGTCTAAATCATATAGCATTTATAATCTTGCTTCATAATAATATATCATATATCAATATCATATACCGGTAGGCCTATTTCCAGGATTTTCACGATAATGTTTAAAATGTAAATGTGATCATCCTCTCAGAATAAATAATGTACATAATCATAATATCTACTGATAGCCAATATTCATGTATTCATTCTATTAATTTTCAAATTGATTCATATTAAAAATGCATCCCTAGTTTAAAAATGTAGTATCTTCATCAAAAAGTTGAGGAAAATCAACCGCATGAACTCGGATTTTCTCTCCTGAGACATGTAATTCCTAAGCTGTGCATAATATTAAGTTCTTTGTTTCAGCTGAACAATGAACTAAGCTCTTTGGTGTGGTCTACGACCACAGAGAAAGCTAAAGAACTCCTGCAACTGTCCGATGAATGCTTTGTTGATGCCCTGAATGAAGGATTGGTAAGCCAGGTTGCATTTTTCTCTCAAACTATGGATATGTGTTCTCTTGTTCATTTCCAAAGACAAGTGGAAGAGCGCTTGGCAATCGATTTAATGAAATATCAGTTTTTGGTGATGATATAATTTTTGACCGGTAAGGTATCAAAATTCTAATATGGAAGAAATACATAGATGTTTGATACCTTCAAGATTCTATAAGTAAAAACTATCTTATTAGATACGTATATTACATAATTTTCAGTGCAGAGGTTTGAAAATCGTAAGCGCAAACACCCTCCGATGTATAACATGTGAGGTAATTTAATCCAATGAAATTCTATTTAAAATACTTTTGAGCATCCTAACTTTTGTTTCTCTCATTTTGAAGTGGGTTTTCATTAAATTTATGAATATTCAGAAAGCTAGATAATTTCAAGCACTAAATTCAAAATACTGTCATCTGATTTTGATTCTTTACATTCATCATTAAATTACGTATCATTTCACAGACATAAGTGAAGAATTTAATAATTGTGAATACGGAAATGTACGTATATATACGTATATATATATATATATATATATATATATATATATATATATATATATATATATATATATATATATATATATATATATTATATATATATTATTATAGATATTCAATATAATCTGGCTTATTTGAAACCCTGAGCAACTCAAACATCTTTCACCTGAATCACTGAAGAACATTTTTGAGCATTTGAAATTCACAATGCTAAAAAGTTCAAATTGTGGAAAATAGTCCAAAAATAATGGAAGTCAACACATGTCAAATTGTACTCAATTTCGTACAAATCGATACAGTAATTAAAAGTTGAAAATTGATTGGTGTGTCAAAAGTGCTCTTTCTTAGCCATCTCCTTCTGCTTGTGCTGATTTAAACAAATACGTATGCTCAAAACCTGAACTATTCCACGATTTGGAATAAATTTGCTGGATAAATATCTGTAAATACAAAGGTGGTTCGTTTTTTTAAATGGAGAGATAACCTTCTTTGATGTAATTGAAGACGTCATTCAAATTTATATCATTCTTTATTTGTCTACTTTCGAACAGAATTCATTCATATTTGGTTTAAAAATAAATATGTTATCATTTTTCAAATAAATTGTGTTACATTCAAATTTTCAATAAAGTAGAGACTGAGAAATAATAATGCAGTTTAGAATACTTCAAACTTGAATCCCACAAAAAACAGGACTTATAAAAAGTAGAAACTAATGCTCTACTACCAAAATATGCTGAATTATTGAGCATATTGAAGTTGTGATTAAATGAGCGCATCAAAATCTTTTTTTATCACTTACCCCAAAAAATCAGACTTCATTTTTATGTTTTCATTTTTGGGGGAAATTTTGTACCCTGCATACAGGTCAGACATAGCAACCAATCGACTATATACCCATCTATATAGATCTAATAGATCTATATAGATCTATATAGATATATATAGATCTATATATATATCTAATAATATATATAGAATATATAGATATTATATGAATAATATCTATATATATATATATATATATATGTATAGAAAGTTCCTGGAGTCTGGACTATTTAATACATATTCAGAGTAGGCCCCTACTTGCCTTCACTCTCAGATAATATCACTGGGTATATATCCTCATTTAATTCAATTTCCTATATAAATATTTTCAATAGTTGGTTGTGAAGGTGTAAGAGGTGGTGCCACCCAGTTTTTCACTGGCACGTGACACCTATTGAATCTATTGAACCACTGATAATTTTCATGGGTAGGCCTATAGCTAGAAAACACATTTTTGCATGCTTGTGAAAATGTTTGAATCATGATTAATACATGATATATATCATGGTTCGGTACATGATTAATAATTTTATTTCACATCATTTTGAAGGTATTATGGGAAGAGATATAGTGGAACCTCTTCAGCACGTTTTTCAGGGGACCAGACAAAAAAATTGTTGGAGTGAAAAACTCACTCAAGAAACTATTCAACTTCTGGGAGCATATGAATAGAATCAAAAAATAAAACTTATCATTGTGATAAAATCAATATACTGAAGAGAAACTTACTAAAGAGGTTCTACTGTATGTGTTTTTTCTGTATTATAATTTTGCTATCTCACTCTTTCCAAAGTTATCACAAAACACTCAATATTTGCTGAATAGAACATCTCCTACCCAGCCTCCTTCCTGTGTTCTAGAATCTAGAGGCGTTGTGTTATACTTCTCACTCATAAATGGTTTGAGATTAAGTATTGTTGTATTCATCAACTTAGATAGAATAGATCTATCTATACTTGTCAATTCAATCAATTTCACATTTCAGAATAAGATATGGTTGCACAGTTTATTAGTATGTCATAAAACAACTTTTAGGGGAAGAAACCGAATTGATGTGAGTCATATACATCTTTATTAACAACTTTGCCACTTCCAGTCCTATGCTATCTCCTGTCGTTTAGTCACGAGAAGTATCGTAAGGGGACACACTATGCTATTTTCTTCAAATATTATCTTTTTGTATCTCATTAAAAAAATATCATTTTGACAAACCTTACTGTTTGTTACAACCACAAGTACACAATTTTTAATCCAAATTTTGTTATGAAAATCTCACTTTTTATCGGATGGTCCAGTAGGTCGTTCTTTTTTGTGCATATAACTTATTCCATAAACTGTACACAACCTGTCTAATCAACAAGTCGTGTAAGCTTCAGAGGCTTTGTACCATTGGTCCCTTTTTTGGATGATATTCCATTTTAGTTTTCATCAGTAGGGCTACGTCTTGAAGAATCACTCGTGGAGATTTTTTTCAGCATTCATTTCAACATCACATTATATTAAAATATATGTATAGAGCCAGACAGAAGTTATATCACTTCAAAATGAAAATCAAAGCAAGTCATTCATCTTTTATTGGCAATGCTTATCACTCTGTATGTTTGTTCTGCTGTATACCATTTTTTATGAGTAGGCTTACTTTTAATAAAATGGTTTAAAATATAGTTTATGGCTTTATGAAGTTGCAAAAAACATTCAACTGAAACTGGTCTACCAGATAGGTATCTATAGCATGCATTGAGTGTGGGATAACTATTATGATACAGACATCAAACAGTGTTTTCGACAAAAATAGCATCAGTCATGAAATGGTTATTTAATGAGGTTTGTGTGCAGGGTACAGACCAGAACCTAGCGTAACTAACTGATGGTAGGGCCAAACAAATAAATCAGATATATATATCTGGGGGTGCATTCCTGTACAATTGGTTTTATCTAGATATTCCTAGTCTAAGTTAATACCGTGTCGATACCGGTTTTAGAGAGGTTTAACTTCGTATTCCTGTACGAGTTTTATGGTAGGATTAAGGGAAGCGTAGGCTAGTACGTTGGTAAAACAGTTTTTTGACAAATGTTGTTACAAATCAGCTAAAATGTACCTAAATATCATCCAATTTCAACGAAACTTGAACTAAATCAAATCTCAGCCTAAAGCACAATTTTCAATGAAATTAAATAGAAAACAAAAAGTTGACCTTTGAGAGATCGAACCCCGTCCGTCTTCCTCTGAATGCAGCCGCGCTAACGATGCAACTGATCTGCCAGTGTAAAATTTTGCTCTTAGAACAACATAAGTATACAAGCTTCGAAAAGAATTCTAGCAAATGAATTATTAATAATAAAAGTGATGGTAAAATTATTTAAATACATTCACATTCCGTTGCCTTCAGTTCTTATTCTAGAAATCGCATTTCTGTAACGATATTAACTATATTAGATATTTAAATTAATATTTGAAATCTTGAGGTGGATCTTAAAACACGCTAAACCCGCTCTTTGGCAGGTTTAAGTTAATCCTGCTTTTCTGGTATTATTTCCGGGTCCATCTTTTTAGGAATACCAAGTTAGTACCAATATCACTAAAACCGGATTAAATCGTACAGGAATGCGCCCCCAGGAGACAATGTCCAAGAGCTTAACACACTCTTCAAAATATTAAAACTATATACCGATATATGTGCTTTTGTAATTTAATTTCTTCAACTTCCTGATATCACTACAGTGACAAGGACTCAAGAGAGATGTCATTGATTGTTTTCATCTATTCAATATAAGTGGAAAGTAAATTCACAGTGAAATTGTGTATAAGTAGGAAAATGCAACATATGCGTTTTGAGATTGGCAAGATATTTATGTGGAGTTTACTCAAAAGTTATACACACACCTGAATTTTGAAACCATCAAGCCTCCATTCATTTCATTCTGATAGCTCATAGTCATAGCCTTTATTACTCCATACAACCTGTTGATTTTCATTCACAAACTTTCAACTGAATATTTTACATTTCCCAATGTAATAATTCATTTTCTTGAAAATGACCAATCGAAATTTCCCTACACTTTGTAGAAACCAGAAACATGTATTATAACAATGTTAACTGTGTTGAACGTTCTGTGCAAATTTTGTTCCAATTGGATGAAACTGAGGAATTATAAATTTGTACCGATGTCATTATTCTAATGAGGATTTTCCAAATGTTATGATTTTTTCCCCGAAAAAAACGGGTAACCGATTTTGCTCGAGAACAATCCCAGCCTATTCCGGTATGACACCAATATCAAGAAAGAGTTTAAATTCGATTGATTAATTTGTCTGACCTGTATGCTGCATATAACTAAAAAATGGAAACAAAGCACGATTTTTATTCGGTATGTGTAATGGAAGTCTTCGTTACTACGCTCATCTAAAAATAATAAGCTAGATTAATAATATCTAAGATAATTAAAATATTCAAGGGACACACGAATACAATTTTTGTTTACAATCAATCAGTTTATTGTATTTAAATCATGTTATTCACAATCATATTGAAATGCTTATGTTATGTCCACACAGTGAGTATGAATATTAACTCGGTGAATAATGTACTTCAGCAATCTACTGAGAAACATTCACAGTACAATTATTACACAAATTGACTGGCACCTGGCAGTAAAAATCAATAACAAAGGCATCAAAGACCATATATTCAGCCTCCCTCCATTTCTTAGTCAGCTTTTCATTATTCACTTATTATTCGCTGCGTGAATTATTTCTTCCCAAAGATTGTCATTGTGTGCATCCATCTAGTATTACACCCTATTTTCAACTTACTGGTATTGTGATGAAATTAAATACATTTTTATTTGACCTGTATATCAATTGAAGTTATAATAGTGATCAAGCTCTTTGATAAGCAATACATTAAGATGAGTAACAGAGTACATTAATTACATTTCAACACATTATTGTTTCTGTTTGAACAGTGGAAGCAATTTCCTAAAAATATTGCTGTCGAGACTGCTACGAGATATTTGAATAGTTTTCTGGACGCTGCACTGCTGAATTCCAATGCTGTACGCCAGCTGCAGCCTAGCGTAGCATCTATCGAGCCCAAAAGTCGAGCTGCCTTTCCGCTAGCTTTTGGACATGCCTCGAGCTATGTGGACTTGGGGGTGGCATTAATTGGGTGAGTTTTTACTCCAGGGCCCCTGTTCTATAACAGCATACAAAACTGAAGTGAGATGAAAATGGCAGAGTCCATATGATACACCACGTCAAAATATACGAATTCGTTCAAACAAAACGAAGATCTGCAGCTTCAATTTCGTCTTGGAGTTATAGTATAGCATTAACCACAATTACCCACTTGGTGATGTCAAATATCAGAGCCATATCGAGTTTTAGGATTCTTTAATGTAAATTTTAATGACATATTATAATCAAGAAGACCGTTTTCGGACACTTCTTGTCCGAATGTGTCTAAAAATAGAATTGTGGTTAATGCTATAGCATCAACCATAATTCTATTCTTAGACACATTCGGACAAGAAATGTCCGAAAACGGTCTTCTTGATTATAATACGGTATGTCATTGAAATTTACATTGAAGGATCTTAAAATTCGATGTGGCTCTGATATTTGACGTCACCAAGTGGGTAATTGTGGTTAATGCTATAGAGGCCCAGGGATGACATCAAACAAATAGTTAATGAGCACTCACTTATTTTAAATACAATCAGATCAGATTATCAGCACAGGATTTTTAACTGCCTTCTTTCCTCGATTTCACCACTTTTCCCGTTAAGAATGATTCCGTATTGTGCTCGAGAGAAAACTTTGCTACGGGTCAAAAGTAAAGGTCAAGCCACGTAATTGGATGAAAGATACAGACCAGTGAACATTCTTATGCAGCTAGAGTAGCGCCTTTCATTTGCCTGACAATATTACGATGATTCATAAACACAACAATTACAATTTTTTCATTAATAATCCGGCTTCATACCGGTTGATGCTATCTTATTGAGTCATGGGTGCACGGTTTCCAAAGTTACTACCTGATGTCATCCCGAATTTATTTCATCTCTTCTCATCAGTGAAAAATAGCCACTCATCTGGCTCAGTAAGTCAAGTATTTGTGCTGGAAATTTAGGTTCATTCTGACGTGGTTTGAGTCTCCCGCATGCATAAGGCGTGGGTTCTTGTAAACATCAGTTATGTTTCATTCACTCATCGAACCTCCAAGCAACCTAGCTGTTGGATGCGCAACGTGATTGTTCTCCAATTGAACCTAAGGATGACAAGGTAAGGTCATCCTAGCTGGCAGGCCACCACAAAGATGATCTTAACACACCAAAAGGGAATAATTAATTTTAAATTTATAATCCAATTAATTTAAATCAACTTTAAATAGTAAATAGTAAACTGATAAGTTTGGAAATAATTTACAATTCAATCATTCATGTTTGGGAAAAAATAATCTTTATTTCACTTATTGTTCAATCATTATCTTCTCTTTCTTCAAATCTTCTCTCCTTTAGTAACAATTTTTTGTCTTGTGCTTATTAAAATATTTCCTTTTCCATCATTTCTGTATTCAATCTTATTATTCTATTTCATTTTATTCAATTCACGATGTAGTGATACCAACCTATTTCATCATATTATAAAGAAGGTGACACAACTTGGGTCTTTAAAGTGAAATATTCCCGGGGTCAGAATCTGAGTCCATCGTTCCGATTGCCTGTAGCGCAACTATCGCTTTTATATCGAACTATTCAGAACAACAATGCTCAACAATGCTATACACGGCCCAGAAGATTACGAGAATTATAGATTTTGTTAGTTCAACAATGCCACCGGTACCGTAGCCACTCTTATTTACATCGTGTTCACAAGGGAATCCGCTAAATCGTGACAGTCAATCGGGACGATTGGCTCTGAAATGACAGTGAGAAACCAAAAATGCCTTCCATGTTATCAGTATGTGAGTTGGAGCACCTTCTTTGTATTATGATAAAATAGGTTGGTATCACTACATCGTGTTTAATTCATGTACGTGCTAAAATCTAAGCAGGCAAGGTTTATAAATACTAAATAGCCTACTTAGTACTGGTATGTTTTTATATAATATATTTTTCCAATACATAGTAGGCCTACTTACATGTACGAATAAAAAAGAAGAAGAAAGAAGGTTGTCTACCAACTACATAATTGTAAAAACTTTGGTAATTATAAAATTATAACTTGAAATGTATCTTGTGTTTGGTTCTCAGAGATGCTGCCCACAGAGTTCACCCGTTGGCAGGTCAAGGCGTTAACTTGGGGTTCGGCGACGTCGAATGTTTAACCGAACTGTTGAGTGAAGCAGTTTATAGCGGTGAAGCAATTGGTAAGAGGTGTTACTTTGTTTTTTAATACGGTTCACATTCGATATCAAAAAGAGTAATTGATTATCTAAACGTTTTATGGTAAATGATCATTCCACGTCTAAAAAATAATCGAATGATAATTAGTTATTTAAGTGAGTGTTCAAATTACCAACATGGAAGTGGCTATAACCAAGATTTGTAATCAATTATCACCATGGTTATAAATTCAATTGGGTTTCACCAACTCTCACAATAAGGCTAACTGAACTTGGTAGTTCGTAATACCGGGCCTAATCGACAGAAGAATTGGCATTACTAACTACAAAATATCATCAAAGAAGTATCATTCTCATTACTGTATAGGTCCAAACAATTGCGTAAAAAATAACAATATGGTAGGTGCCTATTCACTTATTTACCTAACTGTACTACATTGATACTACAGTAAACCCTCGTTAATCCAAACTCGGTTAATCCGAAATTTGACATATTTCGAACTTGAAGTCAGTCCCCGGCTGAAGGTATAGGCATTTCAATATTAATGAATATGGTTAATCCGAATTCCAGCTAATCCGTAATTCGAACTAATATTTCGACCCCTCAATTCCCTTAGCACTGTTTTCGGTTGGATAATCCAAAATAGATCGAGTGAATTCCTTGAATTGATCATTATTTTCGTAAATTCCATTCTTTTTATTTGACGCGTCACAATAGGCTGAAGCCAGCTCAGCTGTTCGATGCCACTGAATACGTCATCCGACTCCGAGTGCGCTCGAGCCTCTCCAAAGACCTTAGTATCTAGCTTCGTTTGGTTAGATACTAGGGTTTTTGGCCGCTCGGAACGGCCGAGCGCCAATGGAAGCTGGCCATCTAACGTTCGTTTGCTGTCGAAGATAGCCGAATACACACGATCAGTGATTCGGTTCCTCGCACATGTGGCATCTAGCTTTCTCTCGCGCTCAATACGAAATTGCTTCAATTCTAACCGAGAAGTGTGATGATTTTCGTGGAAAAGGAGTTTTTTGGTTAATCCGAATTTTTATAAATCGAAATCACTTTTTGGGGTCCCTTAAATTTCGGATTAACGAGGGTTTACTGTACTCGCCAACCATTCGTCTCGTAAGAAGGTATGAAAAGAGTTTAAAACCATCAATAAATAATTGAATGAATAATACCGATAATCGTTGATCTACTGGCTGATGAAAATCAGTTAGGATCCCTTGTTTGGTAAACAATACCCGATCGATTAATCGATACTCGGTGGCATCCTTGTTTATTTAAACTTTATTTACTACGTATTTGGGCAGTTCTTTTACGTTCGATAGCAATTGATAAGTCTTTCGATTTGATAACTCTGTGAGAAGCGACTCCGATGTTTATAAAATGAAGAAATATTCAATAACAGAATCATCAGTGCGTGATTGTAGTGTTATGCATTATGGGTGTGAGCGGAAGTCCTAGACTGCTAGTAACTAGCTCATTCAGAAAACAGCTACAGTAATTAAATTTTATTTATATTCTTTGGAGCTAGGCTCTAGACATTTTGTTCCCATGGTTGTCATGGTAAAGGTAATTTTTATTTCTGTTAAAACGGAAAACATTACCGGTACGATTTCTTTTGCTGGTTTTGAAAAGTCTGTTGGGTCGATAATTTGAGGAATTACTTTTAATTAATTGATCTCAAAATTATAATTTTATAATCAAATCATTGATCACAGGTAGTTGAAATATGATTGCTTTTTCTCAACCTAATCCTTGTTTATAGGTAGTCTCTCTTCATTAATGAAGTACGAAAACCTACGTCAGAAGCACAACGTTCCCACCATGTTGGCTATTGACGGCTTACAGAAACTGTACGGTACTGACTTCACCCCTGCCGTAGTTTTACGAAGCTTGGGTCTGCAGCTAGTACACGCACTGTCTCCAGTCAAGGTAACCTTGACTCTCTCACACCATCATCAACCTTTTATTCTTGTGCCCACGAAAGAAGTAGGTGGTGGAGGGGGTAACCTAACACACTTGCAACAAGAAATATTATTCGTAGCATTTGCTAAAATAGTTACAATTTGAATAAAGTACACTTAAAACTTGTAAAAAGTTTTCGGTATGCTCTTTTGGCTTCTTAACTTGATGTTGAATCAAGTCAATTATGATTTACACAAATATAAAAGGTACAATACATAACCCAATAATATACCGGTACTTCGAATGGCTTTCATTTTGGCATATTTAGACAAGATTTTACTGTTGCATATTGGTTATTCTGAATCGGCCTATATTTTAACCCACTGTTTCCAATTATAGTCAGATTTGCTAGAAAATACACATACCGGTACCATAGAATAAAGAGTTGGGCAAGAACTTTAAAGATTATGAGCTAACTGCTGTGCAAATGAGACGACCGGCATCTCCAGATAAGCTGCAGCGCAACATCTAATGCATGCATCGAATGTAATATAATATCTAATACTGTACAAGCATCGATAACTAATGTAAGCAGCGTTTTGCTTCTGTACATAAATCTGATTTCTGTTGCACTCTCTCACTCTCGTCTGTGGACTGTAAATATGTTGAATCAATTTACTAATTTGAAAGTTCGCGCAAAAGCCATTGCCAAAAGGATTCGGATGTGTGGCGAATCGAGCGATACAGAGATTAGATGTTGAGGTATACCATAGCCTTCAAAAACGAGTAAAGAGAATTTAACTTAGGCTTCAATATTGTTAATTTTGTTATTTACATAATTCCTGCAGAAATGCGTAATGCATGGTGGCAAGATGCCCTAATTAACTTCCTATTTGTACAACACTTTCTTGAATTCCTGAATGCTCTTTGCATTTCTTCCCTTTCTAATATTCTTCCATAACTCTTCATTCTAGTAGGCCTACTGTGTTTTGATTTATTATCGTAATTTCGAATTTTTTTAAATCTTCGTTTTGTTATTGACAAATGTATGACAGAACAATAAACTAATAATGCCTAGTAGTTACAAACAATTTTAATCCCTCCCAGATAAGTTTTAGTTGCTTGTTTCTCTGAGGTTTGTGGATACTAAGCTTTCAAATGCAGCCACTAGGGTGCAGGCCAGAATTTGGAGTTCTTAAAGAGTTTCTAGTGTACCGGTATATGATTTCAAATCAAATTAAATGTTCTTCCATCACATTCCGTGACATCAAGCTATTTAGGTATTGTATATATACAACATTCTTAGAAAGCTAGCTTCATCATATATTTCTGCTTCAATGTTTTTGGAAACTTGAGCTAACCAAGGTGCGTCTGAACCAACACGACTCTTTCATGCTAACGCGTGCGTTCGTTTAGAATTTGAGTCTACATGCAGGAAGAATGACATGGTGAAAATGAAGGCTTGGTTTTTCCGAGGACCTTTTTTGCAATCTCATTACACGACATTCTCTGTCTTTTTGTCTAGTTTCCTGCTTTTGTGATTACAAATATAGCAACATCAACTAATTGTGATATGTATTGTATTTTATTCTTTTATAAAACTATTATCTATTTTCAAAGTAATATTTCTAAACGAGCTCTAACATGCCGTCAGTTTTGTTTGATTACACAATCGACTTCCTCGCATATCAATTAAGACGTGTCACAGAAGTGTATTGATTTAATCTTAGCTGATGGTACACATATTACTCTCCAATATTTTATCTACTTTGCACTAAGCAGCTGTTTTATACTAGGCCTACAACTAAGTAATACAGTGGAACCTCATTCAGGCCTATACGTTTTTCAGGGGACCAGACTAATAAAGTGAATTAATGTCAAAAACTTGTTAATGAAACTATTCAACATGTGGAGCATATTGGTTGAATCAAAAAATAACACTGATAAATGTAATAAATGTATAAACGAGAAACTTATAACTGAGGTTCTACTGTAATACCTACTGAATTTAAAGTATGAATCACAAATTCAAATGATTCTTTTTAAATCTTCAACAGAAGATACTGTATCCATATCAGGGCAACATATTCATGAGGATAGGCCCAAGTGTATTCTCATATTTCTTGAACATTTTTCTTAAAAGTTGATTTGTTGCTGCAATATGACAGACGAGCTACTCATACCGTCATACATAAAGAGCGTAAAACTCGTTTTAAATAGTAAGATATTATCCAGCGATTGACAAGTTTGATGATCTGAATTTCTCATGTTTCAAATTATTCAAGTAATCTGAATGTACTATACATGTTTCAGAAAGCAATCATCAATCATGCAGCAGTTTAAAGAATCTCAAAGTAAATCTACATCCTCCTTGGTAAGCATATTTAATCTTTCTCTGGCAACAACGAAAAGGCATGGGTTTTGTATCACCCACACATTTGTACCCTCGAATGACTTGGCTATTTTTTAGGTCGTTAAGCAAACGATAACCAATTAATCATCTTACAGATTTACATCACTGTATTTCAAGTTTTGTAATGTCAGCAAGGCCATGTGCAGGTGATTACTAATTACCTGTATGTACTAATTAATTAATTATGTGACCTTAATATAGGATTCAATTTCACATACTGGAGAAAGTGATTTGTCTACATGATTATTTTGTGAAATTGATCCAGTAATAAATTGTGTTCTAATATAGATAGATGTCAGAGAGATGGAGAATAAACAACTTCTGGGGACAAGAACAATACCGCAGCCTATAACCCGACCGTTACCTGACGCTCGTCACGTGCGCCATTCGCATGAAGTTATCAATAACTTTTATGTAGGGACGTTTTAATTACTGTATTGATACTTTGGTACTTTATTTCTGTGTCAACAGTTGGGCCTATTTTTAAAATCAACTTTCATCATAATAATATGATAGAAGTGTTCAGATTAAATAGCCTGGCTTGAATTGTAATTCATCGTAGAAGTTAGTTTCCAGTGTTACCAGTGTTGAACTACAATATGAATTTATATTAATAATAATGATTGAGTAATATTTAGTTCCAGTATTATCATATTTTTTTGTGAGCATATGCTATGTTTAGTTATAGTTTTTGAGATTTGACTGCTCAAAGTGATGAGATTGAAAAATTAAAAATGCAGTATTCTTCTGAACGATGATTATTAAATATTATTGATTTAGTTTGTCTATAATCATTATAAAAATATTCTTTTGACAGTATAGGCCCTATTGTACTGGATTAATATTGTATAGGCATACTCATTTTTTGGTAGTTCATATGTTTCTGATACTATGTGTACATTATATTTATAAATATAAATTTAAAAATATCGTGCATCAGTCTCTTTTTTCCGAGTTTGTTAAGTCCACACTTCACATGACGGATACATTCAATTTGTAGAATGTGAACAAATTGAAGTCAATGTCCCAATGGCAATCAGGGCCGTCGTTAGGGGGTCTCAGGGGGGGCACCCCCCCAATCGACATTTTCGCCCCCCCCCCCCCCCCACCACCACCCAAATAACTTATCCTCCTTTAAAAATATGTATATAATGTTGACCTACGAATAAACACACAATAAAATATGATAAGTTGATGACTTATTAATACGAATTGTATCAGTATAGGCCTACACTCTACTGCTTTAAACTTTTTTTTTCTTTTCGATGATGATTCAATTATTACATTCCGAAACTGCTCGTGAATTGCAAAAATCACTTGGAAAATGACCATATTTAAAAAAATCAGGATTGGGAATTTTGCTGGGGGAAATCGCGAAAACGCTTCGAAAATGTCCATAATGATTATAAGTATAGTACTAAGTATAAGTAACTATAAGTACTAAGTAAGTAGTAGTAAGTACTAAGTACTATAAGTAGTAAGTATAAGTACTATACTATTAAAAATAACTTTGGACATGTCCATAGTGATTCAATTATTGGACTCCAAAACCGCTTGTAAGTAGGCCTATCAAAAATCACTTGAAAAGTGACATGGGTCTATTTCAGAAAATTCCCTGCAGGGTTTTGATGGGAGAAATGGCAAAAGTATAGCTTTGAAAATGTCCATGATGATGCAATTATAAGACTCCAAAACCACGAGATGGCTGAATCCCTACCCCTTGGAAAGTCGTCACTTGTTTTAGTCGTCACTCAGAAAGTCTGTTATGATATATATAATTAAATCTATTAATTGCATCTCTACCCCTCGGAATGTCTGTTCCATGAAAACTCGTCACCCGCTATTTAAATACCCAAATACAAATACTGAAACTGTGTTGTGTGGAAAGTCTTCCCCACCCAAGGTCATCACCAATAATATTACATCTATTGTGCCGCGAGTGTTTCGACTGAAATCTAAATACACGTGTTCATATATATAGTCGTTTCACAAAATAATTGAAACAGATTTCAGTCGAAACTCTCGCGGCAACGAGAGATGTAATATTATTGGTGACGACCTTGGGGAAGACTTTTCACAGAACACAGTTTCAGTAATTGTTTTCGGATATTTAAATAGCGGGTGACGAGTTTCAATGGGACAGACATTCCGAGGGGTAGAGATGCAATTAACAGATTTAATTACATATTAGAACAGACTTTCTGAGTGACGACTTAAACGAGTGACGACTTTCCAAGGGGTAGAAAACTACTCGTGAATCGCAAAAATCTCTTGAAAAATCTCCAAAATTTCCTGCGGGGCTCTGCTGGAGGGCATCCGCTCCCAGACCCCCTTTTCACGCGTGGCACAGCTAGTATCATTTTATTCATGTAACCTGTGCGCCCCCCCAATACTCAAATCCTAACGACGTCCCTGATGGCAATGGGTAGAGACATGTAAATATAGCATCTATTTTTACTTTCCATAGCATTTAGAATTTGAAAAGTAGCACTTTGGTGCATCTATTATTTTGAAACATTGCGTTTTGTAGCGAAACAACATTTCTGTGTTGCAACAGTACGGTACCCTTGATATATCAATATAATATTTTGGTACATTTAATATATTGTACAATAGGCATACAAGTGGAACACTCCAATTGATAGTGTCAAGAAAATGGTGTCCACCCCCAGGTTTAACTTACGGCTCATCTGCCGCCTGCATTTGCAGATGCACTTTGGTTTTTGAAATTCCTTAACTGACTCCATCTGTTTACTTCCCAATTGAAATATTCTGCAGAAAATAGCATCTATAATGCTTTTATTCCACATATAGCGTCTATATCGCCGATATGTTGAAACATAGCGGATTCAGGTGTTTGTAGCGTTTTGTCGCTTTTTCAAAAACATGATTAAACAACATCAAATGTATAGAAACATGAAGGAATGTTAGAAAAATATGTTTCAAAGCACTTTCAAATTTTGTCGCTTTTATAGCAATTGCTATTTTTACATGTCTCTAGGTATTACTAATATCTATTAACTATCAACTATCATTATATTACTCTTATTATTAGACCTACTATTATTATACAATACCAATACTTTGTATAGAATAGAATAGAAGCGTCTTTATTTGTTTGCATATAATACAACAAAAGGGAGAGGTTCGGTCAATGCACCGTTCTTCCACCTAACCTTAACAATAACAGTAAGTAATTAAAATTAAAACTAATTAATATTGATTCCTAAGAATAGTTGTAACAATATGTATAATGTACTGGTCCATGGGACAAAAATAAATACAAATGATTACTTATACATTTCTCTTCACAAGATAAGAAATAGTTTTTTCAAAGACGGACGGAGACTTTAGGTAGGCGTACTGCATATAATGTGCATTGTTATTTAAATCAACCGAATTTAGCTCCATTACATAGGCCCATATCACATTTTAGTTCTTAATAGTGAATAATATACTGAAAATTTGCATATTTATTAGGGAGGTCGGCGGGTAGCAAATTTTGGAGTCGGGTACCCGAGTATTATCAGGGTAATCAATTTTATTTCAATCTTGACTATGCTTATCTACTTTTCATTTAAATGTACTTCATCATCTGTACCATCTTTAGGTTACCATTATTAATGTTGCAACTATAACGGTTTGCTCATATCATATCACTGACCCTCTCAGCACAACATAATCTATACCCAAACACAATTGGTTGAGTCATCTTGTGTGAATGTGGCATGTCCCTCTTTTTCGTAAACAAAGGGCCATGTGTTTAAGCGGTATGCAGAAGTGTTAGAACTGTAGTTGCTACGAGTGCCAGAGTGTTGGTGGAGGGGGGGGGGGGGGGGGGAGCAGCACGTGCGAGCCAGATGCCACTGGTGATATCTATGATCTAGAGAGTTGTAGAGGAAGCCTAAATTCTTTTGTTCTTCCCACCACACAAGCGCGCTTTGTTTAAAAGTTATCTGTCAGTGAAAATGAAGAACAAATTAAGCTCGCGTTGTAAAAGTGGCGGGTACCAAAGTGGGGAATATTGGAGTCGGGTAGTGGTGTACCCATACCCGACCCGAATACCCGCCGACACCCCTAATATTTATTATATTTTGATCATTTATGATATTTTGATTAGGTACTTAGTCCTACTGAAGAATCTATTTAACATGGGAGAGCATATAGATGGGATGAAAAAAAATCAACAAATGTAGTCTAGGTACAGTGAAACCTCTATCCATTGTTTTTCAAGGGACTAAAAGGTAAATAAAACCATCCATCCAGGAAAATTGAACATTGATCACATCAGAGTGGGGTGAGAAAAAATGAATGATAGATGCAGGTAAACGATGAACCCATGGGAACGATGCATAGAGGTTTCACTGTACATATATCAGTCAGTTTTCAGATACATTCATAGAAATAGAGGCATGGAATTTCTACTAGCCGGTTAGCCTACCTGATGTCAAATGATTTGAATCAGTCATACCACCATAGCAACAGGTCGATTCCCTTGATTTCTATTTGTTTCTAAATTTCTATATTTCCATATATATTTGGATAATATATTTCCATTGTACAAAATATGGGTATTGTCAAGCTCAGAATAGTAGTAATAGTACGGTAATAATACATTATGATATATTAGTAATAAGAAGAGGAAGAGTTATGATTGAAGAAATAATAAGGAGTACTGTATCAACAATTTGAAGAGTGTAAGTTGAGGGGGAGTGTGGTGAATGTTTCAATGTTTATTTATTAACAATTAAGGAAATACCAGTTTTGAACAGGCCATCATCTCTGGTGGTTGAATGGTTCACATATATATTTATGGATTAGCCCAAGTATAAAAAAATGTGGAGGATATCATGGTTGAGGTATTCTGAGGCTATAAGAACTTTAGATTGTTATCAAAGGAAGTGCAGGTGGTTGAATTAGTGATGGAAGGAGGAAGATTGACAGGCAAGGGTTCACACAACGTTTTTTGGGTACAAATACAAATTGAGTTGATATGTCAAATAACATTTAAAATTCTCACCATTGCTACACTTTAGTTGCAAATGTCTGCACATATTCATGTTGTTTGATGAAATTACTTTTCAATCGAGGTAGTCAAAAACTAGCATTCAGGGGCCTACCGGTATATCTAATTGAATCAATGCGACAACTATGGCAAAGTGATATTGAACTTCCAGTCGATAGTTACAATGTCACACAAAAAGTCTGACATCGCCCGTGTCACGCCGGCAAAGTTGACGGCCAGTAAAATGCTCAACTGCTAACTCTCAAAGCCACACTGGACAGCATACTCGACATGCCTGTTATTATAGCTTGTTACTCTTCCCAGCCGAGTAATTCTGCCCTGTTGTGTCTCTACAAATGTACCCATAGACCTTATCTTCTCGATCTCAATTATGCTTGGACTGGAGAGTAGATTTTGCTAAGTAATCAGAAAACAGTTATGTAAATTCTTTTTTCATTTTCAACAATCGATGGACAGAACAGGAAGAGAATTGTAAGCTTTCAATTTCAATCTCTAGTAAATGAGATGAATCTAGTCAATTTCATGATTTACTATTTTAATTAGGCTTGGACTGGAGATTGGATTTTGCCAAGTAATCAGAAAACAGTTATGTTTACATTCTTTTTTATTTTCAACAATTGATGGACAGAACAGGAAGTGAAGTAATCTTACAAATAAATATGTTACATCTAAAACGCTCATTTCATAACATAACATTTATGTTGTAATACTTTGAAAATCAAATGAATAAACATTGAATGGAATAAACTCGAGTTCAATCCTCCACTTAATCAACATAAGGAACTGTATTCCCTCAACACGAAAGTCTTCGAACAATTCATATAATGAAAATTCTATTATAAATAAAAATCAGTGGCTAGTAACCAGTGCCACCAATTTTTAGGTAACATCCAATGGGCTTCTGTCACGTAACAAATGACAAAAAATAGTTACCATAGCAACACAGCGAACTGGTGGACTACCAAATATTCTGATTGGTCACAATTCCAACTGGTGGACATTGTTGTCTGTCTCTTTCAACAATGGGTGACGTCACTTGACAGAAGCCTATAGGCTTACATGAAACATCAACAAATTGGGAGCCCCTTCATATGTATACGCTGGTGGCTGAAGTTGCAATGTTAATAATATTACTACTCTCGAGTAGAAGTCTTTACTCTACTCGTACGTTATTATCAATGCGACAAGATTGTATAGCAATTGCCTGTACAATAGTAATAATGAATTGATAATTAATTTGTTTCATTAGTATAAGGCAATAGTAATAAACCATGGAGCCTAATACGAACGTTTAAATATTGTGCGGGTAATTTTTTGACAATTTTAATGGATATTTTTGATGAATATATTTTACAACAACCAATACAGTTGGTCAATTGACTTATTTAAATGTTCAAGTTGAGCTATACGAAAGCACTTGCTCACTTTCTCCCAATGTATTTGTATTTTGTAAACATTCTTGCAGATGTGCTAAATGCATGGTGACAAGATATTATTTTATTGGATCATGTTCTTCCATTTTCTTCGAGTTTATTCCAGTCTCTTAACCGTTTCTCCCTATATTTTAGATAACTCTCTCCACCTGAATTGTGTTTTCCTTTGCTTATAAATATTAATAATTTAGTACTTCAGTTCAGATACAACTACTTAATGATATATTGGTTTTACATACACATCATTGTTGGAAAGGGTATAAAAATATATCCTCTTACAGATAGATCATTGGGTATCATGGGGTACATTGCAGTCATTAATTGACTGCATGAGTTTAGGATTTCCGTATAGTTGATTACGGTTCTTCCAACTGGAATGCAAATATATCAACAAACTCAACCCTTACACATATTCTTGTCCACATTCAATAGGTCTGTAATGTATCTATTTTCTAAATGGCTGAAGCTAATACCAGATCTTACATGCATAGCAAGTGTACAAGAACCAAATGTCAGAATATCATGGTTGAAATTTCTGAAAGGGTTAACTTTCCTGATGCAACTTATCACTATAAATTAAACTAAACTAAATTCTGCAACTTCAAATTGACTGCTTCGAAACCATGCATCTTGAACACTCTCTGGAAAGCAAAATACAATGAGATCTCATTGTATTTTGCTTTCCAGAGAGTGGTCAAGATGGATGGTTTCGAAGCAGTCAATTTGAAGTTGCAGAATTCCTCGAGGAAATGAAAAGTCAAAAGCTCAACCCAACCCAACCCTGAAAAATTTCCTAAAATGATGACCAATTCAGTAATATTGTCATCTCTACATTTTCATTAAGAGGAATGAATTAAACATTAAAAAAGGTTCCCATTTACTAGTACGGCCTCATGCATTCATAGCCCTGATCTTATTGCTAATACAATCAATATCATCAGAAATTATAGTTATATCTAACTGCCTGAATACCATCATTTTCTATGATATATTGATTTAACATAGTATCCTATCCGGTACTGATACAACAACAAAAACTCTATTCATCGTTCCCAGATCTAATTGTTTTCCAGTTTTTATAATACATTTTGTCCGATCCCAACTCCAAAAGCCAATGTTAAATTGTGTAGCGTTCAACCTTGGATTGATCATTTCCCTACACAGATAGTTTTTCTTTCATGATCCCTTGAAAAACGATGGATAAAGGTTTCACTGTAAAATGAGGCATATTATACAACAAAATGTGTATGTAAACCATTTCTAAACAACAGTTCACTAAGTACACTTTTACCTCTACCTATGAAAGACTGATAATACCTAACTTTGTGTAATGTTTGATGAGCAACCCTAGAGAAGCTGTGCAATCTAAGGCAATGTTATAATTAATTGATAATTATTAATTAACAGTCAAGGCTTAGGCGTAAATGGTACAGTATACTGTAACCCTGTATAATACCAATGTATGTGTTATGAATGATTAATCAATCATAACTTAGCAAGTTATTTGTAAGTCACTATTACATAATACATAGCAATAATTTCTGTAGGTGTATATCCCCCCATACATCATTTAACTGAACTATGAACCCAGAATTAATAGCGTTGCATTTACAATTTCAATGTAAATTGAACAGCAATCAGCCACACTGCTTCTGAAATGCTAATGGCATATTTGATCAGATTATGTACTTCAGTTTGACTCTTATAGGATATTCAACATTCATCTCTTAGTTGCAACTTGCAATATCATACTACTGTATACGCTTCAATTGTCAACAGTTTTAGTCAAGCTGTACCAGAAGAAAAGGTGAAAGTGATACAATCACAATCAAACAATATATTGTATATATATAAGATCATAAGCTAGTTCACGTAATAGGCGACATGCATGCACGACTTGAATTCACGTAAGACAAATTAGGCCTATAATTTCAACAGATATGATAAAACAGCAGCCAAAATAAAAGGAAGGTTCAATATGGCTTTGAAAATACATAAATTATTCAAAACCAGTTGATTCAATTAACACTTGCTTTTGAGAGTCTCTATCTTCATTGATACAACTGTCATGACCCATGAGATTGACCTGGGAGACACTCCTGCCCGATGACAGACCATGTAATGCATGCAACTTTATGCAAAACCGAGCCATGTCCATTTCGAAATTTCTTGAGAAATCAGTTTTCATTGAGAATGAAAAAATAAAAAAAACAGATCGGTTTCAAGTTATTGGATTTCTATGTAAAATAATGAAAATATTTCATGCATATTGCCTATGGTGTTCAAGTACATTTCTCTATAGCTACAGAAAAACGCGTTACATGTGTAAACGCCTAAACGGTACATGTTTTAGCTTGTCAGTAATTGCTAGAAATTAACTGGCAGTGCTCATTACTAAATACTTCTATTCTAGACTATAAGAATCAAATTTTCATTTGATATTTGAAGACCAAATTGAATGTTAAATTGGCCTTAAATGGATTCTTAGACTTCTCATTACTGTATCTACTTAGGCTTCTTCTATTTTCAATTTTCCATACTGCTATTGATAATCCATTCGTGAGCTAACTGAGGACGGGTGCTTCCTGATAGCATAACTTAATTTCATAATATTCCAGTCTTTTGTGATTATTCTTTCCTAGTGTGTAGGCCTAATCTAAACCTAATAATGCAGCATTCACATAGGTAAACTTAACTAAAAATATTAACTACCGGTAGTCACTAGTGTACTATTGGTACACTTTATACATTAGATGGTATATAATCTCTATACCATTATATTATTATTATTATCATTATAGGTATGTGGGCAGAGATGGACAAAGATACTCAAAAATTGTATCTGGATACATGAAGATACTGTATCTGTCTGTATGTATCTTTGTATCTATTCATCTTTGTACATATGCCTCACATGATTCCCCAGTACGTACATCCTTAGATACATACTATATATACCAAGCACCCAATACACCTTACTACTCGATTTAATCTACGACATATATCAATACATCTCGACTAAGTGGTTTGAAAATTTTAGATTTTTGACATTCATTTTTTTTGTATACGTATTACGTACATAGTTTAGACTACGATATCACAATCCTTAACCACAATACTGAATAAGAAACAACGTTGAACATTCAAATCACTCAATTACTTGTTGAATAACAGTATAAATTATATTAAGAATGAGAATTACCAATCAGTAATCACTAAACACACAATCACTAACCGAATAAGACTAATGAGGTACAATTACTATGTAGATCCCTTGAATCATTATTGAAAAGTCAGACAACTGCTTTCATGCTACCGTCAACTCTCAAGATCATAGTCTTTCAAAATGTTGAATTTTGTTTTCATTGTTCTTACTACAGAAATAAACTAGTTTCCTCAAATCTCATAAATGCACGTGCTGAACTCGACTTGCTATTGACCACACAAACAATTGAGCTTATCTCAAAAAATGAATTCATTATTAACGAGATCTTCAATGATGATTTCGATTTCATTGTTCGAACTTCCCAACTGTGTCACAGCATCTTTGTAGTTTATGTATCAAAGACCGAAATATCAGAAAAAGTTGGACCTACGAGTGAATTATAAACCAAGCTACGAGAACAACTCCTAATTTCTCAGGTGATACCTAGTTTTAAGTCCGTCTTACATCCCTCACTGATCCGCATTTAATATATGCAGATCTTTGCTTATGTAGCTTCGACACACATTCTTATATTTCCACTTTACATGTTTTTCATTTTTCTACTTGGGCCTAAATTCAGCTGTATTATTGCACCAACTGTGGAGTTGGCAGAGTACATCTCAGATTCTAATAGGAAAAAACAACTATTATAAAAACAACTTTTTTTTAGTTTACCAACTAAAAACAGCTATGAAATGAGTAGAATAAAAATAATTCAACAAATATTTCCGACCCACAAAATATTTGGCACACGACAACATTAGGCTTAAATGAAAAAATAATATGGGCCTAATACGCTTAGATTAGGGTGATCGCTTGATCTGGTTTTGCCGTGATTGTCCTTGTTTGGAGTGAACGTTCCGGAAAGGTTTCACCATGATGCATTTTTAATAAAGAGTATGCATATAAAACAGGAATACAACAATATTTGAAGCCAATCAATATTTGCCTACTGTACTACTATTTGTTCAGAGGAAAATGCTTCTTCAGACAAGTCGTTCATTTCTTGAAACTGGAAAGAGATATTAGCAAAAGACCTCCCCCCTTTATTTTACCCCTTCCCTCCTTTATTTTACTTGAGCTTACTATAGCTCTGTGTATACATAGTTGCATACATAAATTCTGTTCAAAAGTACAAAATTGAAAACCTCCAATCCCCCCCCCCCCTCCCTTCTTCCTCCCACACTGGGTTTTTTGCTCTGCTTTCTTTTCGTTGATGCGTTTCACCTATCTCAGGTCTCCTGTTCAATAAATGGTCACCCTAACCTAGATCTATGTTGCCTGAATTAGATGAATTATTTTAAGAATGTTGTACTAGAATTAATCCTTACGTTTATTTCAACATACCGGTAAATAATGAGGATAGCATTCGCAAATTCGCTATCACTAAATTGTGTACTAAATTAGTTAAGTACTAGTACCAGCCAAGCCCAATTTAAATGGTGCACTACTACACCAAGTAGCAAGTACACTACAAGTCTATATTTGTACAGTACAGTACAGTAATTAATCATTAATCAATCAGATAAAACTAAAAACTACAAAAGCTATTCAAATTTAAATCTCTTGCCTGAATTTATTACATCCAGTGTACTATGTATTTTCTTTCATCTGAAGGTCACTTTTTAAAACTGGGAAAACACAGAATACCGGTACCGTATGTGTTGTTAGATGAGCGAGATATATAGGCCTATATAGATTGTACTAGAAAGTTATTGGATGAGCGATAGCGAAGACTTCTATCCTACACTTATGGAGCTTTGCCTGTGTGTTTTTTCTGTTTTATGTACCCACTGCTCAGGTTGCACAGTTTGACTGATAAACATGAAACTTTTTCTGTACGCCCAGACTTATCCAACTTAGAACTGTATACTTTTGAGGTCGTCAGTCAACCCATTTTTGAGAAATATTAAGTTTCTAAAAAAGAAAAATAAGATTAGGCTGGGCTGGGCAGAAAATTTGAAAAATAAAATCTCTCCAAAAAAATTCAAATTTTCCCTGAAAGTGAACACAAAAATGATACACACCATCACAAATTTGCATTTGAATCCGTCGTTTTGAAGAAAATAATTTAATAAATTATTTTCATTCATCAAATAGATAGAAATGCTAGCAGAATCATGTTGGCAGAATTCACAGCCCTCTAGATCGGATATTTTCCAAATGAAGTACAGTAGGCTATCATGTATTTGAGTCAAGGTGTAAGAAACTCTTGATTATACCTATGACTATCAATAACGTAACGGGATAAGCAACATGGCGTAAGTCCTATCCTTTTAACATTAGGCCGTTTTCACCATGAAGGAATCAGCGCGCTTTCGTGTACATTTATGAGATTCGCAATTTCAAATCAAATCGTACGTATTAGGCTCGTATTTCAATCTATACGTAGTACATAGTTGTATACTTGCATTGTTTCTGATCTTTCTCGTAGATGATGAGTAATTATTCAGTTATCAAATGGTAAATACTAAATATAGCAGTAGGGCTCTTGGCTAGGGGACTAAATGCTTTTACAGACGTATTTTAAATTTAGATTGGCCAATTCAAATGAAATGTATCCCAATACTGTTTAATGCAGTTGGAAAGAGCTGGATTCACAGATTGCATTACATCTATTATTTGTATAGATCAACATACAATAATACCAGCAAATCATCATAACATTTGTGAGGCGGCATTCCTTTGATGTACGCATGGTGCGAAAGGAAAGCGCCATGTTGCTTATCCCGTTACGTTATTGATAGTCATAGATTATACCAGAGCCTACAGAAAGTAGAACTACTTAATTGACCCTGATTATCTACTCAGGTTTCTCGCTCATCTTACAACGCATATTCTGCGTTTGCCTTGTGTACAGCTCGAAGCAGAAGTAAAAGTCTCTTTGCTACCTGGTCAAACCAGTTGACCATGTTATATTGTATAGGATTCAACAGGTATCAAAGTACAGAAACTGACTTTTATTCATACTTCACAAGCTGTACGCCGTACACACCTTGGGGTTATATGCCTCACTTTTTTTATTCATTCATGTCATTTCATTCTTACGACTCATAGCCCTGCAGCCTGGAGATTTTCAAAGACAAACTTTAGTCTCAATATTGGTCATTCTTCCAATAGTAACTAATTTTCTAAAAAATTAGTTGATTATCCAAATTTTTGAAAACTTCGTGAAAATATGTATCAGAACAATATCAACCTGTGAGAATTTTATGTCATACAGACAAAATTGAAAATTGAATAATTTTACCCTGTGCTATTCTTACGGGGGGGTTAGACTAAGTCTCCAACTTTTTTTTCTGAAATAAGCGTAGAACCGATTCTGCTCAAAAACAATCCCAATTTATTCTGCTATTACACCAATTGGCAGAGAAAGTTTCAAGTTGATTGGTTACTTTTCCTGACCTGTATGCTGCAATCAAAATTACAACAACAACAAAAATCAAGTATAGAGCCCGATTATTATTTTCGGTAAATGGAATGGAAGTCTTCGCTACGCTTATCTTATGAACGTAAGAAACAAAATTATTAATTCAAGCCTGCTTTGTACACCCACCAACATTATAATACTTATGGCATAGCTGTATGGTAACCTTAGCCCTATATATCTAATGCACGTTCAATTTAATCTCATGAAATCAGAGTTGGGGCTAGAATTTGGCCTAGGATTATATAAACAATTGGGCCTTTTAGTGGCAAGCAGAATCTCAATCAATTGATTGAATACACTTTCCTACTTCCCACTTGTAGAAGTAAATTACTTCTGGTATTTAGTAGTTATGTACTGGGTAGATTGGAATACCGGTACTACCAGTACTGACGTAGACAGACTATTTGTCCTCTACATAATTGAAGTGGAACTGTACTTTCCATGTTACACTATGTATATGTAGTATGTACACTATATGTTTCCATGTATACTGTCCAGTGAAACCTCTATGCATCATTCCCAGATCGACCGTTTCCCTGCTTGTATCATTCACTTTTTCTCACCAATCAATGTTCAATAATCAATAATAAATGAATAATCAACGTTCATCTTTCCTGGATGGATCAATTTCCTGCCTCGATAGTTCAGTTCTCTGCTCCCTTGAAAAATGATGGATAGAGGTATCACTGTACGTACTTTCTTTCATCTTTATTTTCTCATCGTTAATTGAAAAACAATGATTTTACCGTTGTATTGAACTTTTAATTTCTTTTGAAAACAAATCGCTTGTCAGTCAAACGGGGTTCCCGTCTGTTATTTTAGAAAGTACCCATCATTAGTGGTATACGTAACATAGAGGAATACGCAACAGGAACTACAATATATAGTAAAAGTTGGAATGGTCAAATTGCATGGACCTTACATGATAACTGCAAGAGTATCATGTTAACTAACACTCGAAGGACACAATCAACCCTAGTGCTATATGGAAAGGTTATTGAGAAGGCTGCAATTCTATATTGCGTCATACATGCATTCACTTTTTCTTGTCCTCTTTGACTGAAGAGAGTTTTTTTGATGCTCCATTGCGCTCAAACTTTTCCGCACCCCCAGTTTTCTTGCTGCGACCATTCACTGCTGATCCTGTAATAAGCAAATACAAAAATCATCACACCTGACATAAATAAAAATAGGAATATATTTTAAATTCATAATTTAATAGAGAAAATTCAAATAGGGCCCTACACTTTTTTATAACAGTTGGGTCTCACGTAAGTTCAGCATACAGCAGTCATGTGGCTCAGTCCAGTTTGATGATAATTTGTGTTTGTATTTGTATTTATTTACGGTTTTATGAAAACATGATTACCGTACATGTATACTAAGTCAGAGTTGAAAATAAGTGGTCTACAAATAGTGTTAAAATGAAATGTAACGACATAAATCAAAATGAATAAAAATTGTCGTGTATCATAAAAATAGTTCATCTTAAATGTCAAGTCAGTAAAAGTTGAAATATTTGTCCACACTGTATAGTAAGATTGTTTGATAAGGTATTTATTGAGCATGCTGTTAAAAAACTTATTGTTAGCTTTGATTTCGACTGGCAGGTGGTTGAAGAATTTTCTTCCCGATTGCATTACAATCTGAATTACAATCAGAGTATTAACTTATGAATAAGAAGAGATAATAGAGTAGTTATACTAGTGAGCGCACGCACGAGGTTGAGTGCACAAGGTTGAGTTGAGTACAGGTTTTGTGCACTTGCACTTAAATCAATAAGAGATGCACGAATGCACAATGTACATAAGAATTTCATATAGGGTTGCCGTACAATAGAAAAATCACAAACGATTCCGAAATTCTGAAATGAAAAATTGGTCGAAATATTTCAAAATTTCCAGTTTTCAACTGTTGAAAAAATTGTACAGTATTTGGGAAACAGAATGATGCCAGTTGAATAACTGGCTACTAATACTGTAATCTAGCTACTAGCTACACAGGGACTTCCTGCTATGGTTTTTCATCAAATTTCGTGGGCAATACGAAATTCCCAGCAGCGTATTATTTTAGTATTGACAAATGTTTTCATTGATTTGGATCATAATTTTGATATCCAATTCATCAATGAATATTGATTGCAATACGATAGGGGGATCTATTGTATTGTAACCTCGAAATATCGAAATCGAATGGTAACTCGAATGTCAAGAAAACATTTAATTACATACCTGGTAGCTCATTCCCGTACGACTGTCGTAAGTGATCAGTTTACCTGATTGTCGTACAGTATCTCTAAATTCATATTAATGAACACATAGAAGACTAAAATGTATGTGATTGTATAAAATAATTGATAAAATTAGTAATTACTCAATTAAATTCTACACCATAAATGCTAGTCTCCTAAATATTAAGAAATGAGAAATTGAGTGCTGTAGGTCCTACTGAGTTTTAATGTTCAAATGGTCTAGTTGACATTACAGGTGTGATTATGAAAACCCCATTAACAGCTAGAATATTTATTATTTGGGGATACAAATGAGCAGATAATAGATGAATGTTTACAAAAACCCATGCCTCATGCGAGACTCAAATAAACGCCTAACTTGTCTTCAGTTTCCAAACCAACAGCTTCATTGATTTTGATTTACCGGTAGTCATAATTAACACATAGTTCAATATTATATATTCAATATATATTATTTAGAGAGAATGGAATTATGGTTAACTATTTATTTATAAATCATAAATATGTAAGTTGAGCAGCCAGCTACTACCTACCATTGCTAACCCTTGTAGACAAGGATCTGTTTAATCCAAGGTTAGGTTTAAGGCTTGATTTCGTGATCATAATGGACAAAGATCTTTTTAATGGAGCATCGCTACCAGGTGAATCTGTCAAGTCAAGGCCTAAAAGAACAAAAATCTCACTACAATCATACACAATCATGCATTTACTAAAAAACAAGCAAAACAGAAAAATCAATGTGTCATTGACACACAACTTGCATAAGTTTCAACAGACTCCACATTTAATAGCATGCTAATACCCCGTTCACACCGAAAATGTTAATGACGATCAACGACTTAATCTCGATTACCATGCAGTGTGAACGCAGCTCCATTGACGTTGACAGTGATTAACGTCTCAATCTCGTTCAGCAAACCATATTAGCGCGTTCAAATGCACCATTACTACCCACAATTCCATACGTACATTTAATCGCAATTAGCTTGATCGAGATCAACTTTTCGATGTGAACAGGGTATAACAATTCAACTTGATCGGTAAAAAGTCATCTGCTTAGTAAAATTAATTTCCAAATGCACAAGTTGCATTATTCTTTTTCATTTTCTACGACTATTCAGAATTATTTAGGAGACACAAATGGTAGGCATATAGATGGGCTATAATTATACGTGTAGTAAATTCTATAACTTATTCTTGATTAATTACAGATCCTACATAATACACCAAGACAATCTAGTTCAAGGCTAGAACTGCTGCAAAGCACTTACCTAGCGTCTTTGCTTTTTCATTTCTACTTTGCTCCAAAACTTGTGATCTCGCTTTTTTCGCAAGCGTCTTACGAGCGTACACGGCATTCTTCATTATCACTGGCATATTGGCATCCATCTTAGCCTCCTCAGCCACATGTTCAAAGAACTCTAAAAATAATAAAAATGGCATATGGACCCAATTAATTCTTAGATCGGCTAAGGCAGCTATGGTTTTAATTGAAAAAATATATATTTAGCGTACCAACATTGACAGAAAACGACACAAAATCGCTGTTTCCCAAGTCTAGGCCCAACATTGAAATACATAGTATTTTTCATTTTGTGAAGAGAAATTTTGTCATTATGAATGTTATTCATAATCGTTATTGTACAAATATTTTTTTCTATTCCAATTATATGTACTCTCATATTGCATTTTTCTGATCAATCTTGTGACATCAGGGAGGCTAGAAGCGACCTCTGTAAATCATACAACAGCCAAGCGGGCCAGCTAGGTATACGAAACCTAACACTGTGTGTACTCAGTATATTATCAAAGAAAGAGGGTTAAAATGATATGCACTATTCATGCACCATATGAAACATTAGAAACCCCTGGATGCGCGACTTAAAACCGCGCAAAAACAAGTAACAAGCCATTTCAGCTAGCTCGATGTAGCATTATTGTTACATTTCTTCATCTTCTCTCCCAGACCTATTCCAACGTGCACCTTTTTGCACCTTTCAACTTGTGATGAATGCACCAAACCCAAATCACACATGACTGACATGAAGTGTGAAGGATTCCCCTCCTGTCACCTGCTTTATAATACACCACCTGTAAATAGCTGTAAACTTTCCTCTACTGAGTATCACTCATTATTCCTCCTAAAAGATGATTTACACAACTGTTGAGAAATGGACAGGTCTGTGACCATTGGGACTATTGAATAGGGTTGAGTTTTCATAGAGTTCTTCATACATTGGTATATTCAAAGTATAACTCTTTATCAAAGTTGCATAAACTATAAACTACTAAACTGAACTACCGGTAAACTGGAGCCTTTCAATTTGTTTATATTGTCAAATGTTACCACATTTTAATTGGACATCCAATTGACGCAACGACTACGACTTACGTCTCAGTTTCTTAACGTCTGGCAGAATCTTTGTCCGAAGTACAGACGGGCTAACATTGGCTTGAAGTGCTCCCTCTAAATGGTGCACAGAATCCTGCGCCACTCTTAGGCGCCTCTCGGCGTCTAATCGAGCTGATACCTCTATCCGTAATTCTGTCTCGGCTAAATCCTGTTGTGTTAACAAGTCCTGCAAATAATGACAATATAAGTCACGGCCGTCAACTGTAAAATGATTTATCATAGGAAGTTGGAACACACAAGATCTACTGTATGCCTACACATGAAAACCAAGATGGCCAAGGCCTAGAACCAGGACTTCCCAACTGGCGGCCCGCGAAACCTTTTCAAAATGACCCGCAGTATGGTCTAATGATGAATGAATAACATAAAATTATTGCAATTTAGTAGAACATTACCGGTATATGTATTTGGCAAGGGTTGACCTGTTGTCACAAGCCAAATGGTGGGGATGGCATTTGAACTGAAGTTATAGTCTGTCTCACCACTCTAGAGTAAGTGTAGGAGATCTTTGTAGTTTGCTCATCTGTTGTCCGGCAAATAGGTAGGTATATAAAAATGTCAATCATCTCTACAGACTTCATCGGACTCATACAGTGTTGCATTTTACTCAAATTATATTTAAAAACCACTTTTACAATACATAGTATCGTCTTCAATAAGTTTTCTGAAGCGATGTAGCAACGTTGCACCAAAACCCTTACCTGGTCACAAACTTGTCCTCAAAATGCACGTGAGAAGAGTTCCTTTGTTACTGTTGGAGTTATGACTGACATGTTTACCTATTCGGCATTTAAGCTGATAGATAAGATAGCAACAGTTACTCTAGAGTGGTGAGACAGACTATATGGTTGACAAAATAGGTATTTGTTTTCTATCCAACCGTTTGGCTAGTGACAACAGGCGCACCCATTTGGCAACCTTGTGAGGTTTCCTGCTTGCGCCATATCAGTTGTATAGACCCAAATATAGACATAAAGACCAGAAATGCAATTTGAATAATTGAATTTTGATTCACAAGAAAATGTTCGTTTTTTTTATATTGGGTTTGATGATGCACTATAATGATTGATAACTTAGATCTATTGACATCGGATAAATGATGAATGAGATGGTAGAATGGTGAGATGAAGGTTTCTTAGGTAATGGGAAGGATAGTGGGAAGGAAAGAAGGGGTCGTGGCCTATATTTTAGGAACCATGTTAGCATTAGCCTAGACTAGGCCTAAAGAGAGAAACCACGAAAAACCCCTGTAAAGATGGATGATGGCGGAGATCAAACCAGGTCTGATATGCCCCTCCACCTCCCAGATCACACGAAGCGAGCGCGTTAACTACTGAGCTGCAACTGCCGATATTGTTCAGTTGTAAAAAGCTTGAATATGTGTGTGTTGAAAATATGTTCTCTGTATACTGTATCAGCGTACCATATTGAAAACAAGTGGAAAATGAATGAAAATCATTGGACAATTATCTGTGTGGCCCACCTCAACTTTTCTCAAACAAACATGAACTGCTGCAGAATCTAGTTGGAAGGCCCTGGCCTAGGCCATCCCTGAGAAAATATTTGAATAAAACTATTTTTTATTAAATTTTTATGAGTTGACTTTGAGTCTTCTGTACGATGCAATGGGATGACAATAGAAGAGATTTAATAAGAATAATGAGACTTCAGTAGGCATAGAAAAAGAACTGAAAAATGGCAAAATCGAATGTCAGGAAGCTAATAACGTACATTCAGGGATGATAATAATTTGCTTGACTGATCAGAAATTATCTGCTTCTCTTCTTCCAATACTTTAGCTCTCAGTTCATTTTCTGCGTATCTGAAACAATCATAGATACGTCAAAAACTGTGGAAGTAAAACGAATACATTTTCTTATTAGACATTTTTGAATGCATATGAAATCCTTAATGATAGGGATGGCATCTGACAACCAGTTTCTGAGTATTCGGTTTTTCATCGCGAACGGATCCAATGAATCATTTTTACCTGCTTTTTCCCACTTCTTTTCCCAATTAGAATTCATCCAGTTTCTTATTGCACACGAGAGAAACGTCCCGAGAGAAATAGTTGAGAGGAGCCTCAACAATCGTACGTCAGTGTGTTCTCGGTTGGTTGTCGAATAGCGATTGTCGTGTGATCCGGTTCGATTGACACTCGGCCATTCAAGATTGACAAACGATTGTTTCAGCTCTCTCACTCTCTCGTCAAGGTAAGGCCAAATAGCAGATTCAAGTCATTTAGTCATATGAGAGATAGAGAGATACAGAGTGGTAAGCATGCTTGTGTTCAGCAGCTATGTTCATTATCAGGCATTATTCTGATTCTCAATTATTACTTATTTGTTTTTCAGCTGGTTGAGGCAATCGGGTGCCCAGATGCAGAATTTGAATTGTCCGATCGTCATCCCTACTTAATTTAGAATCAGGTCACTCGCACAATCTTGAAACTTGATTTAAAAAGCAAACACTCTCAACTGATGTAACTTCAGAATATTGATGAGTGATGAAAGACTGATCAGCATTTCCAAGTTTCAGTTTTAAATAGCACCCCTGTTGAAGGGTAGATTCTACCGTCATTAACAAATCAACTTGCACGCAAATCAACAAATACAAAGCAAGTTTCTGAAATTGAATTAGGTACCTCTCTTCAATATCCTGTTTCTCTTCCAGAAGATTTTTTTTCTCCTCTTCAATGTCGTGTAAATGAACTTGAAGATTCTCCGTCGACTGGGACGATCCTTTAGTTTTCTCAGAATGGCTGAGATTCCCAATAATTGCATACTTTTCCTCTTCTAATTCGGATAAATTTTTCTATGAAACACAATTCAACACACAATACAATGAGATACTAGGATGAGCGAAGCGAAGACTCAATTTCACCATACCCGAGAAAAAAGTGCCTGTTTTTTTTTTTTTTTCGCGTTCCACAGGTCAAACGAAAATTCAAAATCAGTTGAAACTTGGCATACACAAGTGTCCTTATCTAATTCAATACTGTATAGTTTTGAGGTGCAATCGGTTAAACTACTTCTGAGAAAACTCATTTCAAAGTTTTATAAAATCCTATAAGAATAACCTAGAGGAAAAAATTTGTGAAAAAAATTTCATCCTAGTATTCAAATTCTCAGGGAATTTTAATATAATGATACACATTGTTCCGAACTTTCACTCAAATCAAATCAGCCGTTTTGATATGAAAAAAATATATAATGTAATTTTTGTAAATCACTCAAAGCTATTAAGATACCAATTAAATCCAAGCCACAGGTGTCAACACTTAAACGTATACGATTAAAACAAAGCCTTTTATTATCATAGAAATTGATAAGGAAAAATAAGATGGTAGTGAAGTAATGGTTTGGATCTCAAGGTGTATATTAGGGCTGTGCGAGCAGAGCTTTCTGAGTTTGAGCGAGTTTCGAGCGAGATTTACTTTTTTCGAGCAAGTTTCGAACACTAATAAGCTCAAGCAAGTTCGAGCACAAATTTAAGTTCGAGCACAAATTTTATAGAAAATTTAATTTAAAAAAAAAACATCGTAAATAAAATCATATCTTGAAATATAGCAGGAATATCAAAAAACAATATGACCAACTCTTGAACAATACTTCAGCAACATTTTCGTGAAAAAATTGGACTATAAAATTTTTTGTTTGAGAAGAACGAAAAATAAATTTCATTGCTGAAAATTTCGTAAAAAACAAATAATCATGTCCATTGGTGGTATTTATTTTATCTTCATTTTTTTGCAGTTTTAGCATGATAGTTATCTAAGTGCAAAATTTGAAGTGGATACAATCAATATTAAAAAAGATAGCCACGAAAATCATCACTTCCCGGTTAGAATTACAACAATTTTGAATTGCGTACGAGAGAAACCGGGCGAAACTACTTGATAAGTTCGGTACTGATGAGCTACTTGATCGGTTAACTTCGCCGATAGAAACACGACGCGCAAACTTTTTGCCATTGGTGCTCGGCCGTCCCGAGTGGCTTGATGACGTTTCAATCTGTCCTTGACAGAGTGTGGATGTGTTTTGGTTGAGGGGAAGGAAGTGAGGAAGGGAGAAAGACGCGTGTGCGTGTCTGGTAATTACTACGACTCAACAAAACTTACTCGGAGTCAGTCAGTCCGGTGCAACTGACAGTGTGAGATGATACGCGTTGTAATCATTCAGCAAGTTTTATATGCAAAATCGAAGGGAGAAATGCAGAAACAAAACTTTTTCATAAGTTTCAGACACTATATATTTATTATTTAATACCAATCTGTTGAATGATAAAAAGATGTCAAGTTTATTATTTCACTCTTGCTCGCTTGCTCGAAAACGTTCGAGACCCAAAAGTATTTCGAGACTCGAAATTTCGATCTGGGAAAAAATCTATTTGAGCGAGTTCGAGTCTCGATCTCGACTTGAACTCGCTTGAAAATTACGAGTCTCGCACGGCCCTAGTGTATAGTAGCCCTAGTTAATATTAATAACCAATCCAAAGATAAGTTGATATGTTCCAGCTCATCCATCAACGCGGCAACACATAACGCGTTTGCCTAGTATTAACTCGTACTATCTAGTACAGTTGCTGAATTCGAGTGTATAAAGTGAAAATAGATTAGTGGTTAATGCTGTAACACTGGTTTATTAATTTATCATGACTAATTCCACTTTGAGAAATTTTCCCTTTTGAAACAAGAGAACACTGAAAAAATTGAATTAAGAAACACGTTATAAATTATACGTAGGCCTATATGTTGATTTACAGCTTATGTTAATAGGCCTACTTTAGTTGTACCTTACACAGTTCATATTTTTGGTGGGCCCTATGCTTTTACAACAATCCTGATGAAAAACACAATTATTGTATTTAAATTATAACCTGTGCCATTATGAGCTATATCTGTAATCGATTTTAATCATATTCATAAGCGCCAACATAATGTAGTAAAATACTTGACATATTGATGTTTATAGGCCTACATAATTATATATGTGTTATATATGGATATATATATTACTTAATTATAATATATATGTAATTATATATAAATATATATATATATATATATATATATATATATATATATATATATATATATATATATATATATATATATACATATATATATGAATATATATATATATATATATATATATATATATATATATATATATATATATATATATATATATATATATATATATATTATATATATATATATATATATATAAATATATATATATATATATATATATATATATATATATATATATATATATATATATATATATATATATATATAAATATATATATATATATATATATATATATATATATATATATATATATATATATATATATATATATATATATATATAGGTAAATATATATATATATATATATATATATATATATATATATATATATATATATATATATATATATATATATATATATATAGATATATAGATATATATATATATATATATATATATATATATATATATATATATATATATATATATATATATATATATATATATATATATATATATATATATATATATATATATATATATATATATATATATATATACATATATATATATATATATATATATATATATAGATATAGATATATATATAAATATATATATATATATATATATATATATATATATATATATATATATAATATATATATATATATAAATAAATATATATATATATATATATATATATATATATATATATATATATATATATATATATATACTTTTCCAATCGTCCCCTCTTGCCCTCCCTTACAAATCCTCGCACCCATACTCTGCTGGCTTCTCGTCTAAGGTCAATTCGTCAGTTGTGTGTCAAGAGTGAGCCAAAGGCAAAGCCTCACTTCATGTCACAAAATGTTAAGAGGACACTAAAGAGAGTTATTTAGACGTAAAACATTTTGATGCATAGGGATAGTCAATAACATCATTCTAATTTGATATTGAACCATACTCCTAATTTTTTGATAAGACCATTCAAAATCACTTATAAATTCTTTATCAAACAACAACCCTAAAAGTTAGAACACCTTTTGAATTTTGAATATGGCTTCAGTTGAATCTTTTACAACTGCAACAGTAGCTTCACTTTTTGACGTTGCAAACTTTTGTACAGTGAAACCTCTATGCATTGTTTTTCAAGGGACCAGAAAAATTCAACATTGATTATATCAGAGTGGGGTGAGAAAAAAAGAATGTTACAAGCAAGATTAAGATGGATCCGGGAACGATGCATAGAGGTTTCAATGTATATATGATTAGGTCTACAGTGGAAGTAACTCTTCATTTGAATAAATGAGAATTATGCTGCCAATCACATCTGCCATATGGACACAAAATAATGAAATACGAATAGGAGGCCTAGGCCTACTGTAATCCATTAATTAATCAATAGAAATTGGAAATGGAATTAAAGAATTTAAAATCAGAATAAGACAACAAAACAATATTTGAACAAGTTACTACATAAACAAGTGAAAAGTTTAGAGTTGGGAAAAAAAATTGTTGGGCCAAGATTTACATATCAGAAGCATTCTCTGGACGCTAGCTAATTCAAACAAAATAATCACGTTTTTTACTCGGAACAATACAAATACAGAAAATTTGTAAAAATATAGAATGAAATTAAAATCGAAAAATCGAACTTGAAATTATCAAGTTCAGCAAAATTTGAGCTCAAACTCAAACCTCAATAATTCAAACTCGAAAATTTGAGTGCTTGCACATAAATTAAATATTAAATATCAAACAGTAAATATTAAAATAGCTACAAAAAGTTTACCAGTAAAGTTTCGGTTGTACACTCGAGAGATTCTTTGTCCTCTTGGACCATATGGACAGCCTTTATTGTTTCTTCATATTCACGTTTCATCATTTCGTGCTCTTCTCGAAATTCTTTTATCATTTCTTCAAGTCTTCTTTTCTCTTCGTCTAAAGCCACATTTACCCTTTCTAATTCCTGAAACGAAAATTTGAATGAATGTTTGAATGATACAAAGTTAGTAGTTACACAAGCAAACTATTCCAGGTGTAGTCCTACCTCTGAGGGTACCTTAAAGCTAAAGGTATATTTAATTATTCACATATTATTCAACATTCAAAGTCATACCTCATTACCTCGTAACCTCGTTTAGAAAGAAATACCGGTACCGTAATTATGATACTTTGTCAGTCGATTCGTTTTGATGTAAAGGCCTAACCGCCCTACCGGTACTGGACAATACCGTACAATAATACTGGACAATAATATCAAAACAAATAATTGGCTAGCCAGGCTAAATTTTTAGATAATATTTATCAGTTCAAATTCTGGATAGGCCTACTTTGTACTTTCCAATCACTCCAAGTTCTAAATTTCATGCTTTTTTATTATTAAATGGACTATTAAAATTTTTAAATATACGTCCAGGTACTCAAAATAATGACATTCAATCATAAAACTGGATTTATTGAAGATGATGATAATATGAACAGCAATAGGCCTATCAATTCTTTCTGATTGTGAAAAATGGATGACTTTTCCCCAGAATAAGTCAAACTAGCAACTTGATACGTACAGTACTCCCGCGTGGATTGAGAACTTAGGGAGTACGAAAGACATTTCAAAATTTGAATGATCGGAAAAAATACAGCAAATGTTATTAGGATGGGTGATAACTAATAACTAAGTAGGCCTACTACATGCTCAACTGTCAAAATAATGCTGTTCATAGTTTCCCATGATTCATTTGTCCATATCTTGTTGACTGATGCGCTAGTGCCACACCTACCCAAACATGGAAGGCGGTAGATGCCATATCAATAGGCCGCATTCTGTATAGGCGTGTACTAACAATTTTATTACGTACTTTGGGCATTGAGAAATCGCCAATAAAGCACACAGTTACATGGGCAGTTAGGACAAGGGGAAAACTAAAATTAAAGTTCAAAACAAGCAGTGGTTGTTGGAGAGATAATATTCGTTGTAAAATATTTTATTTTAGGCCTACAACTTTATTTTCAACATTTTCAACTAGAACGGTGGTCTAGTGCCGTGGGGCCATCCAACAGCTGCTTGCAATTTGCACGTAACAAAGATGATTCTCTGTTTAAAATAGACGAGATATAGGCTATATATAAAACAGCCAAGATGAAAAAAATACTTGATTAGTAAACACTGTGTTTATTGATGGATACAGATATGTAAAAATAGCAATTGCAATAAAAGCAATGAAATCTAAAAGTGCTTTTTTTACATGTTTTTCTGATATTTCTCCATGTTTCAATACATTTTATGTTGTTCTATCATGTTTTTGAAAAGCCGACAAAGCGCTACAAACATCTGAATTCGCTACGTTTCAATGTATTGGCGAAATAGACGCTATATTTGGATTAGAAGCATTATAGATGCTGTTTCCCCCCAAATTATTCCAATTTAGATGTAAATGGGTGAAGTTAGTTGAGGAATCTGGAAAAAAGTGCAGTTGCAAATGCAGGCAGCAGATGGGGGGGCGTAGGTTTAACCCACTTGTGGAGACTATTTTTCTAAAAAATATCAATTGGGTTATCAATTTGGTTTCCCTTGTATTCTATTGTATGTTATCTAGTGGTTTTACCGGAACCGTACTATTGTTATGCTACAGAACGTTGTTGCGCTACAAAACACGATGTTTAAAAATAATAGATGCACCAAAGTGCTACTTTTCAAATTCCAAATCCTACGAGAAGAAAAAATAGAAGCTATGTTTCCATATCTCTATTGATGGAAAAACTGTCTCGGAAGTATTAAAACGACCAAGAAGTGTTGCTTCCAAATAGTCCGATTACCATAATTCATCCTTTGCCTCAATTGCCTGAGAAACAATGATTATATATCCCAATTTCAGTGTTATTAAAAAAAAGAAGAAGTAAACACTGCATTTATTTTGTATAGGCAACTACAGTATGTGGGAAGAACCACTTTGGAATGTACGATGATTTCACAGTAATAAATTAGCGATTGGGGCACAAAAAGAGTTAGAATTAAGAATTATCCAAATTTTGAAACATCGAAATGTTTACCTGGGGTCAAGAACCGAGTTTGCTTTGAATTATGACGAATTTTGAATATACCGAGTTTGAATAAACGTAGGTTTACTGTATTTCATTAACATTAGCAGTAGGCCTACAGTGAAGTTGGCAAAAAATGTGATTGTAGGGGACCGCGATCGCTTCGAAGTATAAATAAAATGAAATTAACCGAGTTCGAAACGAATGTTCACTGTGTTTCTTCCAAGTGCTGAAACATTTTTTTTTTTAATAAGATCGAAACTTGATACAAAATCATTGTTTCCCAATTAAGGCTGTGGATGAAAGGTAGGATCGTTCGGATGGGGCACCACAAGGGCAATCTCATCACCCCATTTTAATTATTTAAAACCAATGAACTTCAACACCAGGACTGCGCTGTCGGTGACCATAAATTTCCGTCGCAGATATTATATTGTTTTTTTTATATTGGGTTTTTAACGACGCACTATAATGATGACTAAGATCTATTGGCGGCAGATGAATGATTAATGAGATGAAAAAAACGTTTCTGTGATATATATTCGGACATTACCAGCATTGGTATTAAGAGTAAATAAAACACTCGAATGTTGATATCTTCCACTTTGAAATAAGTCTCTCGGCCAATGATCACTTCTTTCCACTAACATACAGCAGATGTAAAGTTTATCATAATACAGAATGGGCCCAGAAAAAAAAATTAGTGATGGGCCCAAAGTGCTATAATCAGGCCTATCACTCTACTAATTGAAGGTCGTGGCCAATTAATACTTCATCCAAGCATTTTCTTCGAGGACTGTGGGAAACCACGAAAAACCAAGTCAGGATGGATAAAAAAACAAAAAAGGTGTTTGTTGGTCTTCTTCTTCTTTCAATTTCTCTTCTCTTCTTCTCTTCTTGTCGAACCTCAGCAAAAAATATGACATTGTTTCTGGTACAATTTATATTCAAGAATGTATCTGCTTGATGAAGTTCAAGTAATATTTCCTTGATGTGGAATTATTTTCAAAATTACGTTACCACTCTGCTCACCAAAAGATGGAAATATTTCAACGAACCATAATGAATGATAAATTTGGGTTTGGCCGTTTGGGTATGGCCAGGTGTTGCATGAAGCATGGGTACCTTTTTTCATTCATCCTACACATTTTGCTTAGTTTGTCAGAGGAACTGCCTCAGCCTAGATACTATATTTTGGGGAACACACTACTGATCGTAATTACCTCGTTTCTGTCCATCTCGTCTTGGAGTGCGATTGTTTCTTCATGCAATTTCTCTGCAAAAACAAGGTTCATGACTATTGAAAACATATAGCATCAAGTAAAGTAAAATCAAGTAAAAATGGAGTTCCAGAGTCAAGCGTTACGTTAGCAATATCAAAACTGCGCTCCAACATCTAACTGCTAAATCCACTAGAATCTAGCAGATCGTTCCAGAAATCAGCTTGCCAAGTACGCTGACTAGCGCATCTAGCAGAGGAAAATAATGCTATTTAGCCAACTTATTGCCTATTTTGACTGCCAATCCAAATAACATGGTGTCGCATGAGATAGACAACATGCACATAGAGTAGGTAAGAGAATGAAACGATAAAATAACATTTGTCTCTTTTGGTTAATTGCTGTCACCACACAGGTGACGAACCTGAGACTGAAGCTTGGGGAAGGGTTCCGTTTTTTATATTTGGTTTTTAACGACGCACTATAATGATGACCAAGATTTATTGGCGGCAGATGAATGATTAATGAGATGACGGGATGATGAGATGGAGGTTTTTGTGGGTAATGGGAAGGATAGTGGGGAGGAAGCAGTCGTGGCCTATATTGAGGGAACAATCCTGACCAAGGAGGGAAACCACGAAAAACCCCTGTTAAGATGGACGGTAGCGACGATCGAACCGGGTCCGATATGCCCCTTCACCTCCCGGATCACATGAAGCAAGAAGGGTTCCTTACTGTGAAGCAGACATTGAATACAGGGAAATACATGTAGTAAGAATCTACTCAAATTAACATTACTTCATTTATGTAAGATCCAACTTGGACATGAGATAATAATGATAATGATAATAAAATAGGACTTACAGGAATATCGGCTAGAATGGATAACTACATTTTAGAAGATAAGTGTTCACACAGTTGAAAGATTATACTAGACTCTCTTGGCAAGCACTAGTTGCAACCAGTGCAATTGATATCTCAATTCTCAAATCAATGTTAAATTTTCCTGGATGGATAGTTTTCCTGGATGGATGGTTTTATTTTCCTGGTCCCTTGAAAAACGATGGACAGAGGTTTCTCTGTATACAGGTACTAAGGAGGGTAGTTTAAGACTAATATTACAATACAAAATAACTATAAAAAACACTCTAAACTCAATGATTCTGGCAATACAAATAGGCCAACAGTAATCAACTTTTTAATAGCAGCATTTGAATTAAGCATTATTTCATATGATACTTACCTACATACGACTGTTTTTCCTTATTTAATTTCAATCCTTGCGACTCCAAATCTCTTATTATTGACTCTCCTACGCGAGAATTATCACAGGTTCTGAAATATTATAAAAATTGTATAGTAGTGATCCTTGTTAGTGGAATTTGTTTTCAAAATTAACTCTTATCAACTTCTATTAATTAACTACTGTATCGTGTGAATATAAGCTGAGCGGTTTTGTCCTAATTTAAAGTTCAAAAGTCACCATTAGCTTTCATGGGAATCTTGGCTTACAATAGGTCAAAAACACATTTCTTTTAACTAGGCAAACGCGTTATGTGTTTCCGCGTTGATGGATGAGCTAGAACATATCAACTTATATATTTGGATTGGTTATTAATTTATCATATATATATATATATATATATATATATATATATATATATA
>OZ023326.1:63787788-63832788 GCA_964007535.1 Brachyptera risi
ATATATATATATATATATATATATATATATATATATATATATATATATATATATATATATATATATATATATATATATATATATATATATATATATATATATATATATATATATATATATATATATATATATATATATATATATATATATATATATATATATATATATATATATATATATATATATATATATATATATATATATATATATATATATATATATATATATATATTATATATATATATATATATATATATATATATATATATATATATATATATATATATATATATATATATATATATATATATATATATATATATATATATATATATATATATATATATATATATATATATATATATATATATATATATATATATATATATATATATACACCTCGAGATCCAAACGATTATGTCACTGCCATCTTATTTCCTAATCAATTTCTATGATATTAAAGAGGGCTTTGTTTCAATCGTTTGCACACCTGTTGCTTAGATTCAAATGGTTTCGTAATAGCTTTGAGTGATTTGAAAAAAGTGGATTACACATTTTTTTACATCAAAACGGCTGATTTTATTGAACTGGAAGTTCGGAATAAGGTGCATAATTATTATCATATTCAAATTCCCTGAAAAATTGAATTTTTTCTAAGGAAATATTTTTGACGCAATTTTTCCTCTGGGTTATTCTTATGGGATTTTTGAAAATTTTGAAATGAGTTTTTCCAGAAGTGTTTGAACCGATTGCGCCTCAAAACTATACAGTATCGAGTTAGATGAGGACACTTGTGTATGTCAAGTTTCAACTGATTTTGAATCTTTGTTTGACCTGTAGAGCGCGAACGAAAAAAAAAAAAAAACAGGCACTTTTTTTTTGGGTATGGTAAAATTGAGTCTTCGCTTCGCTCATCCAATCATAATTGGGCCTACAGTTGAAATACTGAGAGAATAGGATTCGTGCAGCCACCACAAGAAAACTGCATCGATATAGAAAAATGAGATATTTCACAAATTCACTCGTTAATGGTTGTTTTTAATAATCATAATGAATAAAAATGGATATATTTGCAATATCAAAATGTATCCTGTGCACTTGAGCGAAAGGAACTTCGAAAATACGGGTATGTTTTATTTGTGTTTCGTCGTTTTTCTGTAAGATGGTTGGTGGTTCTGTTAACCATACAGGTTCGGGAACAAGCAATGTGTCTATGTGAATCCGCTAAAAACAATGTTAATTGTGTATTAACATATCTGGGCCTATATATTATCTATATAGGGCTATATCTATATATTATCATATATTAACGGCTATATCTATATATAGCCATGTATATTAGATTCAAAAAATCAGAAGAGCCCCTATTGGTGTGTAGCATGCTCAGCTGATTTTAGTGTCGTCATGTTGAAAATTATTCAGTGCACCAAAGTGATACCAGGATGCGCCATGGTAGGAATCCTATTCTCTCAGTGTTTCAACTGTACAATGCTGTGAATTATCAGACACTGCTAATTATTGTATGTTTATTAAATTCAGAAGATGGAATAGACAGATTATTCTCATTTCATTCTCTCTCTTTTTAAAACATCTCAATTGATAGAAAATGACTGGGAACTAATATACCAATAATGCTTCCATTATCTAGTTTTTGTTGACAGTCAGGCATCTGTTTTATGTCATCTTGCTTTGCAAGTTTCCATTTAAGAGGAAGGTTGAGGACTAAGGGGGGTTGGAGAACTGTGTTACTATAGTCAAGTGGAACCTGATACTGCTAACATAAACATAATCATTAATCTTATCAAATAGTCTGTATTAAAAATGCTCTGGATGATTGCATGTTTGCCCCATGCTCAAACACTGACAACCAGTGGTTTGTTGACACTTGAAGTGGGAGTGTTTAATGAGTCAAAAGGTCAAAAGTCTCATTGTGTCTCACAAAATATTTATAGAAGACTAAAATAAACACCCATGTTGATGTATGTGACAAGTGATGAAAAACTTACCTGTTGATTATCTAATATTACTACAATTTCATTCTCATTATTGGACAATTTCATTCTAATTATTCCCAACTATTTTTTATTTATTACTGTAAATTGTGAACTCACATTAATTATATGTAACTTCTATTTACCGAGAAATCCTTTCTTCAATTATTGATATGAAAGTTTGGGGGTTTGGCTTATATTTGGGACAATATGGTACAGTGAAACCTCTATGCATTGTTCCCAGATCTATCGTTTTCCTGCTTGTATCATTCATTTTTTCTCGCCCCACGCCCATATAATCAATGTTAAATTTTCCTGAATGGATAGTTTTATTTTCCTGGTATTCATTATTATGGAAATAGATTTTTAAAAAGTTACAAGTGTTTTATTAGGGCCTGCTTCTAAGGGCTGCTGTTTAATATAATAATTGTAAACGATATTGAAACTTCAATTTTGACAAATGGTATCGTAAAGACCAGTATCGTACAGTATCGTAGAGACAGACTATGAGGGACAGAATGAAGAAGCACATTGTCGTACTATTGGTGCAACTACTTTAACAAGTAATCACTTGACGTTGTCGAATGATATACGCAGTCGTCCCACGTGCGAAGGTGAATAATGAATAGGTAGATAGAAAATACGCAGTTCTAGCCTCTAATAATAGCGTCTCTGCGTCACCTGTCAGCTACGAGGTGCGAGGAGGGGCAGTGGGTGGGTGAGATGTGAGGATCCCCTATCCCCTTCAACTCTCCCCCCTCCACTCTCCTCATAACAACCAAGCCGGGTGTTTGATTGAAAATATTGAAATCGTAAGGCAAAGTAACTTGTGAATGAGTGCATCCACTATGATATTATATGATCCTATGCTCCCTTGAGCTGTCAAACGAAACGAGGTGACCGCCTGGTTTGCAGTGTTGGGTAATGAACTTTTAAAATGCATGCGTTCCCACAAACGTGTTTGTATTTTCTGAACTTTTCAATGAACGCGTTAAATTTACAGTCAATGATCTTGAACTTTCTTCACGTTTGATTTTTCGGTGATCTTTAAAGGAATACAAAGTTCATTTGAAAGTTCTTACTATCGCACTATCCGTAGCCTACTTCGCCGTTCAAATTCCGAATGAAATCGACTATTTTACTATCTATCCCGAATATATATAATATTCCCTGTTTGGGATTTCATCATATGATCACTCGTCACTAGGCGAGGCGGCAGCCACGTGTGGTCAAGGTTGACGTGTTGTGAGTTGTAGTTGTATGTAGGCTGTGTACACTGATTGTATTGTTCTAGCATCTGGAAGCGACGCGCATTTAAAGTGCTAAATCACTATCAAACTTGAAACATTTACTGTAGAAAATTTGTGTGTACATGTATTATTCTTGAACCCTTTTTTCCATATAATTTTCGAGGTGAATTTTTGAACGAACTCATGTCTTTTTTATTTGAACTTGTGGTTTCCCGGAAGCTGCCCGCCGGGTCATCGGAGGAACACCAGCGGATCGCTATTTGGCATCGTTTATGGTTAGAATTAGGGCGGTATCTGATGAACTTTCACAGCAAAGCCACAAAAACGAACTTTGAACTTTTTAAAAGATCGATTTATTTGCAATAAACTGAACTTTTTAAAAGTTCCTTTTATAAGTGAACTTCCCCAACACTGCTACTTTGAATGAAATATAAATTACATAACCAGGGCAGTTATTCTATAACTCTAAAATAAATGAAAGCAGCCCACCTTTGTTTTGCTCCGACAATTCTGTATTCTTAAACTACGCCAGCAAGGGCTGGTCATCACACTTTCATTATGTTTGAATCCATAGAATAACGGCCATATTCGGACATATTGGGGACATATGCAGGCCTATTGGCTCGCTAATAATTAACAGACTTACATTCTTGCTGCTTCCTGGAGAACTTGTATCCACCTTTCTTGTTCATACCGAGTATCTGCTCCCAAACTAACAGATCCCTAAAAGCAAAATTTGTATACATATATTATACATATATACATATATACATATACATACATATATATATACATATATATAAATATATATATATATATATATATATATATATATATATATATATATATATATATATATATATATATATATAAATATATATAAATATATATATATATATATATATATATATATATATATATATATATATTTTTTTTTTCAATAGTCAATAATAGTCACAGAACCACAACTTCTGCATGCATGTACTTTAACACTTGCAAAATCACCCGAATTTTTTTTTTTTTTAATTTGAACATTTTCGTAGATGGCAAAATGGGTGCTTTCCTTGCACATCCCCAAAGGGCTCAGGCTAGCGATCCATATTTCATTGGCTACCTATGGCATATATACCTATATACCTATGCATACTTATGTGCATAACATATAACAGTACATGATTAAAGCTTCTGCCAACACTTGAAAATCGCGTTTGCACCGTGAATTTCTTGCCATCTTCAGGAATCTTTCAATATCTTCACTGAGACACGTGTCTTGTACACAACATATTGAATTACTACAAACTCACTAGTACTCGAAGGGAATAGTTTGGGAAACATTAGCGATTTGGCAGCTGAATGAATATTCAAATCAATGGATTGCTGGATATACTTATACATCCGTTTAACTTTTGTCACCCATCCCGTACTCTTCACCGATTCGTCCAGTTTCTAAATGTATAACAAAGTAGCAAGAAATTTGTCGTCATTGAAACACAGCACAAGACAATAAGTACATTTTGCATACGTAAATATGTACATGTCAGTGGCGGCCCGACAATACAAATTCGGGTCCATGGCCCCGCGCCCAAAAGGGGTGGGTAGGTCCCAGAGGACCTACCTGACTAGACATTATTCAATTCGATTCAACGTAGATCATCAGATTGAATTGAATGATGTGTCACCATTATGTACCCATGTATGTCGTTTGTCCACATATTTTAGCTGTAAACAAATGCGAAGTATGCGGTAATATAGACGTGGACTTCAAAAGTTCAGTTAGCCAGAATCCACAAACTACACTACCGTGCTTTTTCAGGTTGTGAATGATGAGTTTTGTGAATAACGATGATAATAACGACGAGAGTCGTTACTCATTTGTAGGGGTGGGCGAAGAGAGCGGCTGCCCGGTAGCCAAAATTTGAGAGGTGCTATCAGCATTTGTAACTTTCTATCAGTGATCGTATTCCATAAATCAAATTCCATTTTATTCACATCACTGGATGGAATAAATGTTCATATTCAAATATCCTTATTATTGAATGACAGATTGATTCAGCATTTTATTTGCTTGAAACAGTGAATCGGCGAAATTAGTCTTGCTATCACAGTAAAGAATCCATGTATTCCAGAAAATTCATATAGTTCCCGAAACCCGTCGAATCATATTGAAAGTAAGGAATTTTTAAAAATGTCCTCGAGTGGCATCGCATGGCTCTCCCCTCCTTGCATTCACCTCTAATATGCACACTCAGTTTTGAGGGCGCACAATTGAGTGCTTGCCAGGGGTGCTAAAATAACACGAAACGACTCTGCAGCTACAAATATTGGTTTTGGCACCATTTTCAATTGTATAAGTAAATTTAATCCGGCATACAAACCTTATCTGAAACAAGCTGAACCGTATACAAAATTGGTGTGATTTCAAAAAATTCCCTGCGGGGCCTTCCTTGCCCCCCCGCGGGTCACTGGCTTCGTTTTAACAGGCCGTTGCACAACTGTTCTCATATAGCATTTTTTATCCAAACAGATATTGGGGTTACTCACATGAAGAAAGCTGACACTGCTGATCTGTACTACATATTCTTGATTGAGCTCTGAAGAAGCCTGAATTAAGCAGCCACCAACAGGTATAATACCCTTGGGGTGAATGTTGAAGTAACCTCTTTTATCAAACGACTTCTTTTCATTCTCTGAGTAGTAAAGAAGGAATCCTTCTTTAACAATGAAGAACCTAGACAGAAAAAATTAAGTATTCATCAACAGTAGCTGGTGAATACTAGTTAGGCCTACACTACGTCCACACAAGGTAACATTTCAATATTCTACCTAATCTGAGATACAATTACTGGTACTTTCTAACATTATCCCCGACAAAAAGTATCTGTTTACATTTCAATACCGGTATATTCATACTGACACAATAGCCACATATTTATTGACCAATTAATAATAATTTGTAAAATATTTTAATAATTCCTTAAATTTAATGGACTGAGACAGCGTTTTGGCTTCCAGCCATTTGGCAAATATTGCTCAACTATCACTGTTGGAAATCGTCTATTTCAATTTTGAAACGGCTTCTATGATCCTAAACCCTTATTAAAAATATTGTATGGCCGTGGAAAGCTCGAAACCAGTAGTTAAGTAAATATGTCGATATATAACCCCACGAAATGCATTTCATGATAAACGCCCACTTTTCAACTACGCACTCGGCACGATGAAGAATTGTCAAAATACTCAAGCGTCAGTGGCAGCTGGCCGGAACGCAAGCCTGGCCGAAAACCGACTGCAGTGTCCGTACACTAAAACAACGTAATTTTTTTACAAAATCATTTGTATTACATTTCTGAAAGTACCCACACTGAATTTGACAGATAAAAATATGACGTCAGCATCTCTTTTTACTAATGAATGCACACCATTGATGACGTACGAGCTGTATAATAAATCATCATGTTGCCAGAAGTATTAGCTATTCAGTATTTATATTAGTATTCAGCTAAATAAATATATCTATCTATCTATTACTAGAGTGGCCATAAACCAGGGCACTGACCCGCCTATGATATGCCTATATGATAATACCCCGTTATTCAAAGTTGGTTTATGCAAGTCTGTAATAAAATACCTGGGTATAGGCATAGATGTAGTAGCCCGTAAGGATATTTATTTACTCAATGGTGTAGGCCTAGGCTACACATGAAAAGCCCCAGCTAAATGTCTGCTTCTAGACATAGGCCTACATAATATTCGCAATAATTTCCTCTACAAACTCAATGCCTCTGCTTAGGATTAATGTAGTTTAGGCCTATTATAAAGTCAATGGCTTGGGCCTAGATATGAAGTCTGAACCCTGGCCTATAGCCCTAGGCCTCGTCCGAGGATTTAGGCCTACAACTATCTACGATCAAGGCTTCAGAATGGAATAAGAAGCTTGACTAAAGACCTAGGCCATGGTATCGAGTTTGTAGAACAATATAAACTCACTGGCCAAGGGCCTAGCACCTATACATATAGGGTCCAGTCCCATAACACTGAGTAGGCCTAGGTCAAACCAGACTAAAGCCATTGAGTTGCTTCTGGTCCCTATGAGGGAGGCTAGCCTAGGCCATTGAATTTGTAGGGCCTAGGCTATATTTATATAGGTCTGGGCCCTACTCAGTGTCTGGGGCCATTGATTTTATAACTATTAAATCAATGCTAGGGCCCATTGCATTGAGTGCATAGGCCTGGGGCCATGCACCCTAGCAAGTCATCCTTAACCATTGGCTACCTTTTGGACCACTTGCTTGAGTGTGACGCAAAGGATTTTTTGAACAAAAGTCCACACAATTGTACTTTCGTAATGACACTAAATTGGTCATCATGGTCACTCATTATGATAAAAATATCATAATCGAGGTTTGGACTGTCAGTTTAAACTGTCAGGCTAAATGTAGGCCACCATTTTGCTAATTAGCGTTAGTTATTTCTTCTTCTTCTTCAGTTTTATTTTGATTACGCCTAGCCTTGGATCGCTGCTCACGGCCCTCTGTACTCTGTTCTGTCAATATTCTAATGACGCATGTGTGGTGACGATTTTGCCTTCGCAGAACCTGATGTGACGTCATACATTTACCAACATTCACCGTCGATTGGCGGCTCGAAACTTCCAATCGTGAGTGTACGATTCAAACAAGACAGTCAATCGAATCTGTCAAAACTGTGAATTCTTGTAAAATCACCGCTTGTATCCTGCCGCTGGCATAGATTTCTCCCGGTTCATGAAAATTATTGTCGCCACTCATTTTTGAAGTATAATTATGTAAAAAGGATGAAAAATTAATGGTGTATTGAATTAAATGGATTGTGAAAGTCTGTAGGACGTTTTTGTTCCGTATTCAATGAAAATCCAAGGAACATTTTTGTTCGTTTTTGGCGCATGTAGACTATTTTGTGAGATTGCGTTGCTGCGCTACAAACGTTGGGTATTTTGTTGGAAGAGCACGAAATTCGCCATTAGAACAGATTCGGCTGCGGTGTTTGGAGGACGTATTAGTGCCACTGCCACAGAGCTGCGGGAAACCTGCCGACTTCAACCAACCAACTAGTCATCTCATCAAACTTTCTCCAAGCTGTGCGTTACTCAGGTGTGTTTCATGAAGTAAAGGTTTTGCTAGCTAAATTCAATAAAGCTGTTTACCAAGCCTAGACTGATTGTTCCTAGGCCCTATTGATTTGCTGATTCATATAGGGCTAGGCTAGACCTGGGTTATCGCAGCATTAAACAATACAAAATTTCTGGGCCATAAGAATTGTGCTTAGCTTGATTGTTGCCCGATTAAGTTCTATTGTCGGAGTAACTAGGCATACAAGACTGAGGCTAGGACTGGTCTAGACACATTTCAAAATCATGGGTGTGGCATTTCAAACTAGACCATTCAAGGGTGTTCATCATCAAGGACAAACTGAGGAACTGAAGGACTGGATTTGCAAGGTGCGTTGCAAGAAGATTGTAATTAAAAAGCAAAGGAGGAAAGATCTACGAGTGGAAGCTGTATTGACCAGTGCATTATCAAGAGCCGAAAATGACCTACGAGTGAAGCAACATCAGCGCTACAAACGTTGGCAGTTGCTGAAGAAAGAACTTAATATCAGTGATACTAAATTTAGTTCAACTACAGACCAGATGCGATGGGACAAAAAGACATGTGAAGATTTAAGTAGTTTAGACAATTTCATGTCCATGTTAAAGGAAGTGAAAATCCCTCTGCACCGATGATGCATTAGTAGGGTAGACAATTTTGTTATCCTGTGAAATTATGACCTATTTTTTCATTTACAGTCCATTTGAGAAAGCATATCTCGCAACAAACAACCCAATGGAAGTCCGGTGGAGAGAAGCCAGACTAGCTTGCTAGGCCCTAGAGGGTGCGCTGGTCGGCCATGGAAGGTCATGACGCGGTTTGTAAGACTAATGATTAGGTGGCTGTGATGCTAAGAAATACTTATTCTATAGGCTAGTAGGCCCTAGGTGTAGATGCCTAATTGTTTTTTATTGATTCATATTGAATACATATGCTGGAATATGTTTTGTTGAGATTACTAGAACAAATAATGACTGACTAGGCTAGGCTAGGCCTATATTAGGCCTAGAAGATATGTATATTTGTCTTGTTAACTTGTAGATCCAGACTTACCATGTTTACATCAGCTAATTTGCATTAATTATATTCTTGTACAAGCTTGAACTATTGGGTTCATGATTTTATAAAATTGTTTTAAAGATGTTTTGATTTGCTCAATTATTTACTGTATGTCAGTTCAGTAGGACTGAGGGGGGGGATGGCAAAATGTGTTTTCTTAAGTACTCGTCAGGACTGAGCTGTTGTCGTGTCCACGATTCGCAGGAAACCGCGCCAATTCCAGTGGGGATGAATCTGGTATCTTAAGTCTACTTTATTTACGAGACACTGGTACCGGTAAGCGTCTACATTATACTTGTGGAAATGATTGAGAAAATAAATACATGCTCAATGTTGATATTGAACACTTCTGTGTCAAGACTTTATTCAATGACATTTTTAATGTCAGTTAGGCCTAGTACATCACCATATTGCCTTGTATCCCAATGATTCCAAGTTCTTCACTGCCATCACTTGGAGGCTGTTCCGACGAGATGCACGCTTCCAGAACGTCGAGACCTGCGCCTGCTGTCATTCTACGAAAACTCGACTCTCCAACTGCTATGTAACGCTGCAACTGTATGAGACACCGATTCTGTGCTACAGAAGTCGTCACCAGTCGTTCTATGATCAAGATACTTGAGGCAAAAAATGCGTATTTGTAGTCATCCGTTGGCGTTCTAAGTGAGAATTTCATTTGATGTTTCAATTTTCTTGATAACAGGAAGTACAAGCTCTTGGGGGCATAATTAATTACACATATTTATATTTCATTCCAAGTACAGTAGCGTATGATCATAGATCATGTGGAATCGATTTCTAGGGCTGCGAGTGCCAATATGAATTTTTACACTGCTGCAGAGTTGTGGATATATTTTTTTTCTCAGGTAGCTGCCCGTCTTAACATGCGGCTTCCTTCGTCATACTTGTAGCAGATGTGCCGACGTACAAGAAAGTCTTAATATTTTACGTTTTCAAGTAAGCACAAGCTGCACAACTGAACGGTCTTACGGCAAATCGAGTATATCCCAAGACTTCTAACACGTGCCAGGTATTCACTATAGATACGCAAGTCGACTGGTAATGGTATAATATTCTATAAACATCAAAAATCTGCATAACATTTTGGAAAGTAATTTTACTGCCCACAGAGATAGCAGAGTGGGATTCCATAATCTTCATTTCTGTGCTTTGCCTTCCGCATGCAGAAACTGAAATTTGATCTTTAGTAAGAAAGCGTTACTTTTAGCTGTATCATATCTAGTTGTATCTTCCGTGAGAAGGTGGTTGGCTGTTTTTCATTCGACAGATACAGACATATGCTGGATCACTACTTGCGCCAATTTGTTGCCGAAAGCGTCTGGTGCCATTCACGAATAGAAATTATTTCATAATCTGCACTCCAGCCGGTTCGTGTCAACTGGAGATTGACACGACAACCATTCCAGAATATGAATTCAGTTGCGGGAGAGTATAAGAACAAATGATTTGTACAGCAGCTCAATCTTGAAATGAAGTTATTAAAAAGGACTCAATTTTGATGCTGGGGACATACGTCTATGATAGTGGTTAAGCAACTGCACGTTTTCTCTGCTAGACTAGAGTAGGATAACCTTGATTTCTACGTACTATTCTTTCAGATAGAAAAATGGTATTGATAGATATCAATGTATCACTCACTCATGCTCGACAGATATGACTACAAAACGTACGCTGTAGATTTCCCGCTCGGTAAGCACAGGCGTCTGTTACTGGCAATCGTGCTACATATTCGCTATGGAACGCTACTTGGCACTGGAACGGATTCCCAAAAGGCAGCAGTCATTTCTGAGAGTACTGGTATTTTTATAGGCCTCTTATATTTTACTCGAACATTATTTGTATACTACCTCTGGTTAACATGATCTTTTCGATTCCCAGGTCATTGCTACCCAAAAAGTCGTAGCTGCTATTACTAGCAAAGCGTGCTTCATTTACATGGTCCGTTAACTAAAGTACGATGCAGCTAGCAATCCGGGGGCTAGCCTGTTCCATGCTAGGAACATTGGAGTACCAGTATGAATAGAACAACGAATAAGTATGACTGGTTGAGGAGGTAGAATGTAAATTGATAATTGACAGATCGTTGCACGCACCGCAGTTTCCTTGAGTAATCGCCGTTGAAAAGCCGGACACATATCCAGAGGTTCCTAGTTCCCGTCTACCTTGATATGATGGAAGCTGGTTTCTCTCGCTGTCTTTTAAGGGATGACGGTTGCCTGCCCACAGTCCTCGCTACTTATAAGAACTACACACGTTATTCGCCGCACATCCCACTAATCGATTGCTGCCGTTCAATTCTACACGAGACACTGGTATCCAAGTACAAGTATAATTTAATTATATTTCTGAGAAATCATTTATTTCGATAATGAATAGTTCTGAACAGTTAACTATCCATTTTAACACTTCTGTACATAATACAAAACACATCTGCAGCCTGAACGTGCCTAGAAACAAGAAATTCAAGTTTCCAAGGTGAACGGATATCATGATTGAACCCTTGAAAAGATAATTTACTATGCATTTTTATATCAACTGGTCCTTCACTTGATTGTCTTTGCTCAACAAAGTAGCCATTAATTAGTACACAATAACTTGGTTGTGCTCTGGACATTTGGAAACTTCTAGTCACTGTTGAAGCACTTCTATGCATTTAAATGCAATTTTTTTATATATAACTAGTATTGGGAAATATTTCGTTGTCTTCTCAGGTTACCTGTTGGTGCTGTCTACTGTAGCCCAGCTCTTCGTTTCGTGTATCGCGAGCCCAACAAACCCTGAGAAAGTGCGACAAAAGCTGGCCTTTGTTTCAAAGTGAAGTCAAGTGAGCTTTGCATGCAAGTCAGAAATTATTGATTCAATTGAATATCATTCAACATTCTTTTTTAACTATGATTCACCATATTCTCTTGGATTCTTTTGACTACTATTGTAAATGTTTATCTCAAGTTTGATACATTCAATTATTTACCTTCATAAATTCTTATGAAATTGATACATATTCAATACCGTACTTCCATTCTATTATAATCTTCTGGACAACGAGCTGAAGGTAGGTTATGCAAGTTGTGGCCTCTAGGTTACTCCACTTACCTCTTGTAACTTGAAAAATAACTTTCATTGGACCAAAATGTAATAAATTATGGCAGAAATTAGAATAGATTGTAGGTGTGATAATAACTACTGGCAGACTGCAAACCTTACTAAGAATAATCTACATTATTCATACTATAGATTAGTATTATCATACTTCGGGAATTATTCCGATCATCTTTCAATCTCACAGATATGAAGGTATATTTATTTTATGCATTTATGTAATTTTCAAGTATTTGCTAATTGATTGCAAGTCGGTTAAAACCTTACAAGCAAGTTGAAAGATGGATGATGTTATGTTTCCAAGTAATGGAAAGTGGAAGAAAGTGTAAATCACATGTGGACGTTACTGGAATGCACAGGATTGTGGAGTTCTTTGATAAAGATGGTTGCTGATAATCGAGCATATCCTGAAGCATAAACCTTTTGTAAGAAGGTCTTCAAGGTCTCTTCCTCCAAGTTCCAAGAGTTTTCCTGTAGTGCAGTAGGAGAACTGAGGTCAGAAACTCTTTATTTTACTTCCAGCTATCTTGGGTTATCATAGCAGTTTATTCATTTAATTAAATTAGCCTCCACTTGTGAAGTGTGGACATGATTGATGGAATCAATGGAATTCTGGGAGATCTATAGCTAAATGGAAGTTATTATATTCGACTATAATTCACTTATGATTTAGCACTGTATGTTGACAGTTTTACCTTGCATTGATTTAAGGTAGGTATGTATAATGTGACTGCCATATAGTAGAGGTACATACATTAGAATGTTCCTCTAGTCGAGATAGAATTTTTATTCTACTTCATTTGTCAAATTTTCATTTTAATTCATCATTTCATTACTTTGCTAATTAATTAATTGGAAAATTTCAGAGTTTCATTCTTTTTTCTATTTTATTACATTAATTGCCTTTTGGTGGTGTAATGTGCTATTCGGACGGTTGGAAGTATTCCTGATGAAAGTGATCATGCCTTGAATGTGCATTGTTTGTCGCTGTTTTTACATAGGCTTATTATCTAGTAAACCTGTACTTGAAAGGTTTGTTTTGATGCACAAGTCTGCACCTGCTTGTGGAGTCGGAAGATTTGTCGATCGAGATCGTCATGTTGTCGCAGAGAATCACACTAGGCAAAGATATCGATAGAAAACCTAGCTGTCGACAAAAATTGCTCTATCTCGAACGACAATATTATAGACAATCCCACTGCTGAACTGTTACTGTAATACACAAACTGTATGCTACAATTTGAAAAGCACTGGACTGTGTGCATAGTGGGTTGAAGAGTAAAGCTCCCTGGACAGTACCCACAAATTACAACCTTAGATGGCACAGTTGACAGCGTTACAAGAGTATTGGTACACGCTAACAATCTGCCTGTTGGATGTCTGGATACTTCTCTGCTTGATATGGTGTGAATTGGTATGCAATATGCTACGTAATGGGTATGTCGTATATGTATAGTGGATGACGTTTTCAAAGTTTTATAGTATTGTTATGAATACTAATGAGCTATTTTTACATTTTAATAACATATACTGGTGCTAATGTAATACAGTACATTATTTTTGAAGATTTCCTCTACTCTATTGTTTCTGTTGTATTTACATAACTCGATTTATCCATTCATTCTCGAATTAGAATATACTATTATGAAGTTATACTCTTTTATTAATGATCCTTGATCTTTTTAATTCATTAATCTATAGTGGTACTCTCGAAGGTTTTTTCTTTATGGAGCATGTTTGTGTTGACCGAAATTGTGTTGTAAGAGACCATCTGTGTACTATTGAGAGCATGCAATTATATCTACAGGGTTGCTAGCAGTTCAAAATTGTGCTTTTTATAGTTACTTTGTGCTAGTCATTCTATTAGACCTTAGTCATTGGTTGTGGGTTCCTCTATGCCCCGCTTCGTTTTTTGGTTTTTAGTTTCAGATTGCTATTGCTTCGCAAGATGAAGGTTTATTGTAGCCATGTGCCAGAGGCAAACTTTGCTTTTGAGATAACACTGAACTTGAATTCTATATGGTATGTTGAATGGAATTGTACCACGCACAAGATGGATTAGTTGGTCGAAAATGATGAGACATCTTGCAGATGCACACTGCTCGTTTTTGCAGTATATAATTTGATAATTGCTTTAATGGCTGGAGCACCTGAGTACCGGTATAAGTTGCCAACTGACTTGCAGTATTCAGGTGAAATATCTATAGTATCATATCCTTCAAAATATGCATTTCATTTTAAGTATACATTCAATTTCTCTCTTCCACTTATGGATAATTATAAATTTGTCTTGATTACTACTATATAACAAGGTTTGTAATGAGTATTCGTGTTTGCTTCAGTTGTCCAGATAAGTTGACAATAGTGTAGATGGTAGCTAGCATTTGCCATTGCTGAATATGAAAAGCCTGCTCATGATACAAAAAGGAACGTAATTTTCTCTCGACTTGGATAAAGTGTTCACTCTTGTGCTTCAAGTAAAGAGCTGTTTCAAAATGGTCATTAACTGCTTTGATCATTTGGTACAGGTGACAATTGTGAAATGTTAATCAGGTATCAATTGAAGTTTGACATTTTTCTTGAATCTTGTAATTATGAATCCTTTCAATTTGCAGAATTCCTTGGCCCTGTAATAAAAGACTCGAGGCATTTGATTTATCCAATTGGTGTGCTCTCTTTGACTAATGTGAGATTGCTTGTGCATTTTTTGGATGGCAGCTTGCCTTGTGAATCATACTGGAAATAATCTAGCGAATAGTGAGGTCCTGTTAATGAAGATAATCTATACTAGTGGTTTTGCACTGTAGAGTTATGAAATGGGTCTGACATTTCTTGGGAATGACAGGCTGCACACTTGATTTTTGAGTTGTATGGGATGCATGATCATCGTTTTATGTGTTCGCACAAGGCCTTGTCATGATTTCTCACATTTGATCAAGAATTTACGAGGTGAGCATTTTTATCAATTTCTTGTTGGATTCTAGCAACTTTTTTACAGTTAATACTGCCTAGAATATATTTCATATACATATTTATTTTCCATTGATTCAATATAGTGGTTGGTCTAATCAATATTCTCAATTGTTTCTTTTTTCATTCATTTTTATAGTAATTAATTTCTCATCCTGATACATTGTGTATTACCATTTTCAGTATTGATTCTAACTGAATTTGCATGCTCAACTTTTATTCACCATCATCTTTTATTAAAGTATTTCTGACATATTCTGCTACTTCAATTTCATTCTTTACACTTCATTTTATTATTCGATTTTGATTAATTACAATATATTTTAATACATTAGCCTATTCAGTTCAAATGAAGATGCATTGGATTTTTTTTTCTGATTCATCTTCACATGTGAAGATGAAAAAGGTACTCGATTCCAGATTCTGCCAAAAATGTGGTATGGACTGCAGTTATTCAAGTTGAAAAGCATCTCAAATTGTCTACACGCATGACATTGAAGATAAAGTTGAAGTAATGGTGAAGTGGCTCACAGATACAGTATTAGTTGCCAGGAAATGCTGAATGTGTGGTCTCTGGCATGGACAAATATTGAATATCTAGTAGAATGGAAGATTACCCAAGTATGAAACCAGTGATGGTGGGTCGTTTTTTTTTGTGCAACACGAGGTTTTCAGTTTCTACTTTCAGACTGAAATTTGCTTCTCAAGATTGAAGAGTAGCGTAACCTACTTTCTGTCCACTACATGAAGGTTTTCCCTCGGGAAAAGGTTGGAGGTATCCAGTCAATCGCAGCTTCATTTGCAATTCAATCTGGGCTATTTCTAGCATCTTCCAGACTTGTGTATGCACACTTTTGGTGGTTGCACTGTATAACTTGTCATTGTGCGGAAGGTTTGGTCTTGTCCGGACTATCAAATTGTGACCTGCGGTATTCAGGTGAATTATAATCTGATTGTAGTCTATTTTTCAATCATTTCATTCAATCTGTATATTTTTTACATAACAATGTTGTTTCTCTTGATTGCTTCAGTTGTCTAAATTAGGCCTGCATACCAATTACCAGTACAGTAGCAGAAATACATCCTGGTTGTTTTAAAAACGGAAGATGATGGTTTTCCAACTCGAATCAATTATTGTACTTGCGGGAGGATCCATCTGATTTCAGAATTATAAACCTAGCTGTGAATCGAGTGCTTCAATATTCACAGCCTTGGTTGTCTGTATTTCCTAACACAATTGCTTTCTTCATTGGTACCAGGTAACGTCATTGGAACAAAAATAATCATTATTATTTGTTATTTGTTTCTTGAATCTTATTCATGTTTTGAATGGTTGCTTTGCAGAAATTCTTTTTCACCCTGGTTATCGTCAAGGTAGAAATACTAGATCTATTGGAGTATGTGGATAACAGTTTGAATAGGCCTACTGGAGACATGATTATCCTGCAAATGATAGTGGATCTTGAAACAGTGTTCCCCATGAACTCTCTTTGAACAATAGTAATGCTGAAAAATGCCAGGAACAGTTTTGTGCAGCAAAGCCATTAAAAGAAACTTTTGAATAAATTGAAGTGTTGGAAATAGAAGCTTCAAACGTACTTGCTTTCAGATTTGTTGCAATGTATTCAAAGCACAACTAGAGTTATGGTTTTATATTTTGCACTGTCTCAATCTCCTTCACAGATTTACAAGGTGAGCAATAGTTACTACGTGTATTTCCTTGTAGAATTTATTCATTACATTTTCTACTTTGTAGGTTGATTCTTATGCCTATTTTAAAATATTTGCTTTCTAATGTATCTAATCATCTTCAATAATCTTTATTAGTTTTCATATAGTACTTTGTTTCATTATCCTATTTATTAGTTATTAGCATGCTCAATGGAGTTCAACCTACCATTTAAAAAGCATTCAACTTTCTCAGATTATCATCATAAATCACAATGATTTTTGTTTCAATATTATGAAGATGTACAGTATTTGAATGTTGTTTGCTCTGCTTTCGTCTTCAGAAGTGGACGAAACAGAGGATTTCTTTTCAGATACCGGTACTGTGAAATATGTAAGAAATAACGAGTCATAGTGCACAAAGTAGAGCTTCTCCAATTCAATGTGTGAATATGTGTGTAGTTACGTGGAAGTGGCACTAAAATGTGTGTGATCCGACATGGATATCTCCAGGAAAAATTGAAAGTTGACGTGCAAATCTAAATTGCGAGCTTACAGGCGTGTGTGAACAAGGACTGACTTGACAAGTGGTTCAGTATTGACGGTGTTGAATTATAATTTTGTGCCATTGAACTATTTCACTTGTGGTTTTTGTTTTCTTGTGCTTACCTAGAGCCGAGTTGTCTACATGCATTTGAACATGTGCATAGGTCGATATTGATACCTTCTACAATGCTTGGCATAACAGTACCAGATCTTGATTGTACACCATTTATGGAATTTATCTAATGATGCAGATATAAAAACTAGTCATGCTCACAAGGAATCTAATAGCTTACATGCTTTTTCACAAGTACAATAATGGATTGGTTTGTACGGTATCTTTGGATTTCAAGTTTCTTGGACGTTCATGATCACACTACTTTATTGTAACAATATTATACAACTTGAATTATATCTGGCTGTATTTCTGAAATCAGATGAGTCGACGAGCCGACGTTTGGGTACTGTTACTGTTCTGCAGTTGATGTTTACCAGCAAACGCTACTGGAACACACTGGTGTGGAAAGAATAATCCCAATCATCTCCCAGAAGCTGGGGTTCAACAAATGTACGAGTTGGAAATATACTTCTGGTATAAAGAGCGACATTATATCCTCAAATTGTCAAGTTCTGGAATTCAACATGGAGAAAAATCTTGGAGCAGAGTGCTCATCTCTTAGACTGAAGACTTGGAGGTTTTCTTCAATCGACAAGTTTGGAAAAGTTGGGAGTATTTTTGTAGCTACCGTGGTTCGCAGAGTGGCAAGTGGGAAATGTCATACATACGCCTTCTGCCAGTATGGTATGTATGGTCGGATTCTTTTCAGTTGTTCTAGGTACCCGCTTCGAATCTATTTCCCGTCTGCCTCTACTACGCCAGTATGTCTTTCAAGTCATGCCTAGATGTTGCCATTCTCTGTAACTGGGACAGTCACGGTTTTCATACACTCTCCATCAGTGATCTGGAAACTGCCATTTCTCTATGGTCTGACAGCAGTTGGCGCTCAAGTAGTCTGCCAGTATTCTTGGACAATGTCCATAGATCACTCCTTCACAGTTGGCCAACTCCGTTCTTGCCATCATCTTCAGTTCTCTCCAGGGTAACCACTCGGAAACACTACAATGCGATTTGGTCTCCAGGGCTTTCAGTGAACTTCCAGGTTTGTCAGTGAGATTTGTATTGTTATCAGAATTGCAGATCAGTCCCCAGATGTCCCAGCAAATCTTCTGTCTACAGGTATGCCACTGGATCTGCTATCTTCTCCACAAAACGGTCAAGTCTTCAGTCGTCTCCTGATGTATCCAAAATCTTCCTTGTGATGAGAGTGCTGTCAGTCAACAGGTATTTCTGTTGAACTTTTTGCTTACATCAGATTGTCCAGAAGTCTGAAGTCTACATCATCATGGTCTAGAAATCTTCTGTGTACAACCTACGACAAATGCTCCAGTCAAGTCTTCCACCTACTACAGATGCTCCAGTCAAGTATTCAGTCTTATCCAGATATATCTAAGATCGCCCGTCTCCTTCATGGCGTGTTGTCAATCTCGATATCGTCTGTCTACAACCACCGATGTGTCCGGTCGTCTATCTACAACCCCCGATGTGACCAGTCAAGTCTTCACCAGATATATCCAGAATCTTCAGTCTTCTGCCTACATCAGATACTCCGGTCAAGTCAACAATCTTCTCCAAGTGAATCCAGGATCGTACGCCTTCTTCCTGACGAGCTGTGAATCTTCAGGTATTCCAGTTGATCTCTGTCTACATCCGATGGTCCAGTCAAGTCTTCCGCCTACAACAGATACTCCAGTCAAGTAAAAAATCTTCTCCAGGTGAATCCAGGATCGTACGCCTTCTTCCGGACAAGCTGTGAATCGTCTAGGTATTCCACTTGATCTCTGCCTACATCTGATGGTCCAGACAAGTCTTCCGCCTACAACAGATACTCCAGTCAAGTCAACAATCTTCTCCAAGTGAATCCAGGATCGTACACCTCCTTCCGGACAAGCTGTGAATCGTCTAGGTATTCCACTTGATCTCTGCCTACATCTGATGGTCTAGTCAAGTCTTCCGCCTACAACAGATACTCCAGTCAAGTCAACAATCTTCTCCAGGTGAATCCAGGATCGTACGCCTTCTTCCGGACAAGCTGTGAATCGTCTAGGTATTCCACTTGATCTCTGCCTACATCTGATGGTCCAGTCAAGTCTTCCGCCTACAACAGATACTCCAGTCAAGTCAACAATCTTCTCCAAGTGAATCCAGGATCGTACGCCTTCTTCCAGACGAGCTGTGAATATTCAATATTCCAGTTGATCTCTGCCTACATCCGATGGTCCAGTCAAGTCTTCCGCCTACAACAGATACTCCAGTCAAGTCAACAATCTTCTCCAGGTGAATCCAGGATCGTACGCCTCCTTCCGGACAAGCTGTGAATCTTCAGGTATTCCAGTTGATCTCTGCCTACATCCGATGGTCCAGTCAAGTCTTCCGCCTACAACAGTCTTCAGCCTCCAGATGTATCCTGGTGCTTGTCTTGTTGTCAGCCTTCGGAAATTCGAGTCTGCCAGATGTATCCAGCCGAGACTTAATTCTTCTCCCAAGTATATCTGAGATATTGTATCTTCCTTCATACCTGTTTACAGTATCCAGGTATTCCTGTTGTTCTTATGCCTCCAGAAGATGATCTAGTAGAGTCTTCTGCCTGCGATGATGGTCCATGATGTACCAGATGTTCCAGTCAAGTCTTCAGTCTTCTCTGGATGGATCTTCCTCGTTTTGTGCTGTCAGTCTCCAGGTATTCCGGTTGATCTGCCAAATCAGATATCCAGTCACGTCTTCGGTCGTCTCCAGATGAACTTCTATCTCCATTATGTATAATGCTACTTTATGGATCAGCTGAGTCACGAATGAATGTCCTGTCTAACCAGCACCACTCCAGGTTTGCCATAATAATCGTATTTGATCATTCAAACTTCAGCCAGAATTACTATGTCGACCTTGCACATGCCAAACGTAACCAGGTATGACAATGTGACTTGATATCTAATTTGTCTGCTGACTTATCTAAAGCTAATATCACCATATCAATCCAAGTTATGAGGATTCTTCAACTTGACTCGTGAAGAATTGAAACTTATTTTTATCAGCAAAACATCGACTGGAAAAAACTATGCCTACTCTTATTCTCCGGGTATGCCAACTAGTCTCGTACATTCCACAGATGCACCAATCATCAGCCATTTCCAACTGCAGTCACTCTTCAGCTATGCCAGTGAGTCATATCTTTCTCAAATGTGATGGTCATAAGCTTACTACAACTAGAACAGTCGATCTCCTCGAGCTCTGTCCTTGAGGTGGAAGTCTAGTCTTCTACAAAAAGATCCGTGGCTCTTTACTCTTCTCCAGGTGCGTCCATGGATCTTACTCTTCTCCAAGTGCGTCCATGAATCTTACTCTACTCCAGGTGTGTCCATGGATCTTCATTCTAAGTAAGGTGCGTCTGTGGATCTTCACTCTACTTCAGGTATGTCCATGGATCTTCACTTTACTTCAGGTATGTCCATGGATCTTGGATGAGTCTGTCGATCTCGACTACTCCAGGTACGTCCGTGGATCTTCACTCTACTCCAGGTGCGTCCGTAGATCTTGGATTCAGAGTATGTGGATCTCAACTTCTACTCCAGGTCCATCAGAAGATGTCCGGTCCTCTCCAGGTCCGCCAGATGATATCCAGTCTTCTCCATGTCCATCAGAAGATGTCCACTCTTCTCCAGGTCCATCAGATGTCCAATCTTCTCCAGGTCCGTCAGATGATATCCAGTCTTCTCCAGGTCCATCAGAAGATGTCCGGTCCTCTCCAGGTCCGCCAGATGATATCCAGTCTTCTCCATGTCCATCAGAAGATGTCCACTCTTCTCCAGGTCCATCAGATATCCAGTCTTCTCCAGGTCCGTCAGAAGATGTCCGGTCCTCTCCAGGTCCATCAGATGTCCAGTCTTATCCAGGTCTGTCAGATGATATCCAGTCTTCTCCAGGTCTGTCAGATGATATCCAGTCTTCTCCGGGTCTGTCAGATGATATCCAGTCTTCTCCGGGTCCGTCAGAAGATGTCCACTCTTCTCCAGGTCCGTCAGAAGATGTCCACTCTTCTCCAGGTCCATCAGATGATGTGAAGTCTTCTCCAGGTTCGTCAGAAGATGACCAGTCTTCTCCAGGTCTGTCAGATGATATCCAGTCTTCTCCAGGTCTGTCAGAAGATGTCCACTCTTCTCCAGGTCCATCAGATGATGTAAAGTCTTCTCCAGGTCCGTCAGATGATGTGAAGTCTTCTCCAGGTCCGTCAGATGATGTGAAGTCTTCTCCAGGTCTGTCAGATGATATCCAGTCTTCTCCAGGTCCGTCAGAAGATGTCCACTCTTCTCCAGGTCCATCATATGATGTGAAGTCTTCTCCAGGTCCGTCAGATGATGTGAAATCTTCTCCAGGTTCGTCAGAAGATGACCAGTCTTCTCCAGGTCCGTCAGATGATAACCAGTCTTCTCCAGGTCCGTCAGAAGATGTCCACTCTTCTCCAGGTCCAACAGATGATGTAAAGTCTTCTCCAGGTCCGTCAGATGATGTGAAGCCTTCTCCAGGCTCGTCAGAAGATGTAGTCTTCTCCAGGTCCGTCAGATGATGTAAAGTCTGAAGTCTCCAGGTCTGTCCCAAGATGTCCAGCCTTCTCCAGGTCCGTCAGAAGATGTCCAGCCTTCTCCAGGTCCGTCAGAAGATGTCCAGTCTTCTCCAGGTCCGTCAGAAGATGTTCCGTCTTCTCCAGGTCCATCAGAAGATGACTAGTCTTCTCCAGGTCCGTCCGAGGATGTCCAGCCATCTCCAGGTCCATCAGATGATGTATCTTCTCCAGGTCCATCAGATGATGTGAAGCCTTCTACAGGCTCGTCAGAAGATGTAGTCTTCTCCAGGTCCGTCAGATGATGTAAAGTCTTCTCCAGGTCCGTCTGAGGATGTCCAGTCTACTCTAGGTCCGTCAGAAGATGTCCAGTCTTATCCAGGTCCATCAGAAGATGACTAGTCTTCTCCAGGTCCGTCCGAGGATGTCCAACCTTCTCCAGGTCCATCAGATGTCCAGTCTTCTCCAGGTCCATCAGAAGATGTTCAGTCCCTCCACGTCCGTCAGAAGATGTCCAGTCTTCTCCAGGTCTGTCAGATGATATCCAGTCTTCTCCAGGTCAGTCAGAAGATGTCCAGTCTTCTCCAGGTCCGTCAGAAGATGTCCAGTCTTCTCCAGGTCCGTCAGATGATATCCAGTCTTCTCCAGGTTCGTCAGATGATGTCCAGTCTTCTCCACGTCCGTCAGAAGATATCCAGTCTTCTCCAGGTCCGTCAGAAGATGTCCAGTCTTCTCCAGGTCCGTCAGAAGATGTCCAGTTTTCTCCAGGTCCGTCAGAAGATGTCCAGTTTTCTCCAGGTCCGTCAGAAGATGTCCAGTCTTCTCCAGGTCCGTCAGAAGATGTCCAGTCTTCTCCAGGTCCTTCAGATGATATCCAGTCTTCTCCAGGTCCGTCAGAAGATGTCCAGTCTTCTCCAGGTCCGTCAGAAGATGACCAGTCTTCTCCAGGTCCGTCAGAAGATGACCAGTCTTCTCCAGGTCCGTCAGATGATTTCCAGTCTTCTCCAGGTCCGTCAGATGATGTCCACTCTTCTCCAGGTCCGGCAGAAGATGTCCAGTCTTCTCCAGGTCCGGCAGAAGATGTCCAGTCTTCTCCAGGTCCGTCAGAAGATGTCCAGTCTTCTCCAGGTCCGTCAGAAGATGTCCAGCCTTCTCCAGGTCCGTCTGAGTATGTCCAGTCTTCTCCAGGTCCGTCAGAAGATGTCCAGTCTTCTCTAAGTCCGTCCGAGGATGTCCAATCTTCTCCACGTGCATCCGAGGATGTCCAGTCTTTTCAGGTTCTTCAGATTATGTCCAGTCTTCTCCAGGTCCCGTCAGAAGATGTCCAGTCTTCTCCAGGTCCGTTAGAAGATGTTCAGTCTTCTCCAGGTCCGTCAGAAGATGTCCAGTCTTCTCCAGGTCCGTCAGGAGAAGTCCAGTCTTCTCCAGGTCTGTCAGAAGATGTCCGGTCTTCTCCAGGTGCGTCCAAAGATCTTCACAATTCTCCAGATGCGTCCATGGATCTTCATTCTTCTCAGGTGCGTCCATTGGTTTTCACTCGACTCCGGATGAGTTCGTGGATCTTCAATCAACTCTAGATGAATCCGTGTATCTTCACTCTTCTCCAGATGAGTCTCTAGATCTTCAGGTGTATCGGTGGCTGTCCAGTCTTCTCCAAGACCATCAGAAGATGTCCAGTCTTCTCCAGGTCCGTCGGAAGATCTCCAGATCCGTCAGAAGATGTCACGTCTTCTCCGGGTTCATCCGAAGATATCCAGTCTTCTCCAGGTACATCTGAAGATCTCCAGCCTTCTCCAAGTCCATCAGAAGATGTTTAGTCTTCTCCAGGTCCGTCTGAGTATCTCTAGCCTTCTCCAGGCCCGTCAGGAGATGTCTTCTTCTCCAGGTCCGTCAGAAGATGTCCAGTCTTCTCCTGGTCCGTCAGAAGATGTCCAGTCCTCTCCAGATCTGTCAGAAGATGTCCAGTCTTCTCCAGGTCTGTCAGAAGATGTCCAGTCTTCTACAGGTCCGTCAGAAGATGTCCAGTCTTCTCCAGATCTGTCAGAAGATGTCCAGTCTTCTCCAGGTCTGTCAGAAGATGTCCAGTCTTCTACAGGTCCGTCAGAAGATGTCCACTCTTCTCCAGGTCCGTCAGAAGATGTACTGTCTTCTCCAGGTCCATCAGAAGTTGTCCAGTCTTCTCCAGGTCCGTCAGTAGATGTCCAGTCTTCTCCAGGTCCGTCAGAAGATGTCCAGTCTTCTCCAGGTCCGTCAGAAGATGTCCAGTCTTCTCCAGGTCCGTCTGAAGATGTCCAGTCTTCTACAGGTCCGTCAGAAGATATCCAGTCTTCTACAGGTCCGTTAGAAGATGTTCAGTCTTCTCCAGGTCCGTCAAAAGATGTCCACTCTTCTCCAGGTCCGTCAGAAGATGTCCAGTCTCCTCCAGGTCCGTCTGAAGATGTACAGTCTTCTCCAGGTCCGTCAGAAGATGTCCAGTCTTCTCCAGGTCCGTCTGAAGATGTCCAGTCTTCTACAGGTGTCCAGTTTTCTACAGGTCCGTCAGAAGATGTCCAGTGTCTCCAGGTCCGTCAAAAGATATCCAGTCTTCTCCAGGTCCATCAGATGAAGCCCAGTCTTCTCCAGGTCCGTCCCAAGATGTCCAGCCTTCTCCAGGTCCTTCAGAAGATGTCCAGCCTTCTCCAGGTCTGTCAGAAGATGTCCAGCCTTCTCCAGTTCCATCAGATGATGTCCAGTCTTCTCCAGGTCTGTCAGAAGATGTCCAGTCTTCTCCATGTCCATCAGATGTCGTCCAGTCTTCTCAAGGTCTGTCAGCAGATGTCCAGTCTTCTCCAGGTCCATCAGATGATGTGAAGTCTTCTCCAGGTCCGTCAGAAGATGTCCAGTCTTCTCCAGGTCCGTCAGAAGATGTCCAGTCTTCTCCAGGTCCATCAGAAGATGTCCACTCTTCTCCAGATCTGTCAGAAGATGTCCAGTCTTCTCCAGGTCCATCAGAAGATGTCCACTTTTCTCCGGGTCCGTCAGAAGATGTCCAGTCTTCTCCAGGTCCGTCAGAAGATGTTCAGTCTTCTCCAGGTCCATCAGCAGATGTCCAGTCTTCTCCAGGTCCATCAGAAGATGTCCAGTCTTCTCCAGATCCATCAGATAATGTCCAGTTTTCTCCAGGTCCGTCAGAAGATGTCCAGTCTTCTCCAGGTCCATCAGATAATGTCCATTCTTCTCCAGGTCCGTCAGAAGATGTCCTGTCTTCTCCATGTCCATCAGATAATGTCCAGTCTTGTCAAAGTGCATCCGTGGATGTTCACTCTCATTCAGCTGTGTTAAGAAGCCCAGTATTTGTCGGGTACATCAGTTGGTGTTCGATCTTCTCTCCGTGCACCAGCCTTCTCCAGTAGGATGTCGCCTTCTACCAGATGTGCCAGGGGATCTTCAGGAACATCCTCACTCTTTTCTTTCAACTTCCACCACTGCATTACTTGATCAGAGAAGTGCATCTGAAGATTAGATTTCCCATGTTGGCCAGTATATACTAAGTCGACTCAATGAAACAGTTGTGGAATCAGTTCACCTGAACTGTGTGGATCATATTGCCGTACTTGGCATATTTATCGTTTGTATGTCTTTAGAAAACTTGGAAACTGCTTTGCTTGCAATTGAGGATAATGCATAAATGTTGCCATAAGATGATAACCACGCTCGGAACAATTTCTCAAGCTGGACAGCTCTGAACTGCACAACAGTACTTCTATTTTTCTCCATCTTGTCTCTCCTCTGTACATGATGATGTCATCAGATATGATGCCAGTAAAAACAAGAATGATACTACTCCATCAATACACACTGAACATTGTGTTTTCTGTTGGTCAAGAAACTCATCGGATTCAAGTCATTGTCAACAATCAGGTTTTTAGAAATGGAGTCTTTTATTATGATGATATGAAATCATTTCAATAGGATGGTTGATGATGGTGTATAATGAATCTTTGAAACGATCTCTTCAAGGCCCGATAACTGATTGTACTTTTTTTAGTTTTACTTCACTTGGGAGGAAGGTCGCTAGTATGCTGATCCTAAAACGGACCCGAGAATTATCAGCAACGAGTTTGTTAGCGAGACACGACCTTCAAAGTACTTTGAAGATTCTCTTGGCACGAGGAACAATGGTGATTGAATAGCTTATTTACGCTGCAGCCCATTACCAATATGAAATCCATCATGGTCACTAAAAAAAATGGCAGTAAATACATATTTGACATCGATATTTTACATTTCTATAGGCTGCTACCGATGGTTTGTTTCATTGAAAATTATCAAGAAGCGTATACAAACATATGGTGAAATGACATAATGCGGTTACATTTTTGAAATTAATTTTAATAGATCTCAAATGTACGACAAAGAGCGTGAGCCAGCTGCTCGATTCTGATGCCCACCACATCTTATCACTTATGAGTGATTATTTTATTTTGAAACTTCAGGAAGAAGCAACGAGGGACTACGCTGTAGATTTCAAAATGTTTCCAGGACTCGCAAAAAGAAGTAACTAAACGATTGCAGAAGCTGGTAAAGCATATCATTATTGTTTACTAGGAATATTTCCATTGAATAGGTACTGTACCACCCTAGATCACATGAGTTGTGTGTAACTATTGGCCAACTGTCCAGCTTCGTCACTGGTTATCGCTTTACCATTTGATCCATTTGTTATAGTCATACTGGAAGAAAACGTAATCTGTTTTTAATATTACAACTGTTGTTACATGACTAAGTGGACACATGGAACGATACATAAGAACTGTAATTGTAATATCCATACACCTAGGTATGTCCACTGATCGCATAAATATTACGACATCCTGAAAACAATATTATTTATCATGTTAAAAATGAGGGAACCATACTATTGAACCACAGTATATCACCTGTACTTCTCAAATTAATATTACCAAAAGATTGATTGAATAGAAAATGGGACTAAGAATGGATCAATTAAATAATTATTTGAAAAATGTACCAAATTATTATGATGAAAGTTGAGGTGAAAATCAGAAAAACTAATGATTGAAAAGATCAAGCAACAGCATTGTATTCAAGATGATGTTTATATATATTCAAATGACGGAATTCTCATTCAAAAGCATGAAGAAAATGAAGATTGGTGCCTCTACATTGCGACGGCCCTGCATTCTTGATTGTATTTATAACATGGAGAGTTCAGGTTCACTTCATCAGATAAACGCAAACTCTTAGCAGACTGCGAGTGAGCAAGAAAGCATTGAAACAATTTGTAAAACTTTTTGAAACATCATCACCATTAGGCACCGCACAGCAGAGACCGACTACACATCTACTGGAAAATGGATCAGAATTAGAAAGGCTTTAAAATATATTCAATATATACCTTAAGCTCATTCACCATCACTCTTATTTATCATATCACGATTTGATTCATTGCAGAGGAAGAATCCAGTGATTGAATTTAATTGAATATTATGGTTTTGAGGCGCATCGACAGCGAGGTCATTTAGCGCCCGAGTCCAGTGATGTAAGAATTATTATCAAGTATCTGTTCTATGCATCTCGAATACCAATTTGAGAATTCAAACTTATTTCATTTCAAGAAAGCTGTGCCTTTGGCAGTCTGTTGATTTTCTCTTCATTGACCAGAATTAAGACAACTGGGCCGTACCGCTGAACGTCATCTACCATGTTTGATACAGTCTGGAATGATTTTGAGACGAGTGTTTGAGAATTGATTTCAGAATTGCAGCTGATTGAAGAAATTTGTATCGATGTAATGAAGGCTATTGCTCTTTTGAGTTTTTATATCAACTAAATATGAGTTGTTACATGTTACAGATACTTGAAAGCCTATCTTTCATCCATAGCCTTAATTGGGGAACAATGATTTTGTATCAAGTTTCGATGTTATTAAAAAAAAAAAAAAAAAAAAAAAATATGAGTCAAATTTGATCCAAAAATATGATTGTAAAAAAGTATAATATTGCATCATGGATAAGAAAAAATGACATTTGAAAAAAAAAAAAAAAAAAATTGGAAAAAAATAGAAAAAAAGGTAGGCCTGTTGAAAAGAAATAAAAATATTGAAAATTGATGTGGGGCTAGGCTTACCATAAAAATAATGAACTCATAAAAAAAAAATTGAAATGAAAAAAAGACAGAAATACCTATCCAAAAATGTTGATGCCTTGAACTAGACAGTAATTAATATATCTGTGTACAACTTGATCTTATTGCTGTGTATAGACCTACAAGCATAGAGAAATGACTAAACTGTTGATAGTTTTCACTTTTTATGCACTTGTATCATTTCTATGCTTTATGTCTGCATAGTAATTATCAATTACTCAATTTTTTCATTATTTATTGTAGTTCCTTGAATTGAATTTGAAGGAGTATTCATCTACAAAATGAGAAGAAAGAAGATTATTCGAAGAAGGAAGATTCACGGAAAAAAGAAGATTCACTGAAGAAGGAAGATTCACGGAAAAAAGAAGATTCACCGAAGAAGAAAGATTCACGGAAAAAAAAGAAGATTCACCGAAGAAGGAAGATTCACGGAAAAAAAGAAAATTCACCGAAGAAAGAAGATTCGCCGAAGAAGGAAGACACACGGAAAAAAGAAGATTCACCGAAGAAGGATGATTCACGGAAAAAAGAAGATTCACTGAGGAAAGAAGATTCGCCAAAGAAGGAAGATTCTCGGGAAAAAGAAGATTCACCGAAGAAAGAAGATTCGCCGAAGAAGAAAGAGGCACGGATAAAAGAAGATTCACCGAAGAAGGAAGATTCACGGAAAAAAGAAGATTCACCGAAGAAGGAAGATTCTCGGGAAAAAGAAGATTCACCGAAGAAAGAAGATTTTCCGAAGAAGGAAGATTCACGGAACAAAGAAGATGCAGAGAAAAAAAGAACATTGATATATATTAAAGAATGAAGAGGATGCAAGGAGAAAGGCAAAAAAAAGCAACAAGATTTAAATGCAAGCAAAATGCTTTCCTGACTAACTTATTAAGGGACTACCACGACGAGCGACTTCAAGGGACTACCACGACGAGCGACTTCGAGGGACTACCACGACGAGCGACTTCGAGGGACTACCACGACGAGCGACTTCGAGGGACTACCACGACGAGCGATTTCGAGGGACTACCATGACGAGCGACTCCGAGGGACTACCATGATAATCGACTACCACAACGAGCAACTTCGAGGGACTACCACGACGAGCAACTTCGAGAGACTACCATGATGATAGACTACCATGACGAGTGACTTCGAGGGACTACCATGATGATCGACTACCACGACGAGCAACTTCGAGGGACTGCCACGACAAGTAATTACAAAACATTCATCAGGAACAGTGACTTTGAGGGGCTACCACGACAAGCGACTTCAAGGGACTAGAGTAATTACGGAACATCCATCAGGAACAGCAACTTTTAGGGGCTACCACGAGTCCACAACGAGCGACTTTGAGTAATTCACACGACGAGTGACTTCGAGGAAATACCACAAGTGACTTCGAGAAGATACCACGAGCGACTACGAGGGACTACCACGACGAGGGACTTCGAGTGACTACCACTACGAGCGACTCCGAGGGACTACCACGACGAGCGACTTCGAGGGACTACCACGACGAGCGACTTCGAGGGACTACCACGACGAGCGACTTCGAGGGACTTCGAGGGACTACCACGACGAGCGACTTCGAGGGACTACCACGACGAGCGACTTCGAGGGACTACCACGACGAGCGACTTCAAGGGACTACCACGACGAGCGACTTCGAGGGACTATCATGACGGGCGACTTCGAGGGAACTGCCATCACGAGCAAAATGCATCCTAGAATATCAAAAAAGGTACGCAAGTAGTAAATATTATTGAAGATAAGCCTATTTGTATTATTAATAATACCGTATTGGTGAATATTCATGAGTATTCAGCGTTGGTAATACTTCCCACCACGTATTCTTGACCCAAGGTTGATCTTCATGTTGGTCTAATGAGTATATATTTGTTCTAGGAATTGAAACTGGGTTTCAGTGTGCTGATACAATTGAGATGAATACAAGAATTGCAAGAGATCGTCTCATTTTTTAATATCTGACGGATCATCAATATCAAGCTAGTTACAATACGGTAAATATGACTTCTTCTATTTGATTGTTAATTCACAAAAATACTCTACTAATATCCACATACTCGATGAAATAATGGGACATTTTCAATTCATAATAGGCCAACAGAAATGTGTCGTTAATGCTTCCATGTAATTCAATCGTGGCCTACATGTACTTCTAAATTGAGTTGCAAAGAATATTTGTCAACGTAGAATTGTCATCGTTACAGATTACAGTCCATATTGGTCCATCTCAAACTGCGGGAAAACAAAAATCAAATGAACCGTGTGAATGAATGTACAACCACCAGAAAGAAGAAAACGTCTCTGATCTTGAAGATTGAGTGAGGGAACATAGCATCCTGCATAATGTTTCATTGATCCAGGCTTGACCATTCATGTCTTGCAGCCGAACTATATCCGTCTTATGTGATTTATATCATATCCTTTGTGGTTTTTCGTGGTTTTCCACTTTTATAGCAGAAATGCTGGGATTCTTTTTGCTAATAGGCCACGACCTAAATTGATTAGTAATTGGCAGACATCTCGCTGTAATTGTTCGGTCTATGTGAAGTGTGAAATATTTCTATGAATATATATAATATGAAGATGCATCAATAAAGAGCTACTTTGAAGTGTACATCTAGCCTACTCTTTAGTCATTAAATAACTGAAACATGTGGGCTTATAGTTATATGTGTCTTATAACAATCTATAAATTGTGTAATAATGATGATACAAAAGTGCAAAGGGACTTGATGGTCTGCTAGACAGTGACAAATTCATAAACACCACTCATAATATTGACACCAAGATAAAATTGAGTCAAATTTGTAAGTGGATCACTGGCAGTTGGCAATCCTAATCTAACTATTTTATCAATTTTGTATTTAGTAGACTTTGTCTTTTATTTTATTTGTATTGATGAGAGCAACCTCTGTGTATCCAAGTTTGCATAGCAAAGATTCAAAATGTTGAATATTTTTATTTAAAAATGAAAGTTTCTTCTGTAGTTGGAAATATTGAATATGTTGGTCCTAAAAATGTATGGGAATTGGTGATGGGGTCAGTATTATCAGTCAGGCCAAAGACATAATTATATAACCTATGAATTCTGGCTAAGACTAGCGAGTCTCTTGCAGGATTTCCCTACACGTGGAAGCCCAGACGGGAATCTCTTTCAGGTTATTAAATTAACATGTATGTAAATGATTAAAAATGTTTATTCTAATGTAGGCCTATAACAACAACATGAATACAAAATTGTGATTGTTTGATGGACACCATATGCCAAATAAAGAAAATGAAATTATGAATAATTGTAATGCATATACTAACTATAATTATATCCTTATAACATTTCACACTCCCAGCTTCAACAATAATGTGTTCATGCTAGGAGCAAGTACATGGTATACACTACATAGCTTTCATTCAATTAAAAGAGAATGAGAATTGCAAGTATTGTAATGGAAGAATGTCCATCCATTAGTCATTATTACATAATAGTGTACTCTGCTCAGTTTATCAGTTACATTCATCCACAGCCTTCTTTATTCAAATCATTCATTTCTTATACTGCCCTTTCACTCGGGCTATTTGGACGGGTTCGCGCATATTTGCTCGCGCAGGCAAAAATGACGTCATGGTCTGGTATGTACTGCACCCTGGTATCTAAAGTTCCAACTTCGAACAATTGTCATTCTTTTCAACTGTCATTCTTGTCACAATATTCTGTCAATTTCTCGCGACGTTATTGAGGTTATGTCATATCTACATTTTGGCGAGGGCCTATAGGCTTACCCAGATTTAGACGTGAACGATATTTATGTTGACCCAAGCAATGAACATCATTCAAGAACTTGTCCCGGTGATATTCCGGATTCGTTATATTATTGAATAAAATCTTTCATATCATTTATCATCATAAACAAAGTTACAAGTTGGTGAACTCGCGAAGTCACGGCCTAATAGAATGCGTGCGTAATTTAAATTATCTTACGGAAATTCCCAAAGTTATTCGTATTTTCGCAGATATGACACTTCAAATAAACTGATTTACTTGAACATCTTTGGAAAGTGACGTCATGGTCTGGAAACAACGGCACCATCGGCGATTTTGTGAACTAAAATAATTGGACATCGGTTAACATGGGAAGCATACCCCGAGTGAAAGGGCAGTATCAGAGAAGAATGATTTGAATAAAGAAGGCTGTGCATTCATCACTTGTAATTTCTGTAACATCTTAAATTATTATTCATTAGGATTATAGAAAGAAGGCTGAAATTGAAAGCAAACTTAAAATAAGTAGAGAACTTGAAGAGTGAAAAATACTGGATGGATGTATTGAACTTTTTCATTGTACTGGTCTTTTCCTACTCTTCACAGCATTCCCGTTCACTGATTTATATTCTCCAGGTCGGGTAATATTACTTGCGATACACGTAGAAGCGTCTTTCCAGCCAGGTTTCAGTGTCTCCTGCACTTTTTTTCGAAACGTTTTTCCTGGAGCACTAGCCAAGTTATCTTCGTCTTCGCTCCCGCCTTCGTCTTCACTCGAACTGACGACTTGTGCCTTTCCTCGCTTTCTGCCAATCAAAATAGAGGATCCGTTTGATTTTCCTGCCTTTGCACGTGGTTTTTTAGGAGGTGTAGGTTCGTCATCATTTTCGTTTTCATTCTTGGCTTTTCCTTTACCTCGAGGCTTAGTAATGCCGACAGAAGACTTTTTCGGAGTCGAGAATTCTAATTTACCTTCTAGTGGACAACCAATCTTCTCAAGTTCATCTTTGATCAAACTGCGGCAGTAATTGTAGTCAGGTACTTGGTCAATTGACATTTTTGCTATATACTCGAAGTATTTCACGATAAATACTGAAAAAATATTCTGAATTATGTACATATCTGTTATGGGCCCAGTATGCAGATAGAAATCATCTAATGGGAAAATAAAAGGAGCACCAACAGTTAAGAGCTGTGCTACTAACAACAGTAATAATAACAGCAAACAACAACTTGAGATGGTTGTCAATGTCATACCTGGTGGTATTGTTTTATTGAAACATTTCTTCATAAGACTGGGGATATTATTCATGTATTTGACCTTCTGTTCCTGTAGTTTTAGTACATTCGTTAGGCTATCTTCCCAGGGCAATACGGAGCAGAGCCACTGAAGCATGTTATAACCCAGGATCTCACAGTCTCCTCGCATTGACATAACTAGAAACAAAAACAAACTCATCAGTCATCACACTGGAAACAGAATGGTCCAACACAGGATGCAAAGAATATAATCAGAAATATTCAACAATTTTAGTATAGACGTAGCAAAATCTAGCACAAAACATTTAAACTACGTAGAAAACAAATTCTATCAATTCCTTGAAAAATGAAATAAGGGTTTCAGAAACTCCATTCATCTATAGTTATATAATTGATAATAAAATGACACAGTAAACCCTCGTTAATTTGAATTCCATGGGGCCCCAAAAATCATAATTCTAATTGAAAAAAGTTTTTTATTTGTATAGTACAGTAGTATAGTGTGTGCATGCGTGCAGTTTGGTTGAACCACGTGCGCCTCGCACATGGTTTGTTCTCTCCAGGCCCGGATTCACGCACAGGTTGGAAGGGCTGAGGCCTAGGTGCGCAAGAGGCCATTGGGTGCTTGGGCTCTTCAAGGCTTCCTTTTTTTGTTCGAAATGAAATGGTATCAAAAGATGCAACAACACAAAGTTAGGCCTATATCATATAGTTAGAAATGAAACCAAAAGTATCACAACTCTTTTAATTTCATTATCATTCCCTTTCATATTCTCATTAAAACTACAACATTGGCCAATATCTACAACTTACAGAATATAATGTAAAAAAATGATATTTCCTTGTATCAACTGAATTATTGCTGTAATATGACGTGGTATTTCTTTCTAGGACTTCACCCTGGGTAAGTCACACCCAGAGATGGGCAGTATCGAAATACATGTATTTTCAAATACGAATTTGAAATACATTTGTATTTGTATTTTGTATTTCAAATACCTGTCCTGAATGTATCTGTATTTTGTATTTCAAATACTCAATATTTGAGTATCTTGTATTTTTCAAAATACATTTTTCTGTCAAAATACATTGAAAAGTTCAAGTAATTGATAAAACAATGCATTCGCATCAAAGTGTCAATTATCGGCAGAGCATTGCATTTACTCCCGAGATGTTGATCTGGAGACACGCGATTTATGTTAATGATTCCTCTGCAATCTATGCTGTTTAGCCTTGGCTCTGGATCAAACGAGCGGAAGTATGGTTATGGCATGTGGTGTGGTGTGGTGTGGTAGGTTCATTTTTATAAAACAAAAGGGATCAAAAGTGATCTATATAGAAGATTAAAAGGTGATCAACTTTTGGGTACCGGTAATGGATTTGGTTATTTTTTTCAACCAAACGAGATGCAAAAACTAGCTAGGCCTATATGGTCGGGTACTTTGTCGGGTACCGGTACCTAGTTTCGAGTGCCTAACAATAACTCCGCCTATTCAATCAACAGCCAAGGCTATACAGCATATTTGCCCTATCGCTGACCAGAGCTCTTCAGGGTACGAATGAGCGGATGATAGATGAAGTGATGAATGATGGACGTTTAAAAAACCTATGCCTTCTGCAGGATTCGAATCCACGCCCGACTTGACTTCACAATTTCTAAGGCAATTTCTTAACTGACTGAACCAAACCGACCGTGCATACAGTTAATAATAAAAAATCTATTTTTTGGGGTGCATCTTATTAATCATTATGATAAATAGGCCTGCATAATATGGCTAGCAATAAACAAAAATATTCTTTCTCGCAAACCCACATGAGCCAATAGCTTATGTTTGGGAGGAAATGCCAAATGACGTAACAATTTGATCATGTCCACAAGATGGCAGAAGCATATCTTGATATAGGTGTGCAATTTTCAGAGAAATATATGAAAAATAAACAGTCACTTTTGTACGTCCATATCTTTTCTTGATGAATGTCTTACTCCTCAGATTTGTCAGCTCAAAAAAAAAAAGAAATAGTTCTACTGAAGCAAATAGTTAGCCAAGCTAGTCGCATTTCTTGAATTTTAGCACACACAAAATGTATTTTGTATTTTGAAAAGTATTTTGAAAATACATTTGTATTTTGTATTTCAAATACTCAATTTCAATGTATCTGGGATTTTGTATTTCAAATACTCTGTAGTTCAGTATCTGTATTTTGTATTTCAAATACATTTTTATTGAGTATTTTGCCCATCTCTGGACTCACACCCTGTCGTATAAATATTCCGTTACTTGTAGTCATCATTCATTAGTAATGTGGAGTAACGAGCAGAAATATGTTGACGTGCCCCGTGCTTTTCAAATTGGCCGAAATATTTTTTACATTTATTTTTATTTTTACATTTTAAAAATAAGTATAGGGGCAGTGGATTCTCAAGTCTGGACCTGGTTCCCTCCTACTTCCCCCTCGCCCCCCAGGAAGCCAACTTTGGCAGACATGTGTTTATCTTCAAGTCAAGTCACAGATAATTGGAGAAGTGGTTGTGCTTTCTCAGCAGTTTGTACAACACAACAAAGAGTCGAATGGATACGTAATAGATATCATCATGTCATTCATTAGGAAATACTTATCAGTTATCACAGTTCACAGTGTTGAAAGAATCCAATTACCAAATATAGGATTAAAAAATAAAAAGCGAGGCAATACATATAAATATTGGGGCCTAGAGTGAGATGAATTAATTTGTCTCTCTACATGCCTAGCTAGCTGATTATAGTTTCATGTTTGTTCAATTTGAATTTCAGCAAAAATTACGAATAAAAGATGTCACAATTGAATATTTTACTACTGTACGTGAAATCCTTTGTCGTCAACATTCACAAGTGTTTTTGGAACTTGATTTCACTTCTGTTGAATTTTTGATGTATTTTAGAATTTTATTGAAGTGTTTTATATCAATAAATGAACCGGTAGTTTGAGTTTACTTGACATAACTTGCTTGCTGGTTAGCAGAATTACGTTGGTGAGATTCACGGCTTTCTAGATCCGATATTTACCGAATGAAGTAGACCATTAGACACGAAAAGTACCACAATAGAATGCGCTCTAAATCTCAACGTGACTGACGAATGGTTACAAAAGTTCAGCGAACAATGTAATATTCCAATCAATATCATAGTTGAAAATATACGCGCACTTCATTTTGAGACTTTTCCCTGGTTCTAATTTTCAACACTAACAGCGTACCTGCAAATTTTTCTGGGCAATATTTCATGAGTCAAGGTGAGTGAAGTTCTCAGTTATACCAGTCTTCAGAAGGTAGAACTACGGTACTTCATCGACTCTGATTATCTATTTTGATATCTTGCTCATCTTACAACGCATATTCTGCGTTTGCCTAGTTAGACCAATTGATAAGTGATGAACCGTGATATTTTATTCTCCATTGAAATTAATTCAACATGAAATCTCTAATCCAATTTTCGATTAAATTGCAACTATCAGTGCCTGATGAATGACTTTCAAGTTATCCGAGGCTGGAGAACAGAGTTTTTTCAATTCAAGATCACTCCAATTGCAAAGAGGCTAGTAATTTTGAAATTTGAGTAAGCAATCACGTTTAGACTCGAGCAATTGAGAATGGAAATTCTCTTCATATTATCTATGACTATCAATAACGTAACGGGATAAGCAACATGGCGCTTTCCTTTTGCACCATGTGTATATCAAAGGGATGCCGCCTCACAAATGTTATGATGATTTGCTGGTATTATTGTATGTTGATCTATAAAAGTGATAGATGTAATGCAATCTGTGAATCCAGCTCTTTCCAACTGCATTAAACAATATTGGGATAAATTTCATTTGAATTGGCCAATCTAAATTTAAAATACGTCTGTAAAAGCATTTAGTCCCCTAGCCAAGAGCCCTACTGCTATATTTACCATTTGATAACTGAATAATTACTCATCATCTACGAGAAAGATCAGAAACAATGCAAGTATACAACTATGTACTATACATTGAAATACGAGCCTAATACGTACGATCTGATTTGAAATTGCGAATCTCAGAAATGTACACGAAAGCGCGCTGATTCCACCATGGTGAAAACGGCCTAATGTTAAAAGGATAGGACTTACATGCCATGTTGCTTATCCCGTTACGTTATTGATAGTCATAGATATTATAGAATTCTGAAATTAATACAGTAGGCACAATATTTCAATTCTTTCATTTGAATAGAAATGAAAACAGATCTTAATGAATTTACAAATGCGCCTAGTTGCAGGCAGTAACTTTGTCAATTTTGATCAGTTCTTCAGCTTTTTGATCACTTGGGAGTTTACTAACTGTTCTAAAATAAAGGTGTTCTATGGTGTATCCTTCAACTAAATATACTTCAAGTATCGAGGCTAGTTACAAGGTTTCAATACAAGGCTGGTACAAAAATCATGTGCATGATGGAAAAAAATTTCATGCCTCTTAGAAATTAGTAAGATCCTCAGGTAGTAAAGCCATGCCCAAATAATTTGTACTCTCAGCATAAAAACTGAAAAAATATAAATATATTTTCATCATTTTGTTTACCTCCAGTATGGGCATCTCTGCTGGTATATTCAGCAGTTCCATTGTGCGCTTTCTTTGGGTCAGGCTTACTGTCTTTCGAATATTTTGTTGCCATTCCAAAATCCACTACGTTCACTTGATTTTCAGTTCCCTTTTTCATACCGATCAGAAGATTTGCACCTTTGATGTCTGCATGAACGTACCCTTTACTGTGAATATATTCCAGGGTGTTTATCTGAAGAAAATGATTCAGAATAAGTGAACAAGTGATTTATTGAACTCGTTACATGAGTGTAGCAAAGATTTCCATTTCATATACAGTGGAACCTCATTAGTACATTTTTCAGGGGATCAGACTGAAAAAACTTACCAAAGTGAAAAACTTACTAAAGAAACTACCGGTATTCAACATGTGGGAGCTTATAGATGGAATCAAAAAATAAAACTTACCAAAGAGAAAAATGTACTGAAGAGAAACTTAGGCCTACTAAAGAAATTCTACTGTACGCCTGCGCCTAACAAAAAAAATTGATCTTCGTTTGTTCTTTCAATTTGAAAAAACAATCGACTTGAAACTTTTTCTACATATGGATGTTATACCAGAATAGGTTGGAATTGTTTTTCAGAAAAATTGTTCACACGCTTTTTTTCCGGAAAAAAAAATGGAAAGTTTGGAAAATCCCCATAAGAATAACCCGGGTGGAAAATAGGCCCCTACTTCGAATATGAAAATTTTTCAAGGCTTGAAAATATTTGCTGAATATGGAAAACACCACCATGCATATTTTCGGTGACTTTCACAACACTTAGAGGGAAAATAACACAGAAAACGCAATAAAAGCATAACTGTAAGGCCTACACTGATTTTTCTAAAAAACCATACCAGTAGGGATTTATTCTGGTATAGCATCTAGGGCCCTATATCCAGAAAATGTTTTGAATTGGTTACTTTGTCTGACCTGTAAGCAGCGCACAAGAAAAAACATTAAACAAACCCTGATTATTTTTCAGGATAAAATGGAATATAGAAGTCTTTGCTATGCATATTTGAATATATGTACTCTCACTGAAAAAATAGCTACGACAGTGACATGATAAAATCACGAGGAACCAGAAAACTTGTGACGAGGGGGAGGGGGAGGGTATAGTATGAGAAATTGACATCATTCTTATGAGTCTTACAACAGAGATTTCCAAGTAGAGCTCTTGATATTATTGCGACATTAGAATTTGTACGTTTCAATTTTTTGAACTTTCAATTCCAATTGTCGACGTGCAGGTAACACTGGTATGAATAAAATGTGTGGCCCAATATTACAGCACATAAATGCCAATGTCAATAAACAGCCTGTTCTTACCACGTGATAGCCAATTCTCAAAACAGTTTGTATTGGAAATACTCGGTTATTCTCGATGAACAGAGACCAGAGATCTTTTGCGTATCGATCCATCACGATGAATCGATACTTCTGAGAATTACATTCATGAGAACCGGAACCAATGAGTCGGGGCATTCCAAGATACTTCAGCTGTTTCTGTTTAGTCCATTCATCAACTGAAAATTAAAATTCTACATTTCAATACATACAGTGAAACCACCATCTATCGACTTTCATGGGACCAAGAAAAATGAACCAACCATGCAGGAAAAAGAGCCATCTATGAAAATATAGCATGGTTTTGTATATGGGAGTAGGTGAGACAAAATTAATTATGGTAACAGGAAAACAATGTATCCAGATACAAATAAGATGGAGGTATCACTGTAATCAAAATTATTGATACTCAATGATTCCATCAGGCTAGGTTATTAAGGAGTTGACCCATCATAAAATACAACAACACGCAATAATGTACATAACGCCGACTAAATAACAGGGGCGGTTCTACAGGGCGGGCCCAGGCCTCCCTGACTTTTTACGCCTTTCATAAAAAAAAACACGGGGGATAATTTTTCAAGTTTCCAAAATTGTTAAATGCGTCAGAAGTTGTCAGGGAGAGTTGAGTCTGACGTCAGAGCTCATTTCCCCGCTACGTTACCCTCTTCTGACTTTGTTGGAGTGAGAGGGTTGGGATCGTAGCCGGAAGGGTCTATTACCTGCGCCGGAAGGAACAATAGTAGTTGAAGGATCATTATAGAGATGAATTAAAATTGCCGTCAAAGAATTAGGATCATAATATTCTGAAGATATGCATTGGAAATTAAAATCCAAGTAATGTACATTTTTATTGGAAGAAACTCACTCATACGCGGCCGAGATACGTCGATGGTCGATATGTTTGTGGGAGTGATTTTTATTCATCTGCTCGAATCAACGTATCTCGGCCGCATATATGAGTGAATTGTTTCCAATAAGAGAGTACTGTGAATTGCTCAGCTTTTAGTGGTTAGAAACTGGGGTGCCAATTATTCAAAAACTATAACTAACCTAAACTCCAGAAAGACTAGTGGCTTGTCTGAAGTAAAACTTTACAATTCTTGACTGTTAAATGATGAGCCAGAGCCACTCGATCTGATCCAGGATAAAACTTCGAAATAGTTCTCAGAATTAGACAATATAGACTCTGAGACACTGTTGCAGTTAGTGTGAGACAGATTATGATTTATGTCGTCATCAGAATGTCTGATGTGTGTGTTGAGGAAAACCAACATTTACCTCTTCCAAAACCGTGTATTTATGCGCACTGTGAGTGTTTTAATAATGATAACATAAAAATCGCATTTTACTAGCACCAAAATCATCAGTCAGTGTGTATGAGTCTAGGGAACAGTTTGCTTGTCTATTGGAGTATTTTGTAAACTCAGTGCTTGTTGCTAAGTGTAGCGTGTAACTATAGAAATTAATGTTTCAAGTGTTTTTACGGCTTTTTTTTCGATAACTAGGCCTATACTGAGTGAGCATGAAGGAGAAGGGAGGATGAAGGTTGATGAAAGAGCGATATACGCAGTTCATGCTGTAAAAGTCTGTGAGTGCATGGTGAAACATATCATTTGTACAACATACAGTTAGGCCCTAAAAATATTCTATTTGGATCCTGTAAACATAAAACAACGTACCCTGCCTCCCATTCCTTCCCACAATAAAAGAAGTGAATATATAATTGCAAACATAGATGGGCCCTCCCAACTTTTTTGTCTAAAACTGCCCCTGCTAAATAAATGGTATATCAATTATATAATATAATAGTGGACCTGTCATGTAAAACATGACCTTGAAAGACCTGAAAAAGTAACGTAGACACTGACATAGGAGGGACAGAATAAAGAAGCACATTGACGTACTATTACTACTATTACTGCTACTATTATTTTTTACTATTGCCATTACTATCACCTTACTTTTAATTGGTAAACACTTCAACAAATAATCACTTGATGTTGTCGAATGATATACGCAGTCCTCCGCTGTGAGATGGTGAACAATGAATAAACACAAAACTTGCAGTTTTAAGCTCTAATAATAGCGCCTCTGGTATGTCAACTGTCAGCTACACGGTGGGCGAGGTGGGGGAGAGGAGCGTGAAACTGCGACAGTGTGTGCACGCAAGCATCACCGAACAACAGACAGATGCACAGACGTACAGATCTAGAGGACTCTATGTATAATTATTGGTAGAGCCCATGTGCAAATAATGTAAGTTGGTTCTGTATAGGACCTATCTATATGCACAAAATAGCCACATGCATTTCCATTTTGAATAAACTAAAAAAATTGATATACATACTTTCTTCTTGTTTACCAACCCTCATGTAGAAATGCATTTCAACAAAGAGAGGTCCATTTTCATGGGGTTCCTGAAAAGTTTCAAAATTATGGTAATTAGGGTTGACTGGCTTTTACCACACAGGCCTATTCAGTGAAGACATTGTCAGTAAAAGCGTTATTAGTTTTATTACAATCTAGGCGTACCAGGGCATGAGTTGTAAACTCATTGATCATTAATTAAGTAATTAGTGGTATTAGGATGTTGAATTACTGACAACTATTCAGAGTTAAGTCGAATTGCAGAAGAGTTCCGTCATTCAGACCTACTTACAATTTTTATGACGTACGGGTAAGAGTTACTTTTCTTTGAGCCCTCAATGACATCGGAAGCTGAAAATATAAAAGTCAAAATGAAGGACAATGTGGGGATGAAATCCTTGGTATTGAGACAAAATATAGTTACTCATAGTCATACGGTATGACTTGTACCTATAAAAATCTATCTACGTTTATATGTCACTATACTTCAATACTCTTTATAGCCTATACGTATATAATATATGTGGTTTTACCTCAAGGGTTCTACTAATATGATTAGGCTTATATTGACAATTTTGCATTATAATAGAGTGAAAAATTGGTAAGTTGCATGCATTTTAGATAATAATAGTTTTATTCCATACAAATTTTAGACTAAATGTAGATCCTGAGTATGATGGTGTAAATCATGAGATTTATTATGGAAGCAGTCAAAGAGGGGTACGGTAACTCAGTGTTGGATATTCAACTTTTAAAATGAAAGCGTTCACTTTTAAGTGAACTTGTCACTGAATGCGTTAGTATTTCGCAACACATACATATACTCAAGCTTGTTTCAATTGAGAACTACAGTAAAAGTTATTTATAATAATTTTAAGCTCCACATCATTTCGAATCACAATATTATATTCATTATAATTGACTGATTAAATCGAGTATCAAATCATTTCCTATTATTTCTAAACACTTGACTCAATCATTGAGCCTTTAATATTTTATTACAATTATACATAATAATAATATTAATATTATTCATTAATATAATATTTTACATCGAATGTGTTCAACATGTGTTTCTACTTTCTCCAAAAGAATATCATAATTGCAAAAGAGCAGTAATTTTCAATGCTCCAGGCAAGTTAGTGTAAGAGCAGTATAGTGCACAAAATCAAAATTGTTTACTGATGAAATTGTAACTCTGAAGTTTACTAAAAAAACATTTCTTATATAGGCTTACGACACAATATGTAGGTCTAATTACCAGTACCAGAGTATTTTTCATTGCATTTTCCATTTGCATGTAGGTCTATGGAGGCATGCAGCTCCTACTGATGGGAACTTCAACTTATATAAAATTCTCGAGAAAAATGAACTTGAACTTTCAAAAATGTATCATTTAAATGCTAATGAACTGAACTTTTCAAAAGTTCCTATCAAGGCAAACTTGCACAATACTGGGGTAAATGCCTTAAATGTGACCCATGGATCTCAGTGTTATATAGTTAGGTAGGGTGAAGTTTCTACCTTAAAACTAGTCTTGTTGTCCATTCTACCCTCCCTAGCCCTAAAGCTGGCCTGGACATTTTCGATGCGATATCGCAACCGCATGCGGGAGCGATATCGGCCATTTTGAATTATTGACCAATCAGCGAAGACTGCGTAATGGTGCGTGGTTCTGTCGCACAAGTTCAGCTGTACTCAACTTTTGGCTCGCACCGCAGCAAATCGCATGCGGAATGGCCGGATGTAGCTTGGGTTCAGATAAAATCCGCTTGAGGTTGCCGTCGTACTGCTTCCCCCAGAACAGCTGCGTTGATTTTAGCATGAATTGTTTTGAAATAATTCCATAATTGATCAATTTGCCCACTTGCATACGACTTCTTTCATGAGATTTTGTTTTTATATAGTTATTATTATTTTTGAGAAGACACCATGTCAACAAAATTTCTACAAACAGTCAACGTACTTGAGTCATGCCACGAAAATCGCGGGACACTATAGACACGCCCATCTCTTTGACAAACTTGCTTGAATTGCTACTAGGCAGTAGCACTTTTGTTTAATCGCGACGCACCATCCCTATATCCCCCCATGCTTCTCTATCCTATATCTATCCTCTATCCTATATTTTGATGCGATTTTTTTTTTGATATTGCATCAAAAATGTTCATGTAAGGCCAGCTTAGACATCACTTGAAAAACATACACTACCTACTGGTATATCTCAAAATGGCACACATATAGGGAAAATTGTCCAAATGAAGTTTAAAATGTTTATACAAGCCCGGATGTAAATAGCAAATATATCTCCAAGTTATTGTGCTCAACATGTTTTATGATGTTATACTTGTACAGTATGTGTAAATGTTAATACGGTATGTTCTAATATGACAGCACAACACCCGCGCAGGTCGCTCAGTACTAGTAGCTTGCAACATGTAACTGAGAAATGAGGGTAGATATAGGACAAATATTTTATCCCTGCCACCGTCCAGCTTAGCAGAATTTTTTCGTGGTTTTCCTCTGTAGTCTATGCAAATGCCGGGATAGCTCATACAATATATGCCACTACCCCTCCTTACCATTATCAAAGAAACCTTTCATCTCATCATCCCATTAATCATTCAAACAGAAAATCATCAATATAAAACAAAAGAGGATCTATATACTATATAGCAACTCTATGAATAATAGTTCAGCTGTTTGCCAAGAAGTAAATTATAATAAAAAACCGCAATGTTACCACTCTCCACTAACAGACGGATAGTGCACTATCTACTGTCCATGGACAGTATAGTCATCTGCTGTAATCAAATGGTAAAAGCATCGTGGAAAATACGAATACAAAATTTCTCGGTATTATAATGGATATCATCTTCAATGGGGTGCTCAAATTGATGTCATAAACACAAAGATTGCTTCAGGTTGTTTTCTTGTAAAATGAGTCTTAGAACTGTGTAATGTTGATACAGCCAAATTAGTACACTACTCTCATGTTCGTTCTCGCTATGGTATCATTATGTAGGAAATGGCCTCAAAAGCTAATAAAATTTTCGTCCTTCAGAAAAGAGCCAAAAGATACCTTAATTTTTGCTAAGGCAAGTTC
>OZ023326.1:63838133-63883936 GCA_964007535.1 Brachyptera risi
GAGTGGCCGAGTAGTTGATACACTGAACCGTCATTCAGGAGACCGGAGTTTGATTCCCGCCATGGTCTTTCGTGGGTTCTCTCTGTCGTTCAGGTCAATACAGGGATGGTTCTCTAACAACAGGCCATAACTGACTCCTCCCCACTATCCAAAAACACCTAATAAAATAACTTTTCATCTCATCATCCCTTATATCATTCACTGACGCCAATAGATCGTGGTCATCAGTACAGTGCATCGTTAAACCCAATATATATATATATATCTCAAACCCAGATAACCAATTAAATTGGGCCAGGGGGTGTTTCCACTAGTTTTTCTAGGGCAGACTTCTCATATCAATCGGTTTCTGCCAGTTCCGACTTCTTCCTCCTCTTCTTCACTATGCTAGGCCTATCCTCTATTCCTTCTTCTCTTCCTACGAGTTCCCTCCATCGTTCTCTATCCTCCAACCATCTATCGTCTTCCACTTCTTCCCATTTTTCTCCTCGGTTGACTACCCCGAACTTGACTCCCTCTTGCCACCTTTCTCTTGGTCTTCCAACTCTTCTCTTAGCTCCATTGTTTTCTGCTATCTCAAACATTGCTCTCGGTATTCTCTCCATTTCCATTCTCCGCATATACCCGTACCACCTAAGTCTCTCCCTTTCCAATTTAAATGATAACCTTTCCAATCCCACTTCCTTCCTTATATTACTGCTTCTCTTCTTCTCCAACTTTGACACTCCTGCTACGCTCCTTACAAACTTCATTTCTGCTGCCTCCATTTTCTTTTCTTCTCTCCAGTTGATTGACCATGTAACTGCTCCATATGTCAAGATAGGTAAGTAGTACCCATTATAAATGAGTATCTTCCCACTCCTTGGAAAATCTTGGTTCCAAATCAGCTTCTTTACTTTTTGAAATAGCCCGTCGGCCTTAGCTATTCTCTTATTCACTTATTCTGTTAAACCCAATATAAATGAACAAATGAATAAATAATTGTTTCTAGGCCTATGTACCATATTTTTTTATTGATCACTTATCTACCAGTATAAAAATCTTGTCAGGGACCAATAAAGGTTACAATAGTAGGCCGTACTGCCAAATGTTAACAGATGTCATTCGCACTTCTTAACAGAATCATTGAATTTGTAATGACGGAATGTAGGCCTAAGATGTAATTTCTCGGTGGAAAACGGCAAAGTGGCTCTCAGTATAAGTTTAACAAGTAGATTTATAAGCCAATTATTGGCTCTAGTACCAATATGAAAAATAGGTTTAGGCCTTACAATTTATAAAATTGAAATTTTTGGTTTCATTTAAAACCAAACAAAAATTACAAATAATACTCTTATCTTACTTTCAATGAAAAGAGGTGATATTTAGTGTAGAATACCGGATTGATATAGATTGTGCAGATTGAAGACAAATGGGCATAGTTTTCCCTTACCAACTTTTTGTTTTTCAATGAACTCAGGCCTATCCATTAAAATGTGTACGAGACGAATTTGGTTAAATATGGTTTCAAACAAAGTAGCCTCGGCCATTGATTTTGTAAAGCCTAAGCTACTGCCATTTGAATGATGCATGCATTCCCTTGATTGTAAATGGCATTCTAGGCTTAGGCCTAGTACAACACTTGGTAAATTTTAACCGTCCATAGATCTCAGTCATCATTAGTGAGTCGTTAAACCCAATATAAAAAAATACATTCAAAGTAGGTAAGCCGTACGATTGATTTTGTAAGGTTGGCCGTACCATTGTGTTTATGGGTTTAGGGTTATGTTGGATTATGTTGGGTGATTAGACGAGCTTTAGCGAGGATTCAATTTGACATACTCAAAAAAATTGGAGTTCGTTTCTGTTTTTTTTTTCTGTTTTTTTGTCGGTTCACCACAGGTCAAACGGCTACAGCTATCAACTTCAAACTTTTTTTCATCATGGTTCCTCATCTAACTTAGATCTGTGTAGTTTTGTGGCATTATCGGGTGGTAACTTTTATTTTTATGAATTTTAGAAATTTCAAAAATACCTCTTAGAATAACACAGCGGAAAAAAATAAAATATTTTCATTTTACAAAGAAATGAAATTTTGCGTGAAGTTGAATTACATTTTGATATACACATTTCTGGAAATTTTCAGTTTGATCAGGTGAGCCATTTTAAAAAAAAAAACATAAAATGTGCTAAATTGGTATCACTCGAAGCAGTTTTTACCCATAACTTGAATGTCACCTAGAATTAACAAATGTAGGCAAAAGTTTGGCAACCAACATATCCGCTCGTCTAACAACACATATATGGCGTTTTCCTAGTGGTTAGGGTAAGGTACGGTAGGTCCTACGGTGTGAACCGTAAAATTACAGCCTTGTTATAAATACATTGGGAACAAATTTCATTTCACTTGACCCCAACCTTCATCAAAACCACTACCGGTACGCCTATAAGTATAACGTAATAAAAATGACCCAACTCAAACCCAGGCCTAGAACAGATCAGCATGGCCATTCATTTATGGCCGGCCCTATTCGCAAAGTAAATTGTGCGAACAAGGACCGAAAACGCTATACGCAAAAAAAAATGTGCGGCAAGCGTCTGACTCCGTTACACCTGCCGACGGTATAGGCGTGGTTTGGACACTAACCTAACCTCAAAAACCTAACCTACTGTGTGCAACCTGGCTTTGTATACATAACTCGTGGGTTTTACGCCGTTTTGCCATTTTTCGGCCATTTTTTACTTTGAGAGTTGCGTTTTAGGTTCTTGTTTGCAAAGTATTCGGCCATTTTTCACTTTGAGAATAGACACTTCCATGATTTATACCAGTGTAGCCTAGGCCTATACCCTCTCTATGTATACCCAGCCAGCCCAGAAAAATAGTAGAATCTTCATCAACCTCATCTTAATCGACACCATTGAGTTACTAGGCCCAAGCCTATGTAGGTAGGCCCCAGTACTATGGCAAAAATAACCATGTTCGACTTGAAGTTATATGTGATAACCTACGGCCTAATGCCTAGAGAGAGTAAGACCTGAACTCATGGCCTAGACGTAGGCCACCTAGGCCTACCTCTAGCTTTCTCAATGCCCTACGTCATCAAGTATAGAGGTTTACGTCATTGATTTTATGTCTTTGTATGTAGACCTATAGGCCCAGAACTTTTATGCTAGGTCTACTAGGCCTAGGCCATTGAGTTTATAGGCCTACCCAGTCCACCAGAGCTTGAAGCTAAATTGTGAATTTAGGCCTGATTCAAGGTGCAATTTACCTGAATGTGTTCTATGGTAGGTAGGCCTACGCCTATGTAGGCTAGACGTATAACGTAAGGTCACGGTTTGAATTCAATTCTTAATGGAAATAAAATATAAGATTACTGGGTTTACGTCACGACGATTACTAATTGACGCAAAGAAAAGAATTGACTATTTGACGTTGACGTCTTGACGAACAAATCAAACAAGTAGGCCTAGGCGTAACAACCGAAAGTCAAAGCTGAAAACTGGCGCCAAACTCATCACATCAGCTGTGCGTGATACAGCCTTGGTTATCAACATTCCTCATGATTGACCTTACACTGTAATGACTACACTATGCTACATGTGACGTTTTTTCATCAACATGATATCTGGAATTGGTGATATCTATGACTATTATATACATATATATATATATATATATATATATATATATATATATATATATATATATATATATATATATATATATATATATATATACATTATGTATGTATATATTATTGACATAATTAATCAACACAATAAAATAGCATGGAGTTATAATTAATTGTGCTCTTACCACTTTGGACTGCGCTGTCAATGACCATACTTTTTCACCACAGATAAAAGTAGAAAAATTGGAACATTGAATTGACATGATTCTGAAGAACCATACCGAGTTTTTTCGTTGGTTCATAGAATGGAGTGATTTTTTCCTTTCAGAAAAATAATTACCAGTCGATTTTCCTAAAAATCTGTCCAGCTTCAGCTATAGTTTTCAGCAGTGTTGTGACGTCACGTTCGCATTGTGAGCATAGTGTTGTCATAACAGTAATACCCAATAGGCCTATAAATCTGAAAGTTGGTGGTAAATATTCAAATTAATTCCGAAGATCACTTCAAAATTAGTCACGATCAAGTTACAATATTATGACGTTACCATATAAATGTGTGAATTGTGGAAGCAGTGTGCAAGATCTTTACAAGAAATATAGCCCAACGGTTCTCAAGTTGATCCAATGTGTGAGTTTTTAGGTTAGACATCGCCGAGTTACTGAGTCGCCTGTGCCATTGATTTTCTTAGTTGTGCCTAGGAATGGCCTAGGCCTAGGCATTGTGTTTATAGTGTTATAAACTCAATGGCCTAGGCCATTGATTTTGTAAACCACTATAAATTCAATGCCTAGGCCTAGGCCTAGGCTACTTTATCTATGGCCTAGGAATTGACTAGGCCTATAAAGTTCTCTTTCTTGAATAGGACAGGTAAGGATTGGAATGGGCTTTTATTATTATTATTATTATTATTAACTCTTGCAGTTGCACATAAATGCGCGGTGGCAAGTTCCCTATCAATCTTAGAAGCATTGATTTTGTAAGGTTCTACAAATTTCACTACATATCATATTTCACTATATATACATTTCACATATCACTACAAATTCAATGGTAGAAGTATACTTGAGGAGGATGAAATAGGGTTGAAGCTATTCCGTCAGAAGGTTAGGGAGGCGATAGGATAGGATCGATAGGGAACTTGCCACCGCGCATTTATGTGCAACTGCAAGAGTTAATAATAATAATAAAAAAAATGATAATAATAAACCCAATGGCCTAGGCTAGAGCATCAAGTATAGAGGACTAAACCTCTATACTTAATGGCTAGAGCATTGGGCCATTGGCCAGATGCATTGAATTTGCAGTGTTGACATAATCAATTTTCTAGAGGCTAGGGCTAGGTCCTAGGTCTGTATCTTGATTCTGTGTTTTCATGAATACGAATTCACTTTCTTAAAACTGATTTTCTGACGCTTTGTCAGACGTCTCGAAATTCAACCAATCGGTGAAGAGTGCGGCATGAGAGTCAAAAGTTGAACAAAACTCAACATTGCGGCAGAAGGTGGGATAAGTTTGTGTTACTCGGTATCAAATTTAGTTTTCAAAGGTTAGTGTCGTCATTGAGTATATGGTGTCGTTTCGGTTGGGGTTAGTGGTCAAGATCACCAGTAGGCCTACCAGTAGTGTCCTATCCTCGGATAATTATGTGCACCGAGTATGACAAATTTATCAAAATAGGAATATTTAGCCTAGCCTAGTTTAGTTTCTCAATGAAAACGATGAGCTTGTGTTGTCACAAACTCTGGCAGGCTATCAGCTTAAATCAAACGTTCCACCGCCAATTCGCTGAAACTTCTCAAACTATAGCGCTAGAGTAGGCCTACCGGTACTATGCCGGTACCATTGAATTTGTAGACTAGTGAGTTTGTAGTGAATAATAATTTATTGATCTTTGATCAGATACATTAATATAAGCCAGAGACGCCAATATATCATATTCATCAGTAGAGTGTGTCTTTAAACCTGATAGGGATGTATGTTTATGTATAGGCCTATAAAAGTTTGGGCAATGACATTATGACACTATATATTACAAATGGAATACATTTTTTTGATTCAGTGTAGGCCTATAGTGCCTAGGCTCTACATGGTAGATGCCGTAGTAAAAAGATTCTGCTTAGCGGCATTGAGTGATAGCGGTGACAAATTCATAGTGCAATATTGATTTTGCATTCATGGAAACACAGCATGAGATATACCCAACACCCAGAGGACAAAAAGTTCTCATCAGAGGGATTTCATCCATAGGCCTAAATGTCTAAATGGGCAAATATCATGAGAAATAATAATTGATTTGTATTTTATTATCGTCCCATGGACCAGTACATTGTACAAAGTATGGGTAATATGAATATGTAGGCCTAATTAACTAGTACCATCTGTGTATTGACATATTCGATAATTCGTTTTTTAAATTATTATTCAACTGACTACGGTATCTATATTATCTATAGCTATCTATTTCTATGTATCAGAGTGTCTATATTGTAGTAAAAGTTCCATCAATCAATCTGAAATCTTGTGATGTATAATTATTTGTTGTATTATTTGTTTGATATAATTATAGTATATACTATAATTACTAAATTGTTGATAAACTTAAATGATGGCTTACTGCCATACTCAATTGTAATGCTATTTATAATTATAAGTTATATTGTAAAATATGTCAATTGTGTACTGGTACCGATTTCCTCGAAAGAGGGTTAAAGGAATAAACACTACTACTACTACGACTACTACTACTACTTCTACCCGTAATCATTGCCGTAATACATTGTGAAACTTGGATACAGAGAATAATAACGAAAATGATAGCGAGTCAAAGTGAATAATAACAAATCTGGGATGATTAATTTGATAGAACAGTAACATCCAATAGAGGCCTACTGAACATCTATTTTTATCTCACCATATGCATTGAATTTGTAGTGGAGTTACCTTACAAAATCAATGCCATGGGCCTGTCTATGCAGATGACATGTAACCTATAGTGAATGTTTATTATGGATCGTTTGTTTTAGCAGATAGGCCAACTGATCTAAAAGGTGTTCACTATACGTGATCATTTATACGTTACGTTGACAGTGAAAATTGGTCGGTTGGGCCTATCCGACCAATTCCACTACCGGTATCAATAATCACATGCCAGAAAGCGACTTGCCGGAGAATCTGTAGTGTCAGATCATTTTCGTTGAACTGAGACAGGTGTGCTCAAGTGACTATAACACACTGAAGACCTGAGACCAGGGTTTGGTTCCCATCATATTCCATCACCCTGACAGGTTTTTCATGGTTTCCTTCTTCTCTCGTTCAGGATGGCACTAGGAGACAAACAAGTTCAACAGGCCACGACCGACTCCTACCCACTATCCAAATACCGGTTGGCCCCTATGCCTATACTCAGTCAATAGTGAAATAACCTTTCAATTCATTCATCGTTCACCAACGCCAGTAGATGTGAGTCATCAACAGTATATCTTTAAACTCATTTAATATAAATAAATAGAATGAAGATTTTCTTACTGGTGAAGTTGAGCCAACCTCAATTTTTGTCAGCCGTTATGTAACTGCCTGAACCATTGTCCTCGGGTGAACGGACTCACGAATTACTCACCCCATTCTCAAGTATCTCATTTGATCGTCGGGAGTGAGGACTGCGATGAGTGGCTCCCGTTCACCACAACAAACTTTGACAGCTTTGTGACAAAGATAAATGCAGCTGACATTGTGGATAAGCTCAGTAATAATAACTAATAAGTAAAAGAAAAATGTAGCACACACTTTGTAACTTGTAAGATGAGTGAAGAGGATCTAAACCTGTAGTACATTGGCCTATTTATGTGAAATGTAATGAAAGCACATCTTGATTTTGATATTATTAATGAAAGGCCCGTAGCCTTCCTGTTCTATGAGTTTCGTATTTTTTAAATGGTTTAACGATTTGATTGGTTTTACGTTTTGATCTTCTCAATACCTTTTTTTAATTGATCTGAAAAACATCATAATTATTTTCTCAAGAATGGCTGATCAGTTTCATGTAAAACTTTGAAATAATGTGAATTATTTTCATATTCATATTCTGTGGAAATTTGAATTCATTATTTCTGAACAAAACATTTTTGTAATTTTTCTTCACTGGGCTATTTTCATGTTTTTCTTTTTTTTTTAAATTGAAAATGTTTTTTTCTTAAAAGTGGTGCAACTGATTACCTGTACACCTGAAAACCGTAGGCCTACAGTATTGAGTTGATGACACATGTGTAGGCCTATGCCAAGTTTTAACAAAAGTTGTGCTTCGGTACATGACGTGTGGAGCGTGAACCAAAGAAAAAAAATCTTTTTTTTCGAATAATGTGAAATTGAGTCTTTGCTTTGCTCACCCAATTACATTGGAGCTATAACAATCAAACTTTTTCAATCTGCAGAAGTCCTCCATTTATATCAAATGAACTACGCGAAATCTGGGTATGTGGTCGTGTGCCCTGTTTGTAACTATAGTAGCAAAGCAGCCACGTGACACTGCTTTTCTCAGGTCCGAACTATGGTTTTATTGAACAGCTCATATTATAGGGTTTTCGTTTGATATGAAAATTGCAACGATATCGAAACTTTGGTACCGGTAGGCCTAATATTGATATTTTCTAAAAGTCGATGATATTGAATGGGAAAAAATATGAGTTTGGAAGTCATGATTCTTGATCTTTTAATACCGTTTCAGATCATTTTCCACTTATTCTACAATAGGCCCACATAATATAGCCTATACCAAATTAAATTTGACTTTCTCTTTCAAAGAAGAAAGTCATTGACAATCTGGTATCTTAATCTTAAAAACAATCATGAATGAATGAATATTAGGGTTTTAATGCCCATCGACAGCGAGGTCATTTAGCGCAAACAATGTAAATCTGTTCAGTAAAAAAAGCTTGAAAGAAAAATTTGAATAAAAAACCTGTTTGTATATCCTAATAATGTTGTATTTTCATATATTGATTACTGGTAGTTGATATCATCATATTGGTTAGGTTGGGACAGGTTCGATAATTGACAGTACAAATTTAATATTGAAACACTTTTATTTTTAAACACTTTTTTTTCGAACAGTTAATAGCATCCCAATAACATTAAGCCTGGCTCTATCAAGTTGATGTCCTTGGTTCAGGTGGGACCTAAATATAGGCATGTACTGTCTTAATGGCAAGCTGATCCACACCAATCTGTTGATATTGAAGCTATAAGAATATACGTAATACAGCTGCTGTCAGCCGTATAGTTGTACGTCAGCTGTTTCGGTGATTCAGTCCCTCACTATACTTTGTCCCGGGTACAGTAAAAAAGAACGTCTGGAAATGTAAGGAACTATCGTTGTGAACTTCCTTTCTGACTGTCATGTGGAGCTATTTTTTTTTTTCTGGTCACGCATTCTCTTAGTATATCTGAGCTAGACAAAGTTGGTATATTGTTCAAAGTCCATGCTATACTGTAATTGCATGTACATTAGTCCTAGAAAGGCTATGTTTTCATTTTCACAATTTAGTCAAAAATACAAAATATTTGTTGAAATTCATATTTAATTTGCTATCTTTTCTTGTGTTGCAGAATACGTGCCAACAGGTGGCGGATAAATATATAGAATATGATTTGGTTATCATCATGATTGATCTAGTTCTATTGAACAAGGGAGCGTACCGACACATATTATATAACTCACGTTTTGAGGTAATTATAAATTTAGTTTTTTGTATTCAATTTCTTGGGTTTCTATTATCAACTTCAAAAACTTGACACCAAGTTATTGTTAACCAATCAACCAATTGTGGTTGATTGACAAGGTAGGATTGTTTGCACGATGTTAGTGAATATACTTTTTCAAATGCCACAGGCCTACCATTATAGATGCCAATTTTGCTTTTAAAAAGGTCGCAGTGCTCAAGTTTACATGCCACTGACTCCCACAGTCGTAATTCATGAGATATGGTATCAATTTGATTCTTTCCAGGTCAGTTTGTTGATGATTTAAAAACTAATGTTTACTTCAATACAGAATTTTAATATGGTCCAAAAAAAATCAACTATACAAACCCAAAAAGTTCTTGTTCGTAGATACCTAGATAAATATTTAGATTACCGAGAAAATAATGAAAATAGTGAATAGAAAATATCTTTAATGTGTGAGCCAGGGAATGTACGGCGTTCATGTTAGAATTAGTTTGTCTCGAGCTCCTATTTGTTCTTAAATAGTTTTCCTCATTTCAGAACCATTGGAAGCTAGCAGTTGTAATTCTTCTCACAGAGGCTTATTCCGAGTGGGTCCCGTATCGCAGTAAAGAATTGTCAGTGACCAACAGTACAATTATAAACTCACACAAGAATTTGTTTGCAGAAGAAAGAAGTTTTTATTCTATTTGTTCTCAATCAATCATTGGTAAGCATGCACTTTACTTACGGTACATTATTTATTCTTATACCGGTAACGTAGCCTACATTGGACTTGGAGACAATTAACTTTGTTGTACATGATACACCTGTTAACTGAAACTTATTTCGGGTAATTATGAAGTTTCAACTGGACAGGTGTAGCTTAAATGAATAATTGTGTGATCAGTTCAAACTCATAACCGATTCAGACCTATTAAAAATACAATGATAAAAATAATTATTATTACAACAATGGTAATAATAACTTGGTGACAGAATACAGAATAAATAACTTGAGTGTGACCATTACAGATGAGGTCTGAAAGAGTGCTGACTGGTAGTCTTGGGTAGAAAAGAGAAGTTGGGGTAGTGCTAAAGTGTAATGCATTTAAGGATGTGAAAAGAATGTAGCTCGAGGAGCCAACAAAACAAGGAAACATAGATCAGGAGCCTTATTCCTGAGATTATGAGATTATGAGATGAGATGAGTGAAATGAGATGAGATTATTATCTCATTCCACTTCATTATTTCACTTCTCACCGTTTTGCTATTACCGAGTTGAAAATTGTGAAATATGAAATGAAATTATTTTTATTATATGAGATATATCCTTTAGAAGGCTAGCAGATTATAGCCAATAGCAACCTGTGAAAATGTAAGCAAATAGGATGCTCTGCCTTCCCTAGTTGATTATTCTAGTGGCAGTGATACAAAGCCATCTCGAGTGCTATGCACAATATTTTACAGCTCACTTTGACATTTCACTAGATTTTCAAGTGAAATGTGGAATGCCATGAAATGTGAAATTAGTGTTTCGAGAATACCAATCAGCCATTTTCAGTGAGATTACCAGAATTCCACCTAAATAATCTCATAATTGCATAATCTCGAGAATAAGAGTCCTGAAGTAATGGTATATCTAACACACCTATTGTATGACTAGGATAACTTGAAATAGAAAGTACTTATATTCGTTTGTGATTCGCTCAACAGAGTCACACGGAAACTGCTGGAGAGTTTCATGGAATATGATGCATCCTTGGCCTATAGCTTTTATACTGATGCAGCTTTTTACCAAATATTCATCTATTTTAATTGTTCATGTGACGACTTTTGCTCTTCTTTATGTATCCCTAGGTAACCTAGTCATTGACGCGCCGTAAAACAACAATATTCATTCATTCATTCATTCTAACACTTCCAACAAACTTACTGAAGGATAAGGCCTTGGCCTAAATATATTAAGGATTGACCTAACAATAATACTACACAGATTGCTGAAACAACTCAATTTCAGTATCATATTGCTATGAAAAGACTTGACATTTCCCTACAGTTGTCTGCCATATTGAACTGTCACAATGATCTGTTATGTAGTGAGAAGGGCGGAGTGAATGCTGTTAGGTGATTCTTGGTACCGCTGTTGATAAATATATTTATTCGATACGTCTTGTCATCCTCCAGGATCTGCCATGTTTCTCTTGCTCATCTTTGCTCTGACAACTGTCCGATGGTTCATTCAGCCCAACACGAAGCCTGCGTGTTTTAGTTGGATCGTCTTATGGAAAGGTCTAGTCTTGTCTAGCTTTGGAAAGTTCCTGCTGATTCCTGGACTTATATGGGGAGTTATTGGCTCGGAAACGAACTCGCTCTTCATCATGGGATACACGTTCCTGTCGCAACTACAAGCTTATTCAGGTAAGCCAGTGTTTTTATAATGCATTGTATGGCGTTTGAGTAGTCTTTTGATCGCTGTTTGTTATATAGTGAACATGAACAGCATCAAGATACGTTTACACTTCTGCTTTGTGCCAAGTGCAACATGCTTCAGGCAACATGCGCTCAGCGAACAAATCCGTTCACTGTTGAGCGCTGTGATGACGCCAAAAGACTTCAAATTATGGTTATGTTACCACGAAATATTTTTTAAACTGCCACCAAATGTCTCCAGTCAAACTGTATGAGTGTCTTAATATTTTGGGACCATTAATTACCTGAATAACAGTGCCAAAAACTAATATCTCCTGCAGATCGGTTTGCGAATAGCAGTCGACAAGTTACACCTGACAGATTAAATAGGTAAACAAAACTTCCCGTTGCATTGTGGGCGACAGCGCACTTTGCAAGTAGAAAAGAAAAACATGGCCCATCTCTCATCAGCACGCCTAGCAAATGTTCATGCAACCCGGAGAAGCTCATACCGTACTCTGATTGGTCCATGCACATTGCAAGTTGCTCAAAGCATTTTGTGCGTGGCATAAAGAAGATAAGTAAACGTACCTTCACCTTCCATTTTTGACAAATGTTTCTTCCTCATAACAAATAATACATTTGTGAATATATAATGCTACATGATATCTACGACTATCAATAACGTAACGGGATAAGCAACATGGCGCTTTCCTTTCGCACCATGCGTATATCAAAGGGATGCCGCCTTACAAATGTTATGATGATTTGCTGGTATTATTGTGTGTTGATCTATACAAGTAATAGATGTAATGCAATCTGTGAATCCAGCTCTTTCCAACTGCATTAAACAATATTGGGATAAATCTCATTTGAATTAGCCAATCTAAATTTAAAATAGGTCTGTAAAAGCATTTAGTCCCCTAGTCAAGAGCCCTACTGCTATATTTACCATTTGATAACTGGATAATTACTCATCATCTACGAGAAAGATTAAAATCAATGCAATTGTACAAATATGTACTATATATTGAAATACGAGCCTAATACGTACGATTTGATTTGAAATTGCGAATCTCACAAATGTACACGAAAGCGCGCTGATTCCATCATGGTGAAAACGGCCTGATGTTAAAAGGATAGGACTTATGCCGTGTTGCTTATCCCGTTACGTTATTGATAGTCATAGATGATATGTGATGTTTGAAAGTGTACCTTCTTAGATGAGTGTATTTTGGACTATTTTCTCATCATCCACACATCTCTACCCTTGTATATACATCGAGTTCATCTTTAAAAATGTATTCACTTCTAAAGAACCCTACCCTAAATACAATGCACTTATACTTGTGTCCAGGAAAAAAGATGGTCGAGGAGTCAATCTAAGCTCTAAGATTTTTTTCATCAATGTTGGTACTCAGATTTTATTTAAATTCAACCTGTCCGAGAGTTGAAATAGTCAGGAATACCAATTGACTAACTTGGCATACTTGCGGTGATAGTGCTATCACGGAATCATACTTCTTGATGTCTAAAAAAATTACCGTACCCCCTCGGTTTATAGTAATTTGGCCCAAGTCTCAATATTTAATATTACATATTGGACATATGATGTGATCATCACATCTACACTGATGTGAAATATAATATCCAAATGAATGTTTCAATTTGTTGCCTTGTTTTCAGTTGTGTGCAATACTCCACGGTTCAGTGCTGGAGTCATCGTCCTCCTCGGACTATCTTTGAAACTCTTAACGAGGAAGTTAATAAGTGACTTGAGAATCGATGCAATTATATAATATAACATATATATAAAATATATATCAATTATATTATATTATATAATATGACTACCAATGTGAGCAAGATATTGTTTGCTTCGCTTATATTGGAAACTCGTGGGATTCATATGAGTTCGCTTAGGGACAGATTTAGAAGCATCAAGTGTTGCCATCTCAGTAATCTGCTAGAGTTGCTAATGATGGTTCTAATTTAAACCGGCAACGGTTCAGTGAATAATGCCAACTGATACAACATCACCACTTGGCGTCAATCTACAACAGTTTTGAGTAGAAACTTTCCTTTTTCGGGAATTTTAGTGGGAACGCGTACCTTTCATTAGCGCCTATGCAGTAACTATTAACTGAATCAAGTTTCCCTTTGAACTGATTTTACTTCAAGAATGCTTAGTGTAACATGGATTATATTGCCTTTTTTATGATAGTAGGTAGAGTATTTTGTCTCTGACTCTTTTTTCTCAACTCAGCTCAATCCCTAATCCCTGCCGTCCGTCCTGTATCTTATTATAACCATAAGTATTGCGAGGTATTTCCCTATCTTTACTTCTTTCATCTCTACTACTTTTACCCTTCAAATGCATTCCAAGAAAACCATTACTATCTGGTGACGTCAAAAATAGAGGTTATTTCCAAAACGCGTGTAAAAAGATTTATATAAACACAAGAGGCCCTGCTGAAGCTCGTGACAAGATCATCCGATTATTATTTCAAAAATTAGTGTTGTACCAATACAGGGGTAGTAGTATTTTATCAATACAGTGGGACTTCTTTAGTACGTTTTTCAGCGGACCATGCAGACTGAAAAAATGTAATACAACGTAATGTGAAAAACTTATTAAAGGAACTATTCAACATGGGAAGCATATGCGTGGTTTTAAAAAATAAAACTTATAAATATATTGAATGTATAAACGAGAAATTTATAAACGAGGCTCTACTTTAATGATAGAATTGATTATGAAATTACTGTTTTAACATGGGGCACACGATGGAAATCTTTCGCCTGAATGATATTTCAAAACTTATGAAAATACTTCTACATTCAAACAAAAAACTTCGAGTCTGTAACTTTTGAAAGAGCTTTATTGAGAGAACTTGATTTTTAGGAGAACTTTCAAGTTTATTTCTTTCTGAGGAACTGTAACGATTAAGCCCTACCCTAGTTACTTTTTATATCAATTAACAGGAATTGGAACTACGTAGTTCCTTTATTTAAGGAACTTACTCAACACTAGGCTTACTCTAGTCCCAGTGAAGATTTTTTTACTCCTCATTTAAGACATTGGAACTTGAAAATATTTGCCCACCAGTGGGACAGAACCAACTCAACTACGTCCACCACTTTAGTTTCCCCTCTTAGTGAAGCTTCTGAATTGATTGTTTTTATGCTCTGTAAAGTTCACCTTGAACCCGGTCTTTATATTCATAGTTACTGTACAATAAAATGTATAAACTTATAATATTATAAAATTGATATAATAAAACATACACATTGTTGAAATTTCCACGGATACTGTCTCTTTTCTTTTTCTATTATGGTTTTACCCTATTCTTTTACACGCACTCTAAATTTTCGTCACTAAACAGGCATACCAATCAGTGGAAAAGAATGTCGTTTTCAGATTTGGAGTTTTCAACTGGACATTGGGATTGGAACCATCCTGAAAAAAATATAGCCTTTATAAGGTGGTTTTATAAACCTGGTGATTATAGAACCTAATAGTTGATAGAAACCGGCACAGTAGCTGAGTGGTTAGCTCACTTGCTTCGTGATCCGGAAGGTGAAGGGACATATCGGACCCGGTTCGATCCCCGCCACCGTCCATCTTTACAGGGGTTTTTCGTGGTTTCCCTCTGTAGTCTAGGCTAATGCCGGGATGTTCCTACAATATAGGCCACGACCGCTTCCTTCCCACTATCCTTCCCACTACCCATAAAAAACCTTCATCTCATCATCCCATCATCTCATTAATCATTCATCCGACGCCAATAGATCTTAGTAATCATTACATTAACCCCCCCCCCCCCAAAAAAAAAAAGTTGATAGAATTCCTCGGCAAAAGGGATTGAAAGAACAGCAGCTCACCGATGGAGACTAGTCGCGAAACTAACTGTGGCGAGTCCGTTGGCAGAATGCATATATATTTACAACCAAACATAAGATATTAAGTTGACATTTCAGCTACTGCATTGGTCACTGTAAAGACAAGAGTAATGGCAAAAGATGATGAATTGTTCAGGTAGAAAATAAATGGGTAGGATGTGAGAGATGGAGGCATAGAGTGGAACAAATAGGGCCTATTGCAATTGTGTGAGGAGGAGGGTTGTTGAAGAGGATGGCCAATCAGTAGAAAAGGATGGAGCAAATGAATGTAGGGTAGAGGAGTTTGAAGAGAGAAAAAGAAAAAGAATGCTGCATGGATATGAGTTACCAAAAGTTGAGGTGCGGGGCAAAGCGAGACCTAGTTGTCCACTAGTCTGCAAGCTCCCAGTGTAATAGATCTGAGAGTTGGCATGAGGAGATAAGGAAACGGATTATGAGGGTTGTGAAGCAGGGATAGAAGTTGCGCTCATATGAAAGTGCATGGAGCAGAACTACTCTGGCCATGCTGTTGGGATAGATATTCCAATCTGCCCTGTGGCCATTCATAAGGGTGAAGAGTACAGGTTACAAGTGATAGAATATCATTTTGTTATGGTACTCACTTTGCTAAATTACAAGATCTATAGATGATCAATATTAAATAAATATACATTAGAAAGTTTACCACCACTAGAGGGGCTCATCATGTAAAACATGACCGAAAATAAATAAGAAGGGAATGCACGTTATTATATACTGTATATAGTTACCCAGGTCTGTGTGTGTCTTGAGTCGTTGCAGAATGTGCATACCAAACACGCCGGTGTTGACACACAGAAGTGGGTAATTCTATGTATATTCTAGCATATACGTGACACCTACCTAGTAAAACTGAAAGATGTAGCCTACGGTTCTATGATAAATTATCTTACGCACCATCATGAAACCTCATAGTATAACCCTACAGAACAATTACTCTTGACCATGAACCTCACTATTAGCATTGAGTTTGCACTCTTATGACAGCTCCCAAAATAACGTCCTTTATTCCTTTCTTGCTCCAAGGGACTACTTAGTACTCCATCAATGTTTACTGAACAATTCAGTTGTATAGCAAAATGTCGAGTCTTTTTGTATTTCCATTGTTGTTTCATACTACATAGTACAAATAACCATCTTTTTTTTATGAGATATGCTTTATTACATTATAATTGCACAGTTGATACAGGCATATCTGTTTGTGTTTTTTTTTTTTTTTTTGCTGAATACCGTATCTCCAGTCAACTCTTGAGAAATTTGTCAAGATTTAATTCCTATGAGAATAGGCAAGAGCACTTTCAGTAGATGACTTGAAAATTGGAATCAATTCTATGTAGAGAGTTGTACAAGCTAGCTAGACAAAAGCCTCACAAAGCAAAACCTGGTAATGTAACAAAAGACCTGTATAACCTAGCTGTTGGTAGGGTTGTTAAGCATACAATAATCAACAGAAGGACTTTTACTGCAGTACTTTTATAGGTAGACCTACTCGATAAATTATATGAATAATCTTTTAATTGTGGTGGAAGTTTAAGGGTTGTCCAGCCGCAATTTAACAATTTCAGCATCAACATACCATATACATTATCGTAAATTATGTATTTTCTTTTCTATTTTCTTTTGAACATATTTTGGTGACATTGATTCATAGTTCATACCGTTTCAACAAATATCTTCTAAAATTTGGTTGATTTATAATGAACAATCACAGCAGATTAGTCCTAAATGTTATATATTATTTAATATATATGCACATTACAATCAGTGGTGAGGTTGAAATATTTTGTGAAACTTCCGGTAATACAGTACTATCTGGTTTTGCTACAGTAAAGCAGGCTCTACATGATGCAGATTGTGTATGGATCCACGAACGCGAGCGCATGTTTATTGTCTATGTTAGAATGTTAGCTAACGGAATGGACCGCAGACAGGCGAATGAGAGTTGGGTTGATTTCCACTTGTGTAAATCTGTACAAGCAGTTTATTTTAAACAGAAATCCAGTAGATATTGTTTTCTGTTTCTATAATATAATAATAGTCTATTTTACTTCGATGTTTCATTACTCTCTGAATAAAAATGGAATATGAAATTCAAATATTACTACGTAGTAGGTACCAGGTAAACTACCATAGGATAAGAATATAGGCATAGTAGGATAATACTAGTTGTATAGTACTAAGTAATCATACATTCATTCATTCAGAAACCGCATAATATGCAATCCGTATAAGCCTGCTCCAACCCTAGTGCATTTGAAATTTAATTTCAACGGAAAAAATTCACTTTCAATTATAGAAATTTGAATTATAAAAATATTCAACAACTAATGGCCAATGGGTCAAAACTCGGCAAGGCCCAGAAATATTGCTTGAATTGAAGCAACAATTTTTACTATGAGAGTTTGAATTAATGAGGGTTTACCGTGCAGATCTAAGCCTAACAATACCGGTTTTGATATTTTCACCTTTGTTTTTATAAAATTTGACTCATTAGTATCTTGTACTGTACAATTATTGTCTGCACCTTCATGAGTGACATATTTATTAATTTCGATTATTGCACTGCAATAGCTTATTTACTTATCATTTATATAATTGTATCCACGAAAGGAGAAGGTCCTCTACAAACAATACAAACAAGATAATCACAAATATCACTGTTATATTTATATAGCTATGCTGTTTTTAGGGTATAATGATTCTTCTGGTAAATTTAACAACAAGAAACGTCAATTCATCTTTCAAAAGTGTTAATTCCTTGAAGCTGCAGCAAGAATTACCAAATTTTTTACAATTAATTTGGTAGACGACCATCTTTCGTGGATATAATATTCAAAAATACCAAGCAGAATATTTTTCCGATGGATGAATAGGTTTGCCTTAAATTCACCATATCACCCTATTTTAAAATACGTATTTATGTTTGTCTTGACTCACAAAACTTGTATTTATTTGTCCAGTCACAAGCCAGTGATAGTTGCCGGGCCTCAATCTGTCTTGACCATATTCAAGCCATCTGCTGGCTGCACTCACGCCGACTTGGACCTCAAGTTCCGCGATACAACTGACGTCCTAGAGCACATCAAATTCCGGCGCAAATACCGCCGACAAGTCAGGGCAAGCGACATTGATATAGTCACTATGCGTGATATTAAGGACGTAGTAATGTTTCAAGTAGCGTCAAAACTTCCGCCTGAATTCATTGATTTGTTTCACACGCAAGGATCGGATCGTTTTTGCCGTGCACTCATCTTTTACTTCCAACTTTATTTACAGGCATGTCATTCTCTAGTATTATTATTTATCACTTACGATAGCATGGTATCGAGAAATTCCTTCAACATGCTTACGTTTACCAAACAATAGTAAGCTACACTATGTAGTTAACCTTGATTGTTTCGATCCATATTTTACTCACATTTGTAGAAGAGGTGACTAATTTTTAGCTCGATTGTTCATTTGGAGTTGAGAAGCTTAGAGAGCAGGTTCATTATTCAAGAGGTAATTTTTACACAACTTGAATTATATTTTTTCATGCAATGTTAATGAATACAGTAGATCATTTAAAACAAATCCCGAGTTTTGCATTTGAACATAGTTGAAGATCCTACGTATGAGAAATGAAAAAACAAGGCGGTAAATTCAATTGAATTTATATATATATATTCATATATACATATATTAGGGATGACATCAACCCCCAAAAATCAAGGTTAAAGAATCAATCCGTATATAATTGATTATTGATTAATAATTAATTTTCTCATTTTTTTGTAAACTCTCTAAAACTATAAACTCTCGAGCGTTTGGGGACAAAATTGGGGGAGGAGGAGAAGGATCGTCAATTTATTGACGCAATCTCTTTCTCTGTGTGTTACTGATCAACAGCTGATGCAAAAATGATTTTCAGTTCAGCTAATCTGATTAAGAAGTTATACGTGTACAGTGAAACCTCTATGCATCGTTCCCGAATCTATCGTTTTCCTGCTTGTATCATTCATTTTTTCTAGCCCCACTCTCATACAATCAATATCAAATTTTCCTGGATGGATGGTTTTATTTTCCTGGTCCCTTGAAAAACGATGGATAGAGGTTTCACTGTATAACTCATATATTTTGAGATCAATCTAATGAACGTGTTTTCTGTAGCAGTAGAAATCAAGCTAATTAGTCATCGATAGGGAAATAACAGTCTTGAAAATGGACATCGAGTTGTAGAACACCTACTTTATGATATCCATAGGACTTGGAAGTTAGAAGGAAACTACACTCAAACATACTATTCAGGCTCTGAAAAAATTATCACAAAAATGTTCTAAGAAAACTGGGAAAAATAATGATAAATAATTAAATATTGATCTTCTAATTTCAGAAGCAATTCAATGTGTAATAGATCTTAAATCGAGTCTCAAATACCTAATCAATATTATCTCTAATATAATATATATGTTTATGAAATATATGAGATTTAGAGTGAAACCTCTATGCATCGTTCCCAGGTCCATCGTTTTCCTGCTTGTATCATTCATTTCCTCTCACCCCATTCCCATATAATCAATGTTAAATTTTCCTGGATGAATCGTTTTATTATCCTGGTCCCTTGAAAAACGATAGGTAGAGGTTTCACTGTGTGTATAAAAATTAAAAACTGAGCCAAAGAAAATGAGATCATACGTGTCGTATTATTTGTCGTTTGTATACATTATCACAAAATGAAACAACCTCGTTTTACTTACTAATTTTATTCAGAAAAACGATGTAGATCTGAGATGACTTGAGACAGTCAGTTTTCATGCCCTCATGAAATGTGTACTGTGATATAAAATGCTATACAATCTATTAAATTGAAATCTCATGTTCAATATCGAATGGGGAAAGTTCAAAAAAAGATCAAAATATGTTGGATCAATGTTTGAACTTTTTTTTTTAAATATATATATTTATATATATATATATATATATATATATATATATATATATATATATATATATATATATATATATAATATATCGTAAATTCGTAATAGTGATACATTATTTTTTACCAATTTATAGTTTCAGAATATGTATAAGTGCATCTTCAAATATATTGAATAGTTTCAGATATATAGGGAAATCATTACAGAGGAGGATGTAGTAGCTCTTCAGGTAGATTTAGCGGCAATTAATCGTTGGGTTCAGTCAAACAAGATGGGGTTGAATACAGGAAAGTGCAAGTTAGTCACATTCGGTAAGAGAAACATAAGGACAGATGTAGTGTATGAGGTAGGAGGGAAGACGCTGGAGTTGGTGGAAAACTACAAGTATTTGGGGGTGGTATTTGATAGGCGTCTAGGGTGGGGGAGTCAGATTGAGAGAATAGTAAAAAAGAGTATAAATGCACTAAACTTTGTAATGAGGCAACTTAGGGGGGCAGGTATGGAGATTAAGGAAAAAGCATATTTCTCGTTAGTGCGTCCCATGGTAGAATATGCTAGTTCAGTTTGGGATCCTTATAGATTAGGTGAGATAAGGGATGTGGAAAGGGTTCAAAGGATTGCTGTGAGAAGGGTTACAGGTAGGGTTAGGAGGTGGAAATGGGATGAGAATGAAAGGGGGGAGAGGGTAAGAATGTTGGAGAGTCCAACTGAGATGATGAGAGACCTGGGGTGGCAGAAATTGGAAATACGGAGGAAGGAGGATCGTTTATGTAATTTCTTCAGGGTAATGGAGGGAGAGGGGGGGTGGGGGGAGCTGCATGAGTTGATAAAAAGAAATAAGTCAGGGTATGGAGGTAGGCGGGGTCATGATAGAGCGGTAGTCATAAAGGGGGCTACATTAGATGTCGGTAAATTCTCTTTCTTAAATAGGACAGGTAGGGACTGGAATGGGCTTAGTAGAAATGTTTTTGAAGGGGATGAAATCAGGTTAAAGTTATTCCGTCAGAGGGTTAAGGAGATGGTGGGATAGGGGTACTTAGGGAACTTGCCACCGCGCATTTATGTGCATTTGCAAGAGTTAAATAATAATAATAATAATAAAATCTAAAAATAGCACTTATGCCCTTTTGAAAAAACCACCAGAGATATGATTTTTTCCCATCCGGTTTATCATTTCCAATGTCGATATAAAACACCTATACATAGGCCCTGTGTATTTACATTTTGATTCATTTTCAAAATTCTCACTTTGATATCAAAGACGAAATTTAATACAACAGTAACCGTATTAAATAAGTCACGATGTTTCAAGAGACTGGCTCCTTGTTAAGCTGTCATTGAATTAATCATACAATCAATCAATTAAGAACTTGAAATATTGTCTTTCTTACCACTTCCATCGATCCAACTTTCAAAATTAGATGAGTGATGAGTTATCCGAACGCCATGCCAAGTCTTTACGCACCCTGCGCGTACCAAATACCGATACCGTCGAGAATAAACTGCGCGATAACTTGGCCGATCTTCGTGCTATGGTCGGACGCGAGTATTGTTGCTTCTTGTTGGGAGCCGGTGGTCTTCGTAAATACCACCACATGGCTAATAAACTACACACATCAGCGCCTGAACGGGACATTCGATTCTTCGAGTTACTCTACCAAATTTCCGTTCGAGTCGTTTGGGTCGCTTTAAACCGACGTTCACTCAACAAAATTGAACTGGAGTTGAACAGACTGTTTCGCACGGATGCATTTAACATGGTTGCACGTCTCAAGTCGTATAAAGAAAAATCGGCAATGGAGATTCGAGTTTTGAACGGCAACAACTGTGAGGAGGAATTCAAACTATTGACGCGGTCTCCTGCTGCTCTCGAAATTATAAAGCAAGATCACGATTACCGTATACTTGGCGCTGGATATGTTGACTTTGATTCGTGAGTATTTTGTTAATTCTCTTGTGTATTTTCACTCCTTTTTCAAATTCTATGCCTAATTGTGTGTAGGCCTATATTTTCAATTCAACTTCTAAGGGTTGAAATTATTAGCATTAGAATCGCTGTAACTGTATTGTATTGTCGGCAAATATATTAGTAAGCTCTTGAAATATATCAAACACACAGCGATATAAGATGGTCCCGAACCTGGCCGTAATGCATGCGACTAATAGAGCACGTGATGTCACGTAATCAGTGCGCAACTGAAACGTGCAAATGTTTCTATTTGACCTTAAGGGAATGTTCTTCATTTTCTACAAATTTTCAGCCTTCTTTAAATGCTGAAATATTCATATATACAGTTTGTATTCAAAGTTTTACTGCACATTATAATTCCTACAGTCAATTCAGTAGTAATTTCTCTCTTGAAATCCATAATGTACGCTTTGGTGCTAGATGGTGAGTATGAGCTTAATATATTCTAACAACTACTGTACTACTGTTTCAATGTCCCTGGTTATGAGCATTGATGTATACAATTAAAGTTGAACCAAGGTCACAAAGTGACAAATTTGACCTTTACTCAAATAAAGCCTCTAACAATAGGCTTCTGTCAAGTAACAAATGAGAAACAATCATTACTATAGCAATACAGCAAACTGGTGGACTACCAAATATTCTCATTGGTCAATTCTAACCGGTGGACATTGTTGTCTGTCTCTTTCAACAAAGGGTGACGTCACTTGAAAGAAGCCTATTGACGACTCGCAGTCTCTGCCTCCTTGACGTCACAAATCATACCTAGACTAGACTAGGGAGCCTCTAAGGTTTAGGCTCTCTAGACTAGACCGTCCAATCTACAGGGCTGTTAGAACTGTAGTGAAATTCAAATATCCAGGTATCTTCAAATGACCACAAAAGATATTGATCCAACTGGCCTACTGGTGGAGCCAAGCCTATTTTGAGTTGTCAGTTGGCCTAATCTTTATGAATGTGTAATAGACCATAGAGAGAACAGCCACTTACCTATATGATGCGACGTGAATCACATTGTGGAAGCATCACAATAGACGAACACTGATTAATATCAAAGCAAAAATAAAACGATTTTCCTGCTTGTGCCGTGGTGAAGATAGAAGATGGTATTTATTATACTAGGAGAGCACAACATATGGGATGTGAGATGAGCATTATAGACCTATTTTTGATTAAATTTAATGAAAGTTATATGTACACACACACACCTTGATTTCGAAACTCATGTTCCCGCCTTCCTGTTCTATTTGTTGTTCATTTGAATCATTTAACGATTTAATTGGTTTCACCTGTTGCTCTTCAAAAGCCTTCAATTAATTTCAACAAATTACTATAATTTGTTTCTTTGAAATGGTTAATTCAATGTAGACTGAGTAATAATGGAGTTTCCGTGAATACCTTAAAAAAAAATGTTATATCTCAAAAAAAGTACACTTTATTACGCTTCAAAACCATACAGTATCAGGTCAGATGATGACATAAATGCATACGTTTCATCAAAATGTGTGTCTCCATTTGACCTATGGACCTTGAAAAAAACTTTTTTTTTCATATTCAGTAAAATGGTGTCTTCGTTTACACTCATCCAAGAATCTTATAATAATCTTGTTCGTCTGATCGATCAATTCATTATAAAAACTCATCAAATATTCTCAAGGCTATTTCATAAATCTTTCTTATTCACTTTCTTATTTACTTTCAGTTTTCAATGGTTCATCGTTGTTATTCTTTGTTCTTTGTTTGTAATGCATCACTTTAAAGCACAGTATAATTGAATGAGTGATAATGATTTGGTCCAAATCAGGTCTTCTTCCATGTTTTTTCTATTCGCTCCACAGGTCAGGTGGCAAGGCAAAGCCGACCCACACGGTACTTTTTTATGTATTAGGGCCTATGTTATTATAACTTGAAACTGTAGGCGTAAAGGTATGGATCGGTCAAGCGATTTCAAAACCAAAATGTATAGATTTTTATTACAATACACATGAAAAATTTGCTCACGCTCACAATGTATATGCTGTGTTTTCCTAGTACATTATAATAATTCATTATTCTTGATCTAATCTTCCAGGAAAGACTCTCGGGTTCAATACCTTGAAGCTGCGTATTCTGCTCCGGAAGAACTTCTTAGCGAGTTTTGTGTTACTGTCGGCATCCTTGGTCTACCGCGCAATGACTTCGACACTATGTTGGTACCGATTCAATCTGCTGAAGAGACTGGCTCATTGAATTTCAGCTATACTAAATCAGCAATTACGTCAGCTTCGCATATATCGAAAGATAAAAAGCCATATAAAGAAGTTTACATTCCCGACTATGACGAATACTTTGAGGTTCCGTCTCATTTTCCAAAAAAGAAGGGTATCTTTCCTGCAAATATACACCATCACGACATTGAGGATGGTAGACTCATGTGGAGGACACATTGTACACGTACAAAATTGTGAGATCATTTTGATGTATGAACAACATTTACTTCAAATAGACCTTTAAATCTACAGCATGTCAACAAACAATAAAACTAACATCATAAGCGCTCCGTGTCATTATATCTTATTGAAACAGTATTATTTTAATAATACTTTTTTGAAAATCTTCTATGTAGTGATAGAACAGATGTCATTAAACTTGAAGATCGTTGTGTCTTGATATTCTTTCAAAGAATGTACCGAAGTGCGTAATCGGCACCTTTGATTGACTCGAGATCGTCTCGACTCAACAACGTTTCGTAGCCGTCTCGAACGATACTATTACGGATTTTCACCTTCAAACTTTACATCAGCCCTTCCAGGCGATCAAGTTCTCGATAAATGTTCATTTGACAAATCTTCAAATGTTATTTTATGACCCGAGTGAAATGTGCTTCCACAATCGTTTTCGTTTTCTCTCGGTATTCGTTGCAGATTCTTTTCTCTTATATTAATCAACGGATTACTCGACATATTTTCTAATATATCATTATCGCGTTCATCTTCGTTTGAATATTGTGGTTTCATAGAAGATCTTATATTTTGTTTTCTCAATCTCTTTGTCGTGGCTAGCTGTTCTTGAGTGACTCCCACTGGAAGCAGCATTAGATCAAATAAGCTTCTTCTTTTACCAAGAATACCAACAATGATACCATCTGCTATTAGCTGTTCTTCGTTACTGTAGAAACTTGTGGTGAGAAAGCGAAGTCGTTTGTTGGTCCTGTAGCGAAAACAAAGATAGTGAATAGTTTACAGTGTACATTTTCATCTATTTGCAATAAAAATTGTCACCAGTTATATTGCCAATTACAGGGATAGGTGAATCAGTTGCCAGTTTTCAGTGAATTCATTGGTGAATTAATGTGAGACCTCATTAATTTTGTTAATTTTAGCTGTGCCCACAGCAGCTATCATAGTGCATATTGGTGAATTAAACCATTCATAATTAGAACAAAAAATGGATATAATTTCAATTATAATTATTAGTTCAAATATAATTTTCATAATTCAAAACCCAAATTTGCCGCCGCAGACAGAAGGAGTTTTTTAAACGAACTGTGGTAAAATGGTACATTTTTAATTGACGCGTGAAATTAGTTAGATAAATGATCTAATCAAGATTGGGAATGTTGATACGTTCATTAGTTGTGACATAAATAACTGACAGCATATAAATGACGTACAATATAAATGAAAATAATAAATTCATGTTACAACTATACAATGTATATTGAGCTTTCCAAACTTATCTGAAATGAACCATAATTAATTATATGTACAGTGTAACCTCTATCCATCGTTTTTCAAGGGATCAGGAATATAAAACCATACATGCAGGAAAACGATCAATCCAGGAAAATTTAACATTGATTAAATGGGAGTGGGGTGAGAAAAAATGTGACAAACACGAAAACAATGGATCGGGGAACGATGCATAGAGGTTTCACTGTACAGTAAAACCTCTTTAGTACGTCCCTTATTACAGCGATCATCTTGATATATCATCATTTTTAGATAGTCCCGGCCAGGGCCCCCACATGCCCGGTTGCTACGGTAACGGGGCCCGCAGGGACGGGGAAAAAATAAAAAAATAGAACATTTTCAATAAATCATAGAAAGAAAAAAATAATTAAATCACCAGAACTAGATTTATGTGTATCAATGATTCAATGAAATATTACATCAGAGTAATATAAATTGATTCACTGGATATGTAAAAATGTTAAAAATGTATATTGTAAAAAAGGCCCAAATTTTTTTCTTTGGCAGTAAGAGGGGGGCTCATCATGACTTTTAGCAACAGGGCCCAGGGAATAATGTGGGGGGCCTGGTCCCGGCCAATTCCCATAAGACCATGTGTATTCTTTCTTTGTTAATACGTCCCTTAATTTAACGACCATCGCGAGAATACGACGCTTTTTTGGTTCCCTTCCAAGAAAAACCATCAATACTACAACGAAATGACTAACAAATTGTTATTGTTTGTACCGTATTGTCCCGAATATAAGCTGAGGGTTTTCCTCCAAATTCCGAGCCCAAAAGTCACCCTAGGCTTATGTGCGAAATCTCGGCCTATAATCAGTCAAAAATACGTTTTTTTGCTCATTTGAATTAGGCATACTACACTCGCACTCATTACAACAGTATCAACTTGAATCTGCAAGATATTCCACTAAAAACATGTTTAATAAATGTTTTGATCATGAAGAAGCATGAATTTCTCAATTTCCACCATTTTTATTTGACACGCAGTACTAATAAACATAAGCACGTTGAGCTGTTAGCTGCATGGTGTGTCAGTGTGTCATCCTACTTCGTGTGGTCTGACCTTGTCTGATTTTGACGAGCACGAGACTGTTCAGCGGGAAAAAACACTCGTTCGTTCAACTCGGGACAGCCGAGCGCCAATACGTGGGGATGTCAATCGCTCGTTGTCGGCAATAATCGAGTATACTTGATCTTTCTCACTTGTACTCCCGGCCGGTCGCCCTATTGCGCGCAATTACGAAATTTACAAAATTCACACAAATGTACGCAAAATTGTATTGTGAATTTCATTGTAAAATTTGGTTGTACGACGATCGTGATTTAACGACAATGAGCTTATCTCCCCTCAAGGTCGTACTAAAGAGGTTTCACTGTACCAATATAGAACTACACTTTTTTCACCAAAATTACTTTGGAAAAAATATTCTTTCTTGACCTGCAGCGGCAAATTTTGTTGTTGATACCTTATTATTGTAAATTGTTTCATAAGCTCCCTTACGTTTCAAAGTCACTTCTTCCTATTTGTAAAAGCCGATAGTCCGCAGTGCTATCATTAAAATCGGTGAACACAGCCGTGTTCTGAAGCATTTTGCGAGATTTTTCTCTCTGCGTTACTGTACATTTAACTCTTCCAAGTTCGTTGCATTGTGCTTTCGCTTTATCAGTTCCGTAGATAATATTCTGTGTTGACTTGCTTGTCTTCATTTCAGTCGGTTGTCGTTCGTAAATATTTTTTGTAAATTTTTCTGTACGAAACAAACGAAACATTTCCGTCTCGATAGCTTTCAGATGGTTGCAACGCAATAGCGCCAGCCATACGACTCTCACTCCAATTCGTAGCAGCAACTTGATGATAAAGAAAAACACACTGTCACAACCAAGAGTCAAGATTATAATTTCGTTAATTTGTACCGTAAAATATTTTAAATTACCAAAATTATATTTCACTGGGAGTATGGTGTCCACTGATCAGAGTGTTGGAGGAGTTTACTTTTTGGATCAAATTTAGTGAAGTATTGTTCCTCACTTTGAAAATATGCAGCTTGAATTTCAAGTGTCATATGTTCAAGTTAAAGTGCTCAAATTCAGTAAAAAAGTAAATGTTTCCAAAAAAATATTTCTTCACATTTTTATTTTCATTTTTCCTCCCAAAACCTGAACTGTTTCAAGTTGAATAAGTCCTTTCACCCACAAAAAGTTCCATGATGATTGATCATGGTTAAACCATATGATATGTCCTTTGCAGCGCTTACCAAAAAGGCAAAAAGAAATAACAGAAAATGCCATGTAGAGGTCTCCACTAATGCTCATCCAACAATGGTAATTTATAATTATAATAATAATACCGTAATATTATGATGATGATAATTCATTAATTGGATGAGCGAAGCGAAGACTCAATTACACTATACCAAAAAAAAAGTGCCTGTTTTTTTTTTTTTTTTTTTTTTTTTTTTTTGTTCGCGCTCCACAGGTCAGACAAAAATTCAAAATCAGTTGAAACTTGGCACACACATGAACCCCTATCTGACTTGATGCTGTATAGTTTTGAGGCACGATCGGTTGAACAACTTCTGAGAAAACTCATTCCAAAGTTTTCAAAAATCCCATTAGAATAAGCCAGAGGAAAACATTCGTGAAAAATATTTCATCTGATAGGATTCAAATTTTCAGAGAACTTCAATCTGATAATGATACACATTATTCCGAACTTTTACTCAAATCGGATCAGCCGTTTCGATGTAAAAAAATATATAATGTTATTTGTGTCAATTATTCAAAGCTATTAAGATACCTATTAAATCAAAGCAACAAGTGTCACCACTTGACTGTAAACGATTAAAACAAAGCCTTCTTTATTATCATATAAATTATTAATGGAAAATAAGATGGCAGTGATGTAATGGTTTGGATCTCAAGGTGTATATATATATAATAACCAATCCAAAGATAAGTTGATATGTTCCAGCTCATCCATCAACGCGGAAACACATAACGCGTTTGCCTAGTTATAATTTATTCTCAGCAGTATGCATGTACAGTTCTCTCAAACTGAAATGATGTACAACAATGGATGAATAATAGCTTACCTCAAGGTTTATAGTGTCTTGAGTGTTACTTTTTTGAAATTGTCCTTTTCTCTCGTGTAGCACTGAGAGTAACATGTTGCAATGTTGCCTACCCACCATACCTCGCAGGGTGGACAGATTACGACTCATTTCTATTGGCCACGATGGATGGTCTTTTGTTGCTGGCGATGGCAATAAATCACCCATTTTTACTATGTCTTCGCTTATCTAGTATTTAAAGAAATATTTTATTAGACACAAATTAACGACCCTATCAACATGAAGGGGATTTGAAATGAGCGGATGATAGATGATGATTATTACTTATTATTGTTTGCTCAACAACTCCAGTAACAGAGCTTGATGTCACTTGGGGATACATATTAGCAGATATAAGATGATTTTTGTTTGCTCCACCAACTACTTGGTTATTTATGAATACCTAGCAGTGCTAATCACTACGAGCTGTGTGCTTCTAGGCAATATACATCACAACTGAAGATTGTACTATCGATATTACCAATCTTGAATAATTCATCAACTTCAAGTAGCAATTACAAATATGATGTTTTCAACAATGACTGAAAAATATTCTTTCTATCTGCAGCAGCAAATCTCAGTGTTCTGCTGCCCATCTTGAATAAATAAACAATGAATAAATTTTAAATGTTCAACGAACAAGTATGCTTGTGTTAACTTAAAGTCTAATACCCGTTTGGTCAGCAGAGTCAAAAAGTAATTTTGAAATTAATTCTACATTGGGGAAATTTGCGTGAAGCTTTATTGAACATGTGTATTCTTGAATTGAAATTACATCAGGAACACTGTCATATTTTTGGGCCGAAGTTACAGCGCTTTAATGAAGTATTAAGTTGCTATTTTGAATTCATTTTGGTGAAAAATCAACTATTTTTCCTCCTAAAATGAGTGTGATTCATAAATGAGAACGGGTACCTATATTTTTTCTGCATAATTCTATTCTTACTATTCATCATATCTTCATCTACAATGAAACAAGTTTTTTGATTGAATGTCATTCCTTTTAGCATATTTTAATGATCTGTTGAATAGTAAAAACGCATGTTATTTGAAGGTTGCGTGTTGAATGATAGAGGGAAACATCCAGTATTTGAAGTGATATAACTCAAAATTTATCCCGGTTAGCCCATCATCTGTTTGGATATTATTATCGAGCACATCAAAATGAATCGACTGACAAAAAATTATAATTTTTTCATGACCATGAGGTAATGGAGGTTATACCTTAAACTTTACTTGGTACAGGCGAATGTTATTTCCACAGGCAGGTTCAGGCAGGTTCAGGATTGAAAACAGTACGAAACAACTTGGGATTGAAGATTATTTAATTACTGCGTACGACTAATTATTACAGGCTTACAGGTTTAGGCCTTGTTGACCTTTCGAGATCTACATTGGTACTGGCTATAAACTACCCTGTTGATGTCAATTTCTGGTTAGAAGGCCTGTGATGCATCCTAGCGGCTAATTGGGAATTAAATAAAGCTACTTGAAAGCTGATGATAACACTTGTATGAAATGACTCGCTATGGTGACTATCAGTAGCTTGTAATTACCTTTAAAAAATACTGTATGTAGACAATCATAGAGCGTAACCAGAAGTCTATCACAGGTCTGTTGAAGAATGCCTTGAATGACTTTGGTAATGGCTCGACTACGGTAAACAGCACCACATCTTTGATGTCTCGTAACGTAACAACGCTCAAATTGTTTTCAATGGTCTGTCGACGGATTCTTTGTTGAAAACGAGCTTCTTCATATGAACTTATCGTGTCTTGGAATGTGATATTGGCAGCAGCATTTGCTGTTGTAATACGGTTACTGACGACCGTTCGAATAAAGTCATGTTCCGATACACAATTAATACTGTAACACAATAGCAAAGAATTATTATTCAACTTATCCAATTATCATTGATACATGTGATAATAATAATAATAATAATATTAATAATGTTCATTGTCATCTAATCGTTTTACAATGTGTATGAATTAAAAATTACATATACAATGATACGATGTACAGACTTGTTTCCTCAAGCAATGGATAAAAATGAAATAAAACTTGGAAGGTAATCTAAGTAAAGCTGGATTTCCATGCACGCGATTCTCATATCGTGCGATACCATGTCGCGCGTCATGGCGGCGCACTTGAATATTGAACAAATCTCAACTTTTGTGAATCGATTCGCGACTTGTCCCTGATTGGTCAGTGGTCTGCTGCCTCGCGACTTTGAGCCGCCATGACGCGCGACATGATATCGCGCGATATGAGAATCGCGTCCATGGAAATCCAGCTTAAGACATAAATCACATAATTAACAGAAACATATTATTTTTTGTACATGATACATGTAGTGTTACCAACAGACTTTATAATAATATAAATAAGGTGTATCCACTTGCTTCTTCAAAGTGAAGTATTTCTGGGGTCAAAATCTGTGTCCAAGTTTCTCTTGCTATGGGAACACAACTATCTCTTTTATATCGATCTATACACTGTTCAACAATGCTATACAATGTCATCGACAACGTAGCCACTCTTATCTACATCTAGTTCACAAGGGAGTCCGCTAAATTGCCATGAGAAAACAGGATCTCTGGCTCTGATTTATCTACAAGAAAACACAAATACCGGCCATGTTATTAGTATGGGCATAGGTACAACTTTTTTATATTATGATAAAGTCTGATGGTCTCATTGCATCGTATTGGGTACATTGAATTCATAACAAAATTAGATGATAAGGTCTTGGACAATAGAGGGATGGCATATACCATGTTTGTCATGTTTATTATGTAGGGTGGGTGGATCATGTGAGGAATTTGTCATAAAAGGGGATTATATCACTAAATTCCATTATGAGACAGCTTAAGGGGATTGAAATTGAAATAAAAGATAAGGCATACAAATCTGTTATTAGATCGACAATGGAGTATGGTATGGTAGTTCAGTCTGGGACCCTTACGACACAGAATTAGTCAAGGCCATAGAGAACATCCAGAAGGCTGCCGCAAGAAGAGTACAGGGAAGAATCGGGTGATGGCGAATTGTTAGGAATAGAAACAGGGTGGTGGAGAAAGATCTAGAACGACTAAGCAAAATGATAGAAGAACTGGCGTGGGAAACTGGATGAAAGAAGAAGAAAGGGTAGGCTTTGTAATATCTTTAAAGCAAAGAACAATTTTACAGGGTGGGAGGAACTGAGCAATAGAGTAGTTGAGGGGATACATTGAGATACAAGGGGAGGAGATCGATCGGAAGTGGGCAGGACAGGGTATATACAAAGGTGGGTCAGACTGGATTTATCTAGAGAACCATAAGGGACATGAAATAAGCTTGAGGAAAGGGGAAGAAAATTCAACAAAGTGTTGTACAAATAGATATAAGGAAGGCAATTAGGGCATCTTGCCACCATGCATCATGCATATCTGCAAGAATTATGTAAAAACATAATACCATAGCAACTAGAAAAGTTGGGGGCAAATAAACGAAACTGGAGTTGTGATTGGAAAACATAAGTTGGGGGAGAGGGGGGGCATTGTTGCTTGTCCACTTGTTACAACAATGTGTGTCATAACTTGAACGAAACCTATATACAAACCTTGACAGAACTTGAACGTTTCAAGAAATAAGCTTCTTATCTGAGCCATATTTAGCCTACAGTCAAAGATTTTGCAACAAATTACCCAACGAGATGAGCCAATAACGGAGAAAACTCAATTTAAATCAGATATTCATGTCAGCAAACATGAAGAAAACTGTATGTTTTCATCTCCTGTAGGATTCTTGTGGAAGATAATAGCAGTAAACCAGATTCTATTCAGATATACCATACGAGAATTTACGAATATCCTGGCACTTCGTCACATGCTACAAAGAGTGTTGGTGGCGTCGCGATGCTTTTGCCTTGACCTCTAGCGTTCGAATGGATAATTCCACAGAAAATGATAGAGTACAATTATTGTAGATAATAAATGACCGAACATTTGAGTTCTGATCACAGTACTCTTTATCTTGATTCAATCAGTGTTGAAAACGTCGCGACGACACATGGACCAATTCAACGATATCTTTAGAATGGCTTGAACTTGACAGAAAATTGTAAATAATGAATGTGCAATTTTGATTGCTCTTACATTACATTTTATTCTACTTAATCGGCGTTGTGAGCATGCATTGCGATAATGTATTTACAACAATATCGTTCAAACGGCTTACTCGACAGGAAATTTCAAAGAGCCGTTATTGTTTTTAATTACCGGTAATTGGCAAATATTTGAGTGCTCTTATAGTTTTCTTCAAACGTGATTCAGTTAGCGTCGAGAGTATCTTGACGGCGCATTTACGATGATACCTTTTGAATAGAGATAGAATGCGTTACAGAAGTATGGTTTTCACTAAGACAGGTACAATATAAAACTCATTGTTTCAAAATATGTAACCACAACAAATGAAAAATATTTCAGTAACAATACATGAAGAAAGTTCAATTTTCTCATGAGAATAATAGCAATTTTGTTGGACCAATATAATAAGTATACCACTACCAGTACCGGTAACCAAGTCATATTACAAAAATATATCGTAGATATAACCTTAAATAGTGTTTTTTAGTCAATTCAAGTTCAAGGTAGTTTGTTGTAAATAGCTCGTTAAAAATCCATTTTTTATGGGCATAATATTACAAAAAAGCTACAATATTCGTGTGCAGTAAGTAGGTGGTAGGCTAATATCTGATTAATTTAGTGTTTTCAAAGTTGATTGTATTTTATATAACGTAACATTTTTAACATCATTTGAATGAATCATTTTTGATTTGGGTATATGATCTTGTTGAAATTTTGGAAATTTCCGTTTCATTTCCATATGGCACTCAAACTTGAAGAGGAACAATAACCGGTATTATGAAAACATGAGAAAAAATTGAATTGTCACTTTTATTGGGGGCACTTTATAAAAATAAACAGTAGGCCTAATTAGATTGTGCACTGTGGAAGAAGTGATCTGTTTATTTTACAGAATATGACTTTATTTTTTATTCTGAATTCAAATATACATTAAGATTCTCTGTGAAGCAATCTTGTTGGAATAAATATACAGTAATTGAAATATAATGCCGTCGAGAACGTCTCTATGCTAACTGAATCACGTAGAAGAATAATTAAATTATGATATAATACTAGGCCTATATATGTAATAATATATAGGCTACATTATAATATATTGTATAGGTCTATATTGATATATTATAATATTTTATGATATAAATTATAATATTAAACAATAATATTTGCCCAATAGTAATCAATAATGAAGTTTCTTTATAAGCCGTTTGAATAATATCATTACAAATGCATCGTCGTTATAAATTATTACAGTGGAACTGTAAATTATTTGTTTTTCAGGGGAACAGACTGAAAAAATGTATCAACGTGAAAAACTTATTATATGGGTTGGATTAGAAAATGAAACTTATAAATGTAATTAACGAATAAATGAGAAACTTATGATAGAGGTTCTACTGTAGTAGAACCTCTGTTATAAGTTCATGTACTTATAAGGCAATGAATACTATTCAACAATATATAAACCAAGATGCATTGAGGGTTGCGTTTGCCCGTTGGAGATGGTGTCCTCACTTCCTATCCATACCATGTTGAAAATATGTTACGATTCACGGTCCACCTTTAAAGTACTATTGACTGTGCGTAGATAAGTGGTGATGAAAGGAACTAACGTTACGTTCAAGGCCGGCTCTCTGGCATCAAGTTTGCCAGCCTATCAGCCGTTTTTACAAAACACCACCAGATAGAGCAGCGATCCATATTACACAAACAAGTTCTCACGGTATGGTACGTGTTTTCAAGATAAGTGAAGGCACCATCTCCCGGTAGCAAACAAACGCAACCCTCAATGCATCTTGATATAAACATAAGCTTCAAAATGCTTAGAACAGTATAAGGTTATATCCGTAAACTGTAATATATTTTTGTAATACATGACCTAATTATTATAATTGGTTGAATAGAATTGCTATATTCTAATGGAAAAACTGAGTTTTTCTTCCGAAGGTCTACTATTACTGAAATACTTGTATGTTTGTACATCCTAACTCTTTTGGTGAACACCACACTTCGTAATGCCGTCAATTCAGGATATATCATTGCAAATGTGCGGTCGAGACGCTCACGGTGCTAACTGAATCACGTTCAAAGACTATAGTATAACAGCACTCATATTTTCACTCATCAATTAAAAACAATAAAAGTTATTTTAAATTTTTCTGTCAAGTATCCGTTAGAATGATATCGTTGTGAATGCGTCGTAAGGATTTCTGCGTCGACTGAGTCAGATTAAAAAGTAATGTGAGAACACTAAATTGTTTGCTCATTTATAATGTACAATAATTGTTCTTAACGATGTTCTATCAAGTGAATCGTTCTAATTGATCCATGCGCAGTTACGATGCCGCATTTTTGATCGCAACTGCATATATCTACTTAATATTTTTCGTTTTACGAAAAATGGGTCACTCATAACTAGTGTATACATACATAATTTTAATAAGCTATCAATCTACGAAATGAAGCAGATAAAAGAAGCGTAATGTTACTAATGCGTATTCTAATTAGTATGATTATTTACCATACAAATTCTATTTTATTTTCAAGATGGTTCCAGTCCCAGTAACCTCTTAAAATATTGTCTACTTCTCCCATGAATTGTATGTGAGCCAAGAGATGGGTGTTGATATCACAAATATGGTTAATTGAACTTTTACCCTTTTGCCATACTTATTTATAGCAATTAGAGTTGAAATTGCAAAAATGTAATAAAATTAAATGATGTATCAATCATTATTTTAATTAATATTGCTCATTTTTTTGTCATCATGGTGATGTTGATTAATCATATATCAGCATTGTTCTCAAATATGAACTATTCTTGACTAAATAACAATGTAAGACATGTGTCTTTATCACTTTTAATTATTTATATTATTATCTATGGTGTAATAACTAGGAAGACAGTATAAGAATTACATTCAAAGTGAAACCCAATCAGGGGCGTTTATTCCATGGAAGCAAAGGAAGCAATGCTTCCCTTGCATTGTTACTTGCTGTGAATGAATGTTTTGAATACCTACCTAAAACTTCTACCAAAAGATAATGAGAAATCAATGAAGTAATAACGTACATCATATTCCATTTTCCCCAATAAGCAAATCAATTATGTCCTCTCTATTGCTACGATCTTGGTGAATATGTTATCCGTGCACGGTTTATAGATGCAAATTCCGTGTAATCATGCTCCAGCGATGACTAGAGAGAGAGAGAGAGAGAGAGAGAGAGAGAGAGAGAGAGAGAGAGTGCGAGCGAGCGGGACAAGGACTCTTCAATGCATTGCCTATACATACACTTTGTTATGTGCAGAGACGTAGTGAGGCCCATGCATTGACCGGTCACGTATGTAGTCTTCTGTGAATTCCATGTGTACAGCGAGATGTGTTTTATTAAATTTGATTATGTTTTCATCTTAGTTTCACTTATATTCAAATCTGTTACATGAGTCAAATATCTGGATGTTCGATTAAACACTTCCATTTGCATATATTCAAATGAAATAAACGTGAAGAACATAATTTATATTTCACTCTTACAAATAGATCCGTCCAAACAGTTCTATGGATGTAACGCTGTCGATTGCATTCACGCATCAAAAAGCTTATAGGCCCTAACTCTTGGAATAGTAGAGCGCTGACCGCGATGCTTCGAGCGAGCACGTGCATTTTAATATACTGAGTGGTTTACCGGTTGTAAAAAAAGTAGTTGAACTGTTGAAGACGATGGATAATTAATGATATGAATAATTGTTGTCTGGTTAATGATTTATTATTTAATATATTATGTTCATTTTCATATGTTCATATTCAATATATTTTTATATCTTTATTTAATATGTTTTACCCTCGACTTGGAGTTTGCTTGATTGCTTCCCTTTCCAAAAAATCTCACGGCACGCCACTGAGACCAATAGTATTATGTAATATTTGTTCATTTTAGGTGACACCAACAGCATAAAGACATCTAACAGATGTATTATGACGGAATCAAAGTTCAAGAAATCAAAGTTGGTGAATAGGTCAGGAACTTGTTCTAGAAAGAAATACATTTGTTGTATGAACGTCATATTTATAAATAGAATTGACATCATTTTCCAACCCTGTGATTGGCTGGAGATAACGTCACTCATAACCTTGCAAGGGCTAATATAAACGCAAGGGAGCAGGGCAGGTGGCCAGTTCACTCATAATCAGTCTCGAGGTTTGTTTGAGATAGTGGCTGAGGTCACGACCTGCAGTGGTTTGAAATGAAGAAACGGGACGGCGTCTAGAACATTGGTGATGCAAAGTTAAATATAATAAAATAAGTGTCTTGGGTAAATAATGATGGCGACGTGCCTAACAAGTGAAGAGTGATAAACTCAGTTCTTTTCAAATCGTTTCATCGTTATCCTGCGGGAACTTCAGATTTAAACGAACTTATTGTATATTGTATATTGTATACTTGTATACTTGTAGACGTTGTAGTGCAACATTAAGCATACTACAAAGTATTCATCAGATTTAAGTGATTCAATCTATTTTTTGAGATAAACATGCGTCATACGTACATGTCGCCTATCATCACCGTCCCAGGAACAGCTGGCATTTATACTTCGCTACAACCACCTTCGTCGCTGACAAGCCGTCCGTTTTAGCATACCAGAAGACTGTATGACGTCATCGCAGCTGGCCGTCTGGTGACCTTCAAGACCCCAATCGTCGCTCCCCCTCACGTCACCGAAAACACCCACCCACCCATTTGTCACAATTGTCGTCGCCAAACTACGCTACACATAGTAGATATTGACCGAGTCAAAGCAAGGTATACCTAATATGATATGTATCTTGTAATGTAAAAGAAAAGCAAATAAATATCAAGTGTATATAAAATTGATGGGTGATTGATTAATTAAAAGTCTCATGTTTCTGCCCTGAGCGAGTTGTGTCACAGTATTCAATGAGTAATCTGGTATCTGGGTTCTACTGTCTCAGACAATTCTTTCATACGGTTGTTTTCACCAATATATAAATTACACAAACTAAAATTCCTAATTAGATCAAATGAACTGAGCATATTTTTTGTGTCATTTGTTGATCACTAATACTGTAACACATATTATATATGAGAAAAATAATTTATGAATAATTGAAAATCCCTTTCAACTTCAGAGTTTGTCGATTTCGAGAGTTTACAAAATAAACGAATATAAGATCGATTTTTAATCGATTTTTTTAATTGATTAATCACTCGATTATTTGATCTTGATTTTTTGAAAACGATGTATCCCCATATGTACAACAAACTAGAAAATACCAACTAAAACAACGTTAAACAGAGTAGAACAAACTACAACATGGTTCAACTGTCATAAAGCGATCATTTTCATTTTTACATGTTATATTAATTAGTGAATCAATTAGAATATACTTTTCAATATTATTATTAAGAACCATTTCAATATAGCCTACGTGAATAGAATTTCTACATAGTTCTGTATTTAACTTATTATCTGTTTAAAGTAAACAATTAATCACTTTTATTAAGAATACTGTGCGGTCTGTGCCTCATAGCAACAACATGTTATTGTATTTGGACATTTCCCTTGCTCTGTATAAACTGATTCACCCTTGATTTTATTGACAGTACTATTATTCATTTCATAAATCTATGACTATTTTGCATTTCAACAAAACTAGAATCATCGACCATTTTGAGACAGTACGATCTACATATTAATTCAGTTAACATCTCTTATTTTACAAAAGTACCAACTTCACATTATTACCAAGTACCATTTCTATTATCATTATTATTAAATGTGAATTAATAAACAACACTGAGATTATTCCGAACTACTGAATTTATACTACATTTCTGGTAAGCTTCAATAAACCTATTTTTACCAGTTTAATATTCCTTCCCTCTTCCTTGTTAATAATTAAACTCCCGGCCTAAGTTCCGGGCGTTCCCATTGTTTCCCTTCGAATTCCGACCGCTCTGAATATTTATGTCAGTAAAGACATTGGTGACAGCTACGCTATTATTGTGAACATTATCGTTATTTGAACTATCATTGATTTATATCTCACTTTGACAGTCGTCACAGAGATCTTCAATTTTTATCAATTTGAAACGATCAACTTCATCACATTGGTGACAAGCGGTGTCGATTTACTTATTTATTTGTTTCACTCATATTTCACGGTTCAAAGCAGTGTTTTCCACAAATAAATAAGTGCGGAAAAGTTTAAATATTAACAAGTGTTAAATTCATTTGAATACTTTAAAAGTTTGTCTCGATATCTAAATACGTAATCATGGCAACAACTGGTCCCGTCCACACCACCAGTACTACATGGAGATCCATATTCATCCTATGGTGCGTGTATCAACTCTCGCCTATAGTAGCAGCACCGAACTTGGACAAAAGGGATGACATCCTCATGACGAGCTCCGGATGGATTCTCATGAATGGGACGATGAAGATAACGAAGAAGAAGATGTCCCTTACTTTGGCTATCACATCGAAGATCCTGAAGAGGACGAGCAGGATTACGCAGAGGATGAGAATTTCGTAGATGGAGATGACCCAGCGCTTGATTTCTCTCAAGACTGTTACCTCATGGACTAACGCACAGCAGCACATCTTTATCTACTAGCATCACCGTCATCTCCAAACATCACTTCAACTACTCTATAGCTTCTACTATCCACAAGTTAATTGGACTTCTCACCCCGAGGAAGAGAAAATTAAAATAATGATACAACAAATGTCGCAAATTATAGCAACAATGGGACTAACTGGTAGTAAAACAGAGATTCGCGACTCTGTCAATACCTATCAGATGGTTTCACAAAGCTATCAAGAAGGAAACAAATGTGAACAAGTAACAAATAAAACTGTTGCGAGTCAAACGTTTGAGATAGGTATATTTCGACACGACGATAGAGAAGCAAAGCTAGCTTCCTCTACATGTCAAGAAGAAATGGATCTAACAAAGCCTGACCTTTGCATTAACGATAACATTCGTATATCATCTGTTTTGCCAAAAACATATCTACCCCTGGATGACAGACAACCCCATCCTACCTACTCGCATTGCGGTTTGCACAATACGGAAGACAATTGTTTCCCCAAGAAGTGAAATTAGTTTTGAAAACGGCGACAAACTCGGTCATCATCTCCAAATCATCTCCAACGTCTCATCATTAGGCCTACATAACATCTACCAGCTTCTCCAGAATCTCCATCAATGTCATCACTTCCAGCCATCACTTCAACTTCCAGTCTACTTCGCAGTTTCAGCTATTCACAAGTTAAGTTTTTACTTCTAAACATAATTTATAATGTTCCACCTGAACAGTTAATTAATGTTTCAATTATTTTCTCTTCTACTCTGAATAACTATACGTACATACGTCTTTATTATTATCATCAATTGTTTCTTTATACTACTATTACGATTATCATACAAAAAAATACCTATTAGGTATACATATTTGAATATACATACATAAATACTAATTCATTAAAATAATATACTTTAATCCTCTTATCAATATTGTTATTGTCGTGTATTCGATTTACACTACAAACTATCTTTTATCTCGCAGAATATAATGTCTCACATGTTAATCAATTGTCACTATTATTAATGACAGGATATCATAAATATATACTGTTCATCTCGTAACAGTTCTGGTATTCAATTTTTACGATTAATTATGATTAAGACATATCATATAAGATATTTTTGTATTTTTGTCTTGCATTTCAATGCACATATTAGCTATATTCTTATACTCATATCTTACATATATTTCCTCAAGAGACATAATTATCTTTGAATGTCCGATCTGTTCCTCTCAAATACAATTCTTATGTATCACTATTATCCATTTTGATTTCTTTCTTTATACCAATTATCTTACGTTTCTGAAGTGGCAATATTACCCACGTTTATACGAAGACTTCTGAAGTGGCAATATTACCCACGTTTATACGAAGACTTAATGTACCATTCTTTCATTATAAAAAGAAGAAGTCTCTTCATACCTTATCTCACGTTTCTGAAGTGGCAATATTACCCACGTTTATACGAAGACTTCTGAAGTGGCAATATTACCCACGTTTATACGAAGACTTAATGTACCATTCTTTCATTATAAAAAGAAGAAGTCTCTTCATACCTTATCTCACGTTTCTGAATTGGCAATATTACCCACGTTTATACGAAGACTTCTGAAGTGGCAATATTACCCACGTTTATACGAAGACTTAATGTACCATTCTTTCATTATAAAAAGAAGAAGTCTCTTCATACCTTATCTCACGTTTCTAGACTGGCAATATTACCCATGTTTAGACGGATATTTTATGACTATTATCTCTACCTTATTGGTTTCAATTTTACATTTTGTGTAACACATTGTAATAATATTTTATTACAAGTAATTTGAATACCATTATTAGTGATCAATAGAAATTCACCTACAAATAACTGATGAATCCTAATGCTTATAATCCTCACATTTATTTTACTATCCTTCTTTAGCAACTTTTAACTGCTATTTACGTATTTCCATTTTTATAGATTGTCAACTACTCAAAGATCTCAGAGGACATCACAATGCTTCGGCACTGGCCATGGAGGAAACAACGGGAGCAACACCCGGAGGACCTGGTATCACGATCACCCACCTGTACGACTCATCAATTTCCGTTGTATAATTCGTTCTCATCTCGAAGAAACGAAATTCCATATTATACAACAACTTCAAAGTCGACAATGCAGTAAGCGAAAGTGGTAACTCAACCCAGCCTCATTATATCCTCATGAACCAAGTGTTAAACTCGAAGTTATTGTTATGAACTTCTGATGTCTACGAGCAGTGAACAAATTATAAAATTTCAGTGAAATTTCAGTCAAGTTTGTTTTCAAGTGTATGACCTACAGCGCAAAAATGTGATAATGTGATCTGTATATTTATCTTCTTATGAATCATTGTCATTATTGAATTGCTACATTATCAACATAACATTGCTAATCAATGTACACTAATTAGAGTATAAGTTCCTATTTAGTGTGATAATGTTTATTCCATAATTACCAAATGATCGTTTTATTTATACAAATGTATATCTGCTGCGATAATTATTGATAAAAATCCGTTTGGATATATATCAATTTTTCGTAGGGGGGTATAATGTCATAAAGCGATCATTTTCATTTTTACATGTTATATTAATTAGTGAATCAATTAGAATATACTTTTCAATATTATTATTAAGAACCATTTCAATATAGCCTACGTGAATAGAATTTCTACATAGTTCTGTATTTAACTTATTATCTGTTTAAAGTAAACAATTAATCACTTTTATTAAGAATACTGTGCGGTCTGTGCCTCATAGCAACAACATGTTATTGTATTTGGACATTTCCCTTGCTCTGTATAAACTGATTCACCCTTGATTTTATTGACAGTACTATTATTCATTTCATAAATCTATGACTATTTTGCATTTCAACAAAACTAGAATCATCGACCATTTTGAGACAGTACGATCTACATATTAATTCAGTTAACATCTCTTATTTTACAAAAGTACCAACTTCACATTATTACCAAGTACCATTTCTATTATCATTATTATTAAATGTGAATTAATAAACAACACTGAGATTATTCCGAACTACTGAATTTATACTACATTTCTGGTAAGCTTCAATAAACCTATTTTTACCAGTTTAATATTCCTTCCCTCTTCCTTGTTAATAATTAAACTCCCGGCCTAAGTTCCGGGCGTTCCCATTGTTTCCCTTCGAATTCCGACCGCTCTGAATATTTATGTCAGTAAAGACATTGGTGACAGCTACGCTATTATTGTGAACATTATCGTTATTTGAACTATCATTGATTTATATCTCACTTTGACAGTCGTCACAGAGATCTTCAATTTTTATCAATTTGAAACGATCAACTTCATCACACAACCAACTAGAATTTTTTTTTTGTAATAACATCGAAACTTGATACAAAATCATTGTTCCCCAATTAAGGCTATGGATGAAAGATAGGATCGTTTGGACGGGACACCACAAGGGCGATCTTACCACCCCAAAATTATCAAACCTAAAACAAAGTAGAAAGGGGCCAAATCATTACTTAACAGAGTTGAAAAAAAGCAGCTTGATCAAACTAGAAACAAAGTTGAACAGACTTGAGAAATCAAATTTCAACAAACTAGAAAAACGAAGTCAAATTTCAAGTTTGATTTTAAGTCTGTTTTCTTCTCAGATTTTTACTAGGATAAATATATATATACTGTATATATATATATATATATATATATCAAGAATAACCCTACAAACACGGGAATGCCCTGGGTATCCCCAAAATCTACCCAGTTGTGTATGTCATGGGCATGGACACCTGAGCATACCCCTGGAAGCCCCAAATGTCCTGGAGGTACCCAGGGCATGTCCCTCACATGCCCAGTGGGTAGCTTCAAATCTCGAATCACAACATGATTTGTGGGTATACCATGGGCATGTCACTGGAACATCATATGCACAGTAGGGTACACCCTGGGTATGCCAAGGAACCACCCACAGTGGGTCTGTGATAACATACCCATTTGGGTAGACCAGGGGCATGCCCTGGCACCTTCCCAAGGAATGCCACTGGAGTCCCGCTTCTCACGTAAATGGGTACGTTATGGGCACCTTTTGGGAATAAAACATGCCCACTGGGTATGCCAGGGGTGTACCCCACATACCCAGTGGGAATACCCAGGGTAGCCCAGGGGTACACCTCGTGTTTGTAGGGAACTTCGGTTAACTGAAAACCGGTTCTGAATCGGTTCCAGGTTCAATCGGTTCTGAAATAGAGAATCGATTCCTTCTGTAATATATATATCTCAAACCCACATAACCAATTAAATTGGGCTAGGGGATTCTGTAATGATTTTTTAAATTATGCATCATGTTGTTATTATGTTTAATTGATGGATGTTTTTCAAGTGTGTTGTTGCAATATAAATTGTATGGATATAATAGACTAGTTCACGTGTGCATTATTTATTTGTCTTTTCTCCTCCATGCGCAGTAAAACCCAAAATGTGGCCTGCCACAGCTTCGCTCCGTCAGAAGAGATGTTGATGGGCTGAAGCTGAAAGATAACCAAACGATATGATGACGCCTAAAAATGAGGAATAAACTCGCGCCAATGTGAGAGAGCGTCTAGATAAAAGTTTTCTCTCATTTTCAACCAAAAAATGTCGGAGAATCGGTTCTAAATTGGTTCTGTAAATCGGTTAACCGGTTCTGATTTTTTAGAGACTGGAAAATTGAATTAAATTTTAAAAATTTGTGGATGTTGAAAAAAGAAAGGTGTTGAACAGAATGTAATTATTATGGATTATCACAAAACAAATTTAAAAATGGTCCCTGTTTATTATTCAGTATTATTGTATTGCAATGTACCATATAGGCCAGGCCTACCATTGAATTTGTAAACTTTATACCGGTACTGTGTACTTTTTGATAATGTAAGATCAAACCCCTAATCAGAATTATCTATTCTCTCTCTCTCTCTCTCTCTCTCTCTCTCTCTCTCTCTCTCTCTCTCACTCTCTTTATATATATATATATATATATATATATATATATATATATATATATATATATATATATATATATATATATATATATATATATATATATATATATATATATATTTATATATATATATATATATATATATATATATATATATATATATATAGGCCTATATATATATATATATAATATATATATATATATATATATATATATATATATATATATATATATATATATATATATATATATATATTTATATATTTATATATATATATAGTATATATATATATATATATATATATATATATATATATATATATATATATATATATATATATATATATATATATATATATAGTGTATATATATATATATATATATATATATATATATATATATATATATATATATATATTATATATATATATATATATATATATATATATATATATATATATATATTTATATATATATATATATATATAGTATATATATATATATATATATATATATATATATATATATATATATATATATATATATATATATATATATATATATATATATATTTATATATATATATACCCTGGTGGAAAAAAACTCTCAGAAAAGCTATATTCACACATATATATGTAATATATATATATATGTACATATATATATATATATATATATATATATATATATAT
>OZ023326.1:63884136-63926636 GCA_964007535.1 Brachyptera risi
ATATATATATATATATTTATATATATATATATATATATATATATAATATATATATATATATATATATATAATATATATATATATATATATATATTTATATATATATATATATATATATATATAATATATATATATATATATATATTATATATATATATATATATATTATATATATATATATTATATATATATATATACTATATATATATATATATATATATATAGTATATTATATATATATATATATAATATATATTATATATATATATATATATATATATATATATATATATATATATATATATATATATATATATATATATATATATATATATATATATATATATATATATATATATATATATATATATATATATATATATATATATATATATATATATATATATATATATATATATATATATATATATATATATATATATATATATATATATATATATATATATATATATATATATATATATATATATATATATATATATATATATATATATATATATATATATATATATATATATATATATATATATATATATATATATATATATATATATATATATATATATATATATATATATATATATATATATATATATATATATATATATATATATATATATATATATATATATATATATATATATAACATTGTGGTCAATTATGTGGCCAGTCAGGATAACTTCATAGTTTCATAATCACCTGCTCATTCATACCCCCGTATAACCTAGCTGTTGGTGGGGTCATTAAGCAAACAATAATCAATCAATCATCAATCAATATATATTGTAATAGTTCTTCGTTTTGTTCTAGGTAATTTTATTCTTAATCAAATTGTTTGTTCACTATTCAGTATTTCAAGTTTGTAGGCCTTTGCTACATACGTCTTCATTCAATAGTATGAATTCTATCATCTTGAGATTTCTACCAATGTTATAACATCAGACACGGGAACTCGAGTTATGAAGTTAAAAAATCAGTTGAAACTCAAATTTTCTGAGTTAAGCTGCATTTGAATTCAAAATCAAAACTCGCACTCAAAAATTTGGACCTAACAACAAGTGATAATAGCGAGTAATGTTTTGAGAATGCTTCGTCCATGGTCTTCAGACTCCAAACTAGGCCTTCGTGCCCAAAGACGACAACCTCTTTCAAAATCTTGCTCGTTTTCTATAAGCGTGTTTGTTTGAAGTTTGCAGTATGAAGTTTTATAAGTTTCGTGATGTAAATAATACTTTACCTGGTCGTGGTGTATAACCATCTTTATTATTATAATAGCGTGGTGTGTAACGTGCTTTCTTTGCAGGCAATGGAGGAACAAGTAGATGCCGGCAGAACTAAATCGATCGGACTTTCAAACTTCAATGCACGCCAGATCAGACGCATCGTTAAGAACGCTCGTATTCCGCCCGCGAACTTGCAAGTGGAGCTTCACGTTTACTTCCAACAAAGAGAGTTGTTCAATGTCTGCAAGCAAAATGGCATCACTGTCTGCGCTTACGCACCAATCGGCTCTCCAGGATTGTCCACATTCATGAAAAATATTGGAGGTGATACTAGTAGGTAAGGGATAAAATGGCTAACCAATTACTATAATGTGTTTGAAATTGTATCCCAGGTAGTGACTGCTCTATTCTATATATTTTTTAGTATTCGTATGAATTGAAAAGTCAATAATGTCATATGCGTTTGATTTTCCTCGCAGTATGCCTCAGCTGAGTCCATTGTCTGACCCAGTTGTGCTGCGCCTGTCTGCCAAGCATAAGAAGACTCCGGCTCAAGTTCTTCTGCGCTACATCATGCAGAAAGGTATTGCTGTCATTCCGAAGAGCTCCAACCCCACACGCATCAACGAGAATTTTGACGTAAGTACTATATCATGTCGTGTCAATATTTCAAGTAGATAACTAGGCCTAATCATAATGACTAGGAGAAGGATCCTCTCAAGATTACTTTACTAGGGCATATGTCATACTTTCATTTTCCCTTTTAAACTTATTTTAAAAGTTTCATACAGAAATTTGATGAAACAGACGTACTGAATATGAATAGAATAGAATGTCTTTATTTATCATGTACATACAAACGTCATACAATCAAAAAGGGGCGAGGTTCGATCACATGACCGTTCTTCCACCTAACCTTTATAATTATTAAATAATACGAAAGACAAGAAAATAAATAATTATTCATTAGGATATGATGTAGGATTAACGTAACGTATTAGTGTAAAAAATTATCGTAAACTACATGCTAAGATAGAAATAGCTTATAGAGATTGAATTGGGACAATTAAGTTAGTAGTAAGAACATAGTTATGTACATGAACACTACTTTTAACAGTAAAATAATCATGGAGGGATGCTGATATTTCTAACAATAATACAGGAAACAATGTATTAAATCTATTCTCAGATTAACTTGATATCATATAAATAATTTACATATATACTATGTATATATGTATATAGATAACGCTACTCATAACGGTGAGTGGTACAAGTGGGGGTGTTCAAAAAGTGAAGTAGGCTAGAGGGCAAATCAGGGAAAGTTGTTCGAAAAATACTCATTTAGATTATAGAAAGGATTTAAAATAAGAAAACTTTTGAGGTTGGAAAGAAAAGACTTGAGTGAGCAGGACTGGATTACGTGGGAGGGCAAGTGATTGTATAAGATAGAGCATAGGTGAAAAGGGCTGTTGGTGAAGAAGGACAGATTGTGAGATGTGATGTGGATGGAGTTTTTGTTTCTGGTCTGGTAAGGATGGATTGAGGAGTTGAGAGGGAAGAGATCGGGATAGGTGCGGACGAAGGAGCTAGCATCTTGAATGAGCTTGGATGAGAGAGTGAGAATTTTTTGGTCTATGAAGTGCTGGCGACAGGAAGTGGGTCGGGAGATACCAACTATTGTGCGTAGAGCTCTTTTTTGAAGTATAAAGACACGGTTAGCAGGGGGAGAAGCGCCCCAGAAGAGGATGCCGTAAGAGAGATGAGAGTGAAGGTGAGCAAAGTAAGTGAGTTTGAGGGTGTGAAGGCTGACGATGTGTTTGAGTCGTCTTAGAAGGTAGCAACTTCTGAGGATCTTGACAGAGATAGTGTGGACGTGGAGAGCCCAGTCGAGAGAAGGAGTGAGAGTGATGCCTAGGAACTTGGTAGAGGGAGTCGTAGGAATGATTTTGTTATCAAGTCTGATGAGGGGAGTGATTGAGGGTGGTTTGGAGCGGGAGTGAAAGTGAATAAAGGTGGTCTTAGTAGATTGAAGAGCGAGGCGATTTTTGACACAATATGAGGACATGTGAGAAGTTTGAAGGTTGGCCGTGGTGATTAGGGAGGAAAGGTCGTTTTGGGGTGAAGTGATCAGATGGCTGGTGTCATCAGCATAGAGAGAGAGGGTACCTGTGTTAAGAAGAGGAGGGAGGTCATTTATATACAGTAGGAAGAGAAGGGGTCCGAGAACTGATCCCTGGGGAACGCCGCAGCAGACGGAGCGGGGACTCGAGAGAGTGGAGGTTGGGAATTTAGGGTTATTGGAATGGATCTTGACGATTTGGGTGCGATCCGATAGAAATATATGCTTGGAGGTGAACGATCGAGTTCGTTTAGAACACTTACCCCATTACCTGTTCTTCAGACCAAAGTAAATGTATATTTCATCTGACAGGTGTTCAACTTCGAATTGAATGCTGATGATGTGAAAGAGCTGGATTCGCTCGACAAAGGGGCTGGCGGCCGTCTCTTTGCAGGAGGCATGCTTAAAGGGTGAGTAAACATCACTTTATATTTTGGTAGTATTAGTGCTTAACAAGCATTTTCTTGTGTAATTGGTCTCATGCTGTAGTAGTATAATTCATTTCAGTAAACATAGGCCTACATGAAATTTGTAAGAGTATGTATGGTACTGCTATAATATTTTGTGCACCTTTTCCTGTAAATATTCCCACTTCTTTATACAGTTCCCTTATATGTAAAGGATAAACAGTGTTGCAGCTGCACTATAGAACTTGGCTCCCGTCAAGCTACGGCTCCACTATATATTATATTCTAGCCTCGGGCTGGATTTTCTCTACCAAGTCCATAACCCACCAAGGTACCATAACAACCAAGTCACTTGTAATTATTGAAATTATTGTTTTGTTGTTTTAGAATGGATGCTCATCCTGAGGATCCCTTGAAAGATGCCTTCTAATATCTACGAGACCTGAGAAATCTACGTACGTGATTTTGTTGATACAGTTCTGCATTTTACTTACAGTGGGCCAACCTTTTTTGTCTGTGTACTACAATATTAGCCTAATGTATTGTATTGCCTGCTGACATTGTACTGTATTGTGTATAAATTAATACATATTACCGTACACGTTTAAAAAGTAAAACAATCGTTTCTTATTTACATCAAGTCCTCTTCCTATGGTGCCCTCCATGTCTGACTTGGAATTTCAAATACAAAGAAATATTCTTTCTTGAAGATTGATTAATGAATACATGTAATTTGTTGAAGTGCTAAAAGTTTTAGCCGCCCGCCTGTCTCTCACTCGAGGCTTTGCTTCGAAAACTAAAATCAGTTCACTGATGGGGTCGTTCAGCAAACAATAATCATCATTAAAGTCAGCCAGACAATAGCATTGACTATGTAGTGTTGTACAACATTATAAACTCAATGACAATAGTTAGCTAGAATGTGCAAAGCTTTTCCTATTAAGCATTGGTTGATGTACAGTACACACCCAAATAATACTTGGACTAATTCTAACTTCAGTCAAGGATCGGGTGGACAAATTAAGCCTTGAAAATCATTAGAAACATGTGATAAATACAAATGTCATACTACAATTCCTTCTTGATTAAACTAGGGTAAGCAGTTGCCTAGTTACAAATAAAGACAGCCCATGTATAATGGTTAATTCATGCTGATATCTTTTACCCAACAATGTGTTAATTGAACAGCATACCATACAGATTACACTTCAATGTTCAATTTTAGTGTACTATTATCAGCATTGCATTTATAATATGTCAAGTTGAACATTTTAATTCACAAAAACGTGAATGAACAAGTTCAATCACATCAACTAACATATTTACAATGCTATTTGAAAATGAGAATCGTTAATATTCATTCCTCACGGGCATTGTGGGGTGAGGAATTAGTGGATAGTGATAATAGGATGAATTTAAATAATTGAAGTATCAAACAAATGATGCAAAGTTATATTTTATACAGAGAAGCTAGTATGCAAACTATAAAAGCTGATGGATTGTAATCATTAAAAATTGTTATGGAATTTATAGCTCCCAATTAAGATTTTCATATAAAAAAAATGAAACAAATAGAACATATTTTTTTGCTAATATTAACTTACACAATTGTTTAGTCGTATGGAGATGGAAGGAGGAGAGTATGATGGAGGCAGCAAAATAAAATGTATAAGAAGTGCCTCTATTGCATGGATATCAAAACTGGAAAAAAAAAATATAAAATGAGGATTACGGTAGGCCTATTGTTGGAGAATGGAAACTTGGTTGGTACTTGGTACTTTGGTTGGATAGATAAGTGGAAAGAATGAACATGAATATTGAATACTATACTCTGAACAGATTATCAGATGACAGGGATGCCCGCCTGATAAAAAATAGTGGGACGACTCAACTGAGGGACTAATAGAAGATGCGAATGAGAAAAAGCCGTTGCAGAAAGAGGAAAACGTGCATTAAAGTCGACAGGGATTAGAGAGAGGTGGTCATGCAGAAGATTTACATAAATTTAAACAAATTCTGTCAACAATTTCGAAATCTCGGAGACAATATGAGTTGACCTTATTGTACAGTCTGCTTGTTGTTTGCTCCAAACAGGATTCCTAATTTCAATTATTTTTCATTTTCTTTAAGAAATATGAAAATTTGATTTTTACTAATCCTCTGATTGGTACTCTGGTGAAATCGTTGATTTCATCTCCATCAATGGTGAAACTGACCCTAAGGAGTTCTAAAAAAATCCAGTGAAAGTTTCAAAATGTATCACCTTTGACTGACTTTGGGCAACAGTTCGAAAAAAAAAAATTGAATGAATAAAATTTAGTGCAGTGATGTATTGCATATTTTTAAAATTTCATTATGAAATTATTTTAGACAGAAAAGGTATGTTGGAACCTAATTTGTAGTAATGCTGCATGTATTTTTCACTTCTAAATTATCGCATGGAATGTTAGTGAAACTGTTGAGTGTAAGCTTTTCTCAATTAAGTCATGGGTTTAGTGAAATGTCCACGAGAATATTGTAGCAATTTAATAAAAAAATTGTCTCCATCCATAGCTCAGTCAGCTAGGGCACCCCTTTAGAATATTTTAGATAATATTTTAGAGAGGATGGATGCCTACAAATATCTTGGAATTTACCTACATAAAAATCTGGAGTGGGGGGAACATATTAGAAAATTATCAAAAAGGAGAATAAAAAAATCACTAAATTTTGTAATGAGACAATTGAAGGGGAGGGATTGATATTAAAGAGAAAGCATACTAGAGAGAGCCTAATCAGACGAGCTTTAGCGAGGATTCAATTTGACATACTGAAACAAATTGGTGTTCGTTTTTATGTTTTTTTTGTTTGTTTGTTTATTTTTATGTTCTTTTGTCGGTTCTCCACAGGTCAAACGGCTACAGCTATCAACTTCAAACTTTTTTTCGTCATGGTCCTCATCCAACTTGGATCTGTATAGTTTCGTGGCATTATCAGGTGGTAATTTTTATTTTTATGAATTTTAGAAATTTCAAAAATACCCATTAGAATAACACAACGGAAAAAAAAATTATTTTCCCAAAATATGAAATTTTGCGTGAAGTTGAATTACATTCTGATAACACATTTCTGGAAACTTTCAGCTTGATCGAGTCAGCCATTCTGAAGAAAAAACATAAAATGTGCTAAATTGGTACCACTCGAAGCAGTTTTTATCCATTTACAGTATAACTTAAATGTCACCCAATTGGCGAATGTAGGCAAAAGTTAGGCAAAAACGTTGACGTACTGTTACTATCCGCTCGTCCAACAATGCATATATGGCGTTTTCCTAGTAAGTCCAATGATGGAGTACGCTGGCTCGGTCTGGGATCCCTTCAGCATCAACCTGATTAAAGAAGTGGTCGGTGTGCAAAGGGTGGCTGCAAAAAGGGTTCTATAGGAAGAGTGAGAGGATTTAGAATAGAAAGAAATGAACAGGGGAGAGTTAAAAAAATTAAGAGAAAGACCCAGTGAGATGTTGAAAGAATTAGGGTGGGAAAATTTGGATGAAAACAGGAAAAAGGATAGACTCCTGAACTTTTATAGGGCAAGGAATGGCTTTATGGGGTGGGAAGAAGTGAGAGACAGGAACCGGCACAGTAGCTGAGTGGTTAGCTCACTTGCTTCGTGATCCGGGAGGTAAAGGGACATATCGGACCCGGTTCGATCCCCGCCACCGTCCATCTTTACAGGGGTTTTTCGTGGTTTCCCTCTGTAGTCTAGGCTAATGCCGGGATGGTTCCCACAACATAGGCCACGACCGCTTCCTTCCCACTATCCTTCCCACTACCCATAAAAACCTTCATCTCATCGTCCTATCATCTCATTAATCATTCATCCGACGCCAATAGATCTTAGTAATCATTACAGTGCGTCGTTAAAACCCAATAATAATAAAATAGAGACAGGATAGGGATGAGAGTTCAGAGAAGTGGGAGAGGAGGGGAACAGCTTGCTGTGGAGAGAGCTAACACAGAATTGGGAAGGAGTGGTTTCACCCTAAGCACTGTGAGGGAGTGGAACGATCTGAGTACGGAGGCCAGAGGATCAAAGAGCCTGGGCGAGTTCAAGAAGAAGCTCGAGAATGAGAAACAGCTGCCACCACGCAAACATGCGCAATTGCAGTGAAGAACCACACACAATACATTGAATTTTCAAACAACAACCATCATAGTCAATAATTTCTGCTCGTATATTTGTCTTACATTAACTCATACTAATATCATTACAAAAGTATTATTGCCTAACAATATCTGCGTTGTAATATTTTTCTTGATCGAGGTTGCCGACATGCCGACAAGTTGTGCAAGCGTTCTGTGAATTCAGGTAAACCCATATCATACTGCAGTTTCTCGTAGACAGCTTGATGATCCAACACACTGGCCGCTTTATCAATCTGCTTTGTCAGTTCGTAAGTTTCCACACAGAATGCACACGGCTGCGTGGGAGCCATTAATTGAATTGGTACAGGTGAAAATGATGCCGCATATCCAGTTTTTATCAACTTGATGTCTATTGGTAGTGTACGAGGGTCGCTTACATTTTCTATGTATAATGCTTTTGACATCATCTCTGTTGTTTTTATTGAGATCACTTCCATGTACTGCACGAAATTATGCTCGTTCGGGTGTGCATTTTCACCAAGGAGGTTTGTTATGTGAGAATTATTGCCATTTACCTAAAGTAAGGGAAATATTTCATAAAGTTAAATTGTTCAATACATTCAATATAAATTCAATTCAATAAATTGAATTCAGCTTGGGGCAACTAAAATTAAAACTTTCCATTATCTAATTAGTAACTACTAATGTACCAATTTTCATGTTGGTATCACAATTTGCACTGAAGTTAGACATCTTTTTCCCCGTAAAAATGATGTGAAATAAAATTATTGGCTTGAATTCTAACATTTTCACTTGTATAAAAGAAACTAAATAGATGAAAAAAAACTTTTTTTCTAAAGCTGTACCCATAGGTCTGTAAGGCCTACATGTGAAAAATATGCGACATATAAGTTGAATGGTTTTCACTCATCACATTGCAAAGGTAATACAAAAAAAAAAGTTTACAAATATATGATATTCCGCTAAATTGACTACCATGCACTCTTAGAGCTATTCACTCACCTAAAAATGAGAAATAATATTCTGACAGATAACTATAGGCTTTTTCGAATCAAGTATTGCAGCGCCAATAACCACAATGCAGTACAAAATAAATAAACCTTGAATATATCATTTGTCCCGTTCTATTCGTATACGCGGGCAACATACAGGTATATAGAAACACTTGAGGCAGAAATTAAAAAATATTTTCAATCACTGAAAACTTGCCACAGTTTGATGTTACCACTATTGGGCATGTCTTCAGATAATGAGTATTTTCAAAAATGCTGCCCTTCTATTGCCACAGAGTTATTTGAAATCCCATAAACTTTTAAGACACATTTTTGTAAACGAAAACATTAATATTAATATCGAATGCAAATATCCGGCTATATGCATATGCAATATGCTTGCCAAATGGAATACTTTACAATATTCATCTTTTGTTTCAAAAAGTCTGTTCATGAATGGAACTGTAGGCTATTATTGTTAGGCCTAAGTGAAAAAAAATGAAGTATCCATTGTTCCGTATAATCGACACGAGAAGTATCATTGCTAAAACGAAAAGGCATTAAAAAAATGGTGTACCGTAATGTTCATGTTATTACAAAAAAACTTTTTTTCGGAAAAAAATGTAGTTTTTGGTAAATCTCCGTAAGAATAGCATTGATCGAGATTTTAGTTTGTTAAAATTAATTCGATGAAATGAAAGTTTCACACCGTTCTTACGATAATAGGCCTAAATGTGTTGACCAAGCTTAGAGAAATTTGGTTCAGCCGTTTGTGAAAAAATAAATGTATACTTATTGAAAACATGGTAAATAGTCCTATTGAGTTCACAAATCAGTTACTGGGACTATGTAAACATTGAAATGTTTAACAGATAGAATCAATTAGAGCTACACGCATCTAGATTCATAGCAACACGCTTAATAACGTCTTCGGCATCACAGTTACAGTTTTTCCCTCCGGAATGTCAAGTAAACTAATCGAAATTGTAACCGGGAAGTTTCTGACAGGTTCACGTGATTTACCGGGTCAGTAAAAACGTGCAACCGTGGTACGATGAATTGATGGCTTCAGCTTCATATTATATCGATTCTATTCTACCTGTTGAACATTTCAACTTTTATGCAGCTCCAAGTGCACAGTGAGTATAGATCGAACTAGATAATTTATGGTTTCAAAATGAACATATGTATAAGATCGAGCTATCAATTCATTTTCATACAAATATTTCGGTCATCTGACAACGTATATTCTGTGATTTCCTGTAGGTCTTACCATATTGAAGAGTTGTTCAACTCCACAGAGCAGTGAGGTAAGTTTTTCTCTGTTTGACTGCATGGCAAGTCTTGCAGTTGCGGCAGCTGCATTTTCTTCCGTAAGTTGTTGCTGGATCCGATTCAGTTCAAAATTACGCTTGTTTGCACGTTTTGATTCCAGATTAGTTTCCTCTTTGATAGAGTCACGCAACTTATCTACCTCGGCATGCATAGTCTCAAACGCATCGTTTAAATCCATCGTATAACAATACAGAGCAAAATTCTCTTCTTCTCTCCGTACTATCAGTTCAACAAGACTTTTAAAATCCGAGAAGCCACAAAATGCTTTAATATCGGTTAAAACTCGCCAGTAATGTTTGACGAGATTTTCTTTTTCTTGCTTTCTTAAAAGTCGTTGATTAGCTCGATCATCATCTAACTCTTTCATGAGCCTTATTTGACCTTTTTTACCAAGGTATGTCTTGAGAGAATTTTCTTGGCCTAGTTTCCTTTTCAAGTCGGCCATCTCTGCAGCTCGTATCAAGCGGTTATTCTCATTTGCCTCCACTAAATTACGCAGGCGAACTTGATCTTCCTCCCGTTGATCATATGCCAATGTCGCCAATTCGACTAAATCCATCATTATTTTCTTGCCTTCAACCAGTTTACCAATCAAATTTCTGTAGTCCTTGCGAAAAGTATCCCTAGCTTTAAAATAATGTTCAATTTCATTTCTTGCTTCGAGATTCTCTGTCGTCAATTTATTGTACTTCTGGTTTGCGGCATGGAGCTGATTTTCAAGAGCAGCTACCTTTCTCTCAGATTTGATAATTCTTTGGTGTATTTGATAATCTGTGACAGACTTCAGACGTAGTTTATTCGCCACTTTCTCCAAGCGGTTGATTTCTCTTGCAAGTTCCTGCAAAAGAACTCGTCGTTTGTTGATTTCTTCGTCAATTGAATTGCTTTTTTCAAGTGAGTTTCCTATTTCAGCAATAACACGATCGTCTAAAGCTGTGTTGGTAGGATTTTTAGCTACAGTCAATTGCACCATGACCTCGTGTTTGACATCGCGAAGTTTGCTGATTACTGCGAGCTGGCGTTCGACCATGAAACGTGACTCGCCCGAAAATGCCGCAGTGTCGCTCTCCATCATGCCACAGCGACGTTGTAGGAACACATATTCGGACTCTTCGGCTTTTTCAATTTCTTCTCCACTCGTCAGCTCCATTATGGGTTTAGAAGTTCACAGCTCGAAAAATAATATTGAAACAAAATTGATCAGGTCTAGCCGTTTGATTTGAATGAAAAAAATTGAAGATAAATAGCAAAATCAATTGAAAATTGAAAAGAATCAGTATGAGGTCTCTTATTCCATCAAGTACGGATATGGATAATATGGATCGAGGTTTTGATCGCTGATGAGTTGGGACTTTCAATAATTTCGAGCAAACACGAATAATTTAAGTTTTTAATTCTTAAACAAGATGTACTTTTTATAATTTCAAGTTTCCAAGCCAAAAAATCACTTTAAAATATATATACTGAAAAATTTGTTACATTATATCCATGACAGTATTTCTGACAGTATCCCTGATTGTTGAACTCAGTTCGGCTTCTTTGTTTAGAATGTGTTAATTATAATGACAAAAAACTATGCCTATACATAATTCTATTAGGCCTACATCAGGGATCGAGTAATATTTGAAAGCATGGCTATAATTGAACATATTTTGAATAAGATACAAAAATCAAATAACCTAATTATAACGACTATATAAGGGATGGCTGAATCTCTACCCCTTGGAAAGTCGTCACTCGTTCAAGTCATCACTCAGAAAGTCGGTTCTTATATATAATTAAATGTATTAACTACATCTCTACCCCTCGGGATGTCTGTTCCATGGAAACTCGTCCCCCGCTGTTTAAATATACGAAAACAATTACTGAAACTGGGTTCTGTGGAAAGTCTTCCCCACCCAAGGTCGTCACCAATAATATTACATCTTTCGTTGCCGTGAGTTTTACGACTGAAATCTGTTGCAATAATTTTGTGAAGCGACTATATATATGAACACGTGTATTTAGATTCCAGTGGAAACACTTGCGGCAACGAGAGATGTAATATTATTGGTGACGACCTTGGGTGGGGAAGACTTTCCACAGAACCCAGTTTCAGTAATTGTTTTCGTACATTTAAATGGCGGGGGACGAGTTTCCATGGAACAGACATTCCGAGGGGTAGAGATGCAATTAATACATTTAATTATATACTAGGAAAACGCGGGATGCGCGTTGTTAGACGAGCTTAGGGGTATAGAAATCTAGAATGAAAAATAATTTGTCAACCCAATCTACATCTACAGACCTTGGATCACTCCAAACGTTCAAAAACCTTACGAGAATCAGTTATGTCACGGCCTTCCTCTTCATTCATTTCAATCGTTTTGAATTAATTGGTGACACTTGTTGCTATAGATTTAATTGGTTCCCGTAATAGCCTAAATTGATGGGAAAATGCTTTATAAATGCGTTTTCTTCGTTATTTCTCATCCGATTGATGCGAAAAATCTCTCAAAATGTGCTTAATAGTTTCCTTTATATTCGGCGAAAATTTGAGAGGTCTTGAAAAATTTTGATTTTTCAAGTATTTTCCTCCGGGTTATTCTAATGGGGATTTTTGAAATTTCTAAAATTCATAAAAAAAAAGTTACCACCCGATAATGCCACAAAACTATACAGATCTAAGTTAGATGAGGAACCATGACGAAAAAAAGTTTGAAGTTGATAGCTGTAGCCGTTTGACCTGTGGAGAACCGACAAAAAAACATAAAAAAAAAAATAAAAAAAAAAAAAAAAAAAAAAAAAAACATAAAAACGAACACCAATTTTTTTCAGTATGTCAAATTGAATCCTCGCTAAAGCTCGTCTAATAAGAACCGACTTTCTGAGTGACGACTTGAACGAGTGACGACTTTCCAAGGGGTAGGGATTCAGGCAACCCCTATATAAACACGTAGTTGTTATATACTAGGAAAACGCGGGATGCGCGTTGTTAGACGAGCTTAGGGGTATAGAAATCTAGAATGAAAAATAATTTGTCAACCCAATCTACATCTACAGACCTTGGATCACTCCAAACGTTCAAAAACCTTACGAGAATCAGTTATGTCACGGCCTTCCTCTTCATTCATTTCAATCGTTTTGAATTAATTGGTGACACTTGTTGCTATAGATTTAATTGGTTCCCGTAATAGCCTAAATTGATGGGAAAATGCTTTATAAATGCGTTTTCTTCGTTATTTCTCATCCGATTGATGCGAAAAATCTCTCAAAATGTGCTTAATAGTTTCCTTTATATTCGGCGAAAATTTGAGAGGTCTTGAAAAATTTAGATTTTTCAAGTATTTTCCTCCGGGTTATTCTAATGGGGATTTTTGAAATTTCTAAAATTCATAAAAAAAAAAGTTACCACCCGATAATGCCACAAAACTATACAGATCTAAGTTAGATAAGGAACCATGACGAAAATAAGTTTGAAGTTGATAGCTGTAGCCGTTTGACCTGTGGAGAACCGACAAAAAAACATAAAAACAAAAAAAAAACATAAAAACGAACACCAATTTTTTTCAGTATGTCAAATTGAATCCTCGCTAAAGCTCGTCTGAAAATAACTCATAAGTTTTTTCAAATTGGTTTTGATATCCTTTATTTATTATACATTGCTTTGCAGTTAATCCATATATTGGTGACAAAGATCCTAATAACTGAATAATATCAAAAATATTGTTCATATAAAAAGACTGTCATCATTGTTAATAGGCATAGTTGATACTAAATGTTCTCTTGCTGTATCAATGCTTTAAACAATTTTAAATTTAATTTTTTGAATCCTAAAAACACATCATCATTTAAATTATTCCAGTCTCTTCCCGTCCGATTTATAAATTAAAATTTCCTGACATCTTTCCTGAAACTTTGAATTTTGACTTTCTTACTATGACTATTTCTGAATTTATATCTTGTGTTTTCCTTCATTATTTTAGTACCAATTTATTCCAGGCCCCGTAGGCCGGTAGTAGTTACATAATCTGGATATTTCCCTTCTATTCTCTAGCAATGACCACCGTAATTCCTTAACCATTTCCGATGGTCTTTCCAGCTTCCTTATATATTCACCTTTCTTGTTGATGTCAATCTTCCATCTTCTAACCCATTCCTATCACCCTCGCTGCCAATCGTTGAACTTTTTCTATGTCCTTAACCTGTCCTACTTTATGTGGGTCCCAAACAGATGATGCATACTCTAATATGGGTCTTATCAATGCCAAATACGCCTTCTCCTTAACTTCTCTTAATACCCCTCTCAACTGCCTTGTTACAGAATTTAAATTATTTATACCTTCTTCTGAGACTATATCTACATGGTCTTCCCACCCAAGATCACTATTGAATACAACTCCCAGATATTTGTAGCTACACACATTTTCAAGGTTTTCACTTCCAATTTTATATTCTCTCTGTATTTTCCCTCATTGAAACTGATCAATTTACATTTATTCACATTTAATTCCATTTTATTATTACTCACCCAATTGTCTATCATTTTTAAATCATTTTGTAAGTGTATTTCATCTTCCACCCCAATAACCTCCTGATATACCACACAGTCATCAGCAAAAAAACTTATTTTAGAACTTATATTCACACTGATATCTTCAACGAACAAATTAAAAAGAATTGGACCCAGTACACTTCCTAGTGGCACTCCGGATGTAACATCTGCATGATCTACTCCATTCACCTCAACTCGTTGAACTCGATCACGAAGAAAATCACCTATCCAATTTAGTACATCCAATTTCATTATTATTGTACCAAAAGCTTCTTTCATAGCAAATAATGATCCACCTTGTCAAAAGCTTTTCTAAAATCTAAAAATACTGCATCTACTCGTCCACCCTTATCTAAAATTTCGGATAAGTCAAACTGGAATCCCAAAAGTTGGGTTTCGCAAGAATAACCATTTCTAAACCCATGTTGTTTTTCCGAAAGCCATCCTTTTCGCTCAACAATATCCTTCATCTTGACATTTATCATTCGTTCCATTACTTTACATACCGATGAAGTACACTCTGTTTTTCCCCTACCTCCGCCTTTATAAATTGGTATTCTATTCTGAAGGTAATTTAACTTGTTTTAGCGGTAAGCTGAAAATCTTTACAAAATATGGCACTATACTTTTCCCAGCAAGTTTAATAAATTCATCAACAATACCGTCCATTCATGGAGACTTTCGATTCTTTAAATTATTCACTTCCTTCATCTCCTCTGTGTACGTAATATATTCATCTTCTCCTTTTTTTAAAAGTCCCTCAAAAGTATATCCTTCTTTGAATCCCTGTCTACAAATATCTGAATATTGTTGATTTAAAACATTGCTGGCTTATGTCCTTATCCCTCTCCCATTTTTGATTCTCTTTATCAACCAGTGTTGGCAAATTCCGGCTGCTATCTTTCAATCCTGATACATATTTATACATCCTATTCCAACTCTTTCAACTATCTTTTTCATCAAACATCTTGCATTCTTGCATGAAACGTTTTTTCGCAACTTTTTTCGCTTTATTCAACTGTTTCCTTTGCTCTTTAACAATTCTCTCTTAGCCTTGTTATAAACTATTCTGCATTTTCTTTTCAATCTTTTTATATCTCTATTGTATAATATAGGCCTACAGGATCAGAATTTTCCTTCTTGATCTTTGATGAAATCAAAAGCTCTTGTATATTTGCCACTAACAATCTGAAACTTTTCCAAACTTCATCTATATCCTGTTCTCCCATCATACTCCATACTTCGTATTGTTGTACAAATGCCATTCTGATCTCAATTCGTTTTGCTTTTCCGTAGCACCAAACAGTTTTACCTTGTTATTTCTGTTTTTTGTGACAAATTGCAAGGGTGACAATAGGAATTTTATGATCAATGCGAGTTTCCTATCTAGAATTTGATCACTCACTTTAAATTATATCATTTCCTAAAATATTAAAGATGATTGGATGAGCGAAGCGAAGACTCAATTTCGCCATACCCGAAAAAAGTGACTGTTTTTTTTTTTGTTCGCGCTCCACAGGTCAAACGAAAATTTAAAATCAGTTGAAACTTAGCATACACAAGTGTTATTATCTAATTCGATACTGTATAGTTTTGAGGCGCAATCGGTTGAACCACTTCTGAGAAAACTCATTTTAAAGTTTTCAAAAATCCCATTAGAATAACCCAGAGGAAAATATTCGTGAAATAATTTTCATCCGAAACATTTCAAATTCTCAGGAAATTTCAATATAATAATTATACACATTATTCCGAACTTTCACACAAATCGGATCAGCCGTTTTGATGTAAAACAATATATAATGTAATTTTTGTGAATCACTCAAAGCTATCAAGATACCAATTAAATCCAAGCCACAGGTGTCACCTCCTAAATGTAAACGATTAAAACAAAGCCTACTTTATTATTGATGAGCGTAGCGAAGTCTCCATCCCACTCTTATAGGGCTTTGTCTGTGTTTTTTTTTTTTTTTGTAAGCACTCCACAGGTCGCAAGGGTTGACTGATCAACATGAAACTTTTTTTGTACACGCAAACTCATCCAACTTAGAACTGTATAGTTTTTGGGATGAATCGGTCGGACCGATTTTGAGAATCATCATCTCAAAGTTTCTAAAAAACCCCATAAGATTTGTCTGGGCGGTAAATGTTGTAAAATAAAATCTCTCAAAATGGGATGAAATTCTCTCTAAATGTGTATACATGGATTTTACACATTATTACGATTTTTAAGCAATTCTGATCAGTCGTTTTGAAGAAAAAAAATAAAATGACTGATAATATTCATAAAATATATCATAAAAATTGTGACGTCGAGATTCACTGCTTTCTAGATTCAAGAGTTGACCAACAATGAAGTATTTTTTATATGCGTCAAGGTGTGTAGAACACCAGAGTCAATGAAGTGGCAAGAGTAGAACTACTTTAACGACTTTAATAGCTTGTTCAGATATCAAGGTGTGTAGAATACCAGAGTCGATAAAGTAGCAAGGGTAGAACTACTTCAAGGACTTTTATACCTTATTCAGATATCTCGCTCATCTTGCAACGCATATTTCGCGTTTGACTAGTCATAGAAATTAATAATGGAAAATAAGATGGCAGTGATGTAATGGTTTGGATCTCAAGGTGGGAAGTCTAAAAAGTGGGAAGTCACCAGGCATAGATGGGGTGCAAAGCGATCTCCTGAAATTAGCGGGTAGGGGGGTTGTAGGTTATTTGCTAAGGTTGTTCCAAGCCTCACTCACAGCAGGTAGAGTACCGCAAGATTGGAAAAAAGCGGAGGTGGTTCCAATTTCAAAGGGAGGGCAAAGGGGCAGGGTAGACAACTACAGGGGAATCAGTTTAACGTCACATGTATGTAAGATGATGGAAAGGGTAGTTATAAAGAGAATAATGGAGAAAGTAGATGAACATAGGGGTATTTCGGAAGTGCAGCATGGGTTTAGGAAGGGGTATTCATGTGAGACACAGTTGTTAGGTTTTGCGGAAGAGCTGGCAGGGGTAGTAGACAAGGGGGGCTGTATTGATGCAGTGTTTTTAGATTTTGAAAAGGCTTTCGACAAGGTAGATCACACTATATTATTAGGGAAGATGAAACTGTCCATTGGGAATGCTGGGTTAGTTAATTGGATTGGAAACTTTCTTCAGGATAGAGTTCAAACGGTTCGAGTAGGTTCGGAGGTTTCAAGTGAGGTTAAGGTTACGTCAGGAGTTCCACAGGGTAGTGTGCTAGGTCCGTTATTATTTGATTTATATATAGATGATCTGACTAGGGTTGTTAATTCGAGAATAAGGTTATTTGCCGATGATTGTGTGGTATATAGGGAAATCAATACAGAGGAGGATGTAGTAGCTATTCAGGCAGATTTGACGGCACTTAATTGTTGGGTTCAGTTGAACAAGATGGGGTTAAATGAAGGGAAGTGTAAGTTAGTCACCTTTGGTAGGAGGAGAGTGAGGGCTGATGTAGTGTATGATGTAGGAGGGAAGTCACTTGAGTCAGTGGAAAATTATAAGTACTTGGGGGTGGTATTTGATAGACGTCTAGGGTGGGGGAGTCAGATTGAGAGAATAGTAAAAAAGAGTATAAATGCACTAAACTTTGTAATGAGGCAGCTTAGGGGGACAAGTATGGAGATAAAGGAAAAGGCTTATTTCTCGTTAGTGCGTCCCATGGTGGAATATGCTAGTTCAGTTTGGGATCCTTATAGATTAGGTGAGATAAGGGATGTGGAAAGGGTGCAAAGGATTGCAGTTAGAAGGGTTACAGGTAGGGTTAGGAGGTGGAAATGGGGGGAGAATGAAAGGGGGGAGAGGGGGAGAATATTGGAGAGTCCATCTGAGATGATCCGAGACTTGGGATGGCGGGAATTGGAAATACGGAGAAAGGAGGATCGGATCTGTAATTTCTTCAGGGTAATGGAAGGAGAAGGGGGCTGGGGAGAGTTGAATAGGTTGATTGAAAGGAATGAGTCAGGGTATGGGGGTAGGCGAAGTCATGATAGAGCAGTAGTTATAAAGGGGGCTAGATTAGATGTCGGTAAGTTCTCTTTCTTGAATAGAACAGGTAGGGATTGGAATGGGCTTAGTAAAAGTATACTTGAGGAGGATGAAATAGGGTTGAAGCTATTCCGTCAGAAGGTTAGGGAGGCGATAGGATAGGATTGATAGGGAACTTGCCACCGCGCATTTATGTGCAACTGCAAGAGTTAATAATAAATAAATAAATAAGGTGTATATATATAATAACCAATCCAAAGATAAGGTGATATGTTCCAGCCGAGATGCATTGAGGGTTGCGTTTGCCCGTTTGCAAACGTTTCCCAGCCGCAAACAAACCCTCTATGCATCTTGGTTCCAGCTCATCCATCAACGCGGCAACACACAACGCGTTTGCCTATTATTTGTCAATTACTGTCTATCAAACCTTATCTTAAATATGTGTATAAAAAATGTAATAGTGAAATACTAAATAAATGAATATATTATTGAACTTATAATATAACTGATACAACATTGAACCTCTGTCCCTAACCACATATCTCCTGGTCTAATAAGAATAACATCAAGTGTATTAAATATAGGATACTGCTATTCCCACTACCCGGTCGTGCCACTACCCACTCACCGCGGTATATTACCTCACCGTTGCCCTTGTACCTTCGGTTAATGTTTGTATGAAATCATTGTTAACAATATGCTTCACTATACTTTGTTGTTTTCCCCTTATCTGCCATTTCCTTCGGGTATCCAGTTCACACCTGGTAAATTAAAATCCCCTCCTATAACTACCTTTCCTTCCATACGAACTTCTTCGACCCTCTCCCTCAATATGTCCAGTGTGTCTTTACTATCATTTGGTGGTCTGTAAACCGCAAAAAATGTATTATTTCACACCCTATTGACAGGTCAAGTCTCATTATCTCAGCCTCCATTTCCTTCAATATCAACGTTCCTGACACTCCTCTTTTGATGGCCACCATTATTCCTCCCCCATGCTTATTTCTGTCCCTTCGAAACATAGCATATAAATAACCACCAACCAATAACTCCTTGTCCGTATATCCCTTGTCAAGCCAGGTTTCCACTGCAACTACCACTTCAGTATACTATGAGATGAGCTCATAATGAACACTACTATGCTGCCGGTAAATTATGATAATAGACCCCCATCCATTATTTCAAGCAACATTTTTCAAGATGCCTGTACAATATTTTCAAAATAAAACAGTTTAATCTAAATATATTTGTGTTGATGATGGTTTGAGAGTAAATAGACAAGAGACAATAGAACTCGCTGCTATTTGCTTTGTGTGCTTATAGCAAGCTTTTATAGCCCATTTGCATAAATAAAATATTCTTCAAGTTCTGGTAGTCTTGATGAGTGTTCAGTATTTGTTAGATAAGTACCGATATAGCGAAGATTTCCATTTCACTTATCCATACAAACTGGGCTGTGTTTTTTTGTGCGGCATCCACGTCAGATAAATAAATTATCCAATCGACATGGAAACTTCTTGGAACATTGACATCATACTAGAATAGATTAGTATTGTTTTTGATCAGAATCGGTTCAGCACTCTGTTAATTAATAATATTTGATATTAATTACTATTTACTATTCTGATGAACACTTCATATCAAATCGAACAAAATTTGTACTGAATATCATCGTCGTTTTAATACATGTTTCTATCAAGTTTTAAAAATTTGGTTTGGTATAATTAAGGAAAATGGCTGTATAGTGTATATGTTGTGAAAAGGAGATGTGAAGAGTTTTGAGCTCATTGGGGATGATCAACAAGTTGGGCTGTATAACAGAGGCAGTGACGAGACTTGATAATTTCAAAATACATGTGCATATAAGTAAAGTATATCAAGATATAAAAATATTTCACACAAATAACTGGCTCGTCTTGCCATGCATATGCTGCTTTTTCTGAGTTAGTATTAACACAATACTGTACTGACACGGCTGATCAGTCGCTATAGCGTGCTGAACAGTCCTTAAGGGGAGCGCGGGGTTCGATTCCCGCGAAAGTCGACCGACCCGAGAGAGAACTTTCGTGGGATATATAAATTACTCAGTATATATAATAAATAAAAGTATAGATGGCAGAAAATATGTAATCGTATTACACTTTCATAAAATGCCCAATATTCATAAACCATATTTTAGAAAAATATTGGTATTTTCCTGCAACATATTTATTTATGAACAAATTACATTTACAAAAAAAAATAAAACGAAAACAGGCCTAGTGGTTATACAACAAAAAATAGTGATTCTCATAATATCCACACAAATATGCTCAAGAAGATGACTGTGGGTTATCCGATCATCAGACTTTGGTTTGATCCTCAGGTTTGATGATCATCCCTCAATAGTGGCACTCGCATTCTATAGTAGCTGATTCAAAAGTTCAATTCATCAGTTGATACTGTGAGTGAGCTATTAATTGGTGGTTTTGAATGGTCACCTTGGGCACCAAGCTTTTAATCAACCAAATATTATGATTCACTGCCATCTAGATATTTTTTGAGCTCATGCATACCAACAAAATATATATAGGCCTACATTCATTTGGGCTCAGAATTGACAAGAAAAGAAATGGAACCTACGAATACATTTATAACGAAACGTAATTGGAATAATTCTGGACAAACGCGTTATGTGTTGCCGCGTTGAACATATCAACTTATCTTTGGATTGGTTATTATTTATACCGTATATACACCTTGAGATCCAAACCATTACATCACTGCCATCTTATTTTCTACTATTAATTTCTATGACTAGGCAAACGCGTTATGTGTTGCCGCGTTGATGGATGAGCTGGAACTTATCAATTTATCTTTGGATTGGTTATTATATATATAATAATAATGATAATAATAATTCTTATTGTCCCCAAGATCCCAAGGATATACAGACAGTCATGATGTTATTATATACAGTTATTACATGCACATATATATATATATATATATATATTTTTTTTTTTTTGAATACATATTAACATTAAAAATAACAATTAAAATAACATTGGAAAAAAAAACAGTTGAAGTACACTCATAATGATAATCGGTCATTATATATGGGAAAAATACAAACACTGATTACAGACAATAATCTCTATATGAGTAAAAACACTTGTCTATTAAGTATGTCTTGAGGCATTTTCTGAACTCATCACCTTTTTTCTTTTTTGAGAAAAGCGGAAGTGCATTTAAAAATGTTGAGCCCATGTGAACGGGATCTTTCAGATATATATTATTTTTGAAGCGTTCCAATCTTATGTTCGTTTTGTTACGTGTATTGTAATCGTGGATAGTTTCACTGTTCGAGACCAAATGGGAATTTTCAATTACATGCAGAATTGTAGAGTAAATGTATAAACTGGGTAAGGTAAGGATTTTAAATGATTTGAAGAGATTAGAACAAGCGTCTTTGTAAAAAACTTCGGCACAAGGGTTATAGCTCGAATTTGCCATATATCTTACTGCACGTTTTTGGAGAATAAATAGTCTCTTGGTGTGAGTGGATGCACCCCACATAATGATCCCATATTGAAGCAACGATTAAATATGTGCAAAGTAGACCATTTTGACTACCCGAATGTTAGTATGCTGCATGAGCTTCTTCAAGAGGAAGCAACCTGAATCAACCTTATTACATACTACATCTATATGCTCGCCCCACTCTAGGCGATTATCTAGTATTAGGCCCAGAAATTTGGGCTCTGTGTGAGCTTCAATACTTTTCCCCTCTAGTCTTACTAACGGACTATTCATAATATCGGTTTTCCTCTCCAGATCAAATCTCAAGAGAACTGTTTTATCCTGGTTTAAGAAGAGATTATTATCGAAACACCAGGTTTCCATACTATTAACAGCCATGTTTGTTTTTGCAACTAAATCATTGTTATACGAGCTAATTAAATGAGTCGTGTCGTCTGCGAACAGGGTCAGTTTACCGTCTTTTACCACACTGGGCAAATCATTTGTGAAGAGAAAGAATAACAAATGAGCTATGTTAGACCCCTGAGGCATGCCAATATTTGTTGTTCTCTCCTCAGAGTATGAAACATCGGTACCATTTCCTTCTACATATACGTAAGATTTCCTATTAAATAGATAAGATCTGACCCAATCATTGGCCACCCCTGATATACCAAGCATTCTTAATTTTGATAATAAAAGTTCGTGATTCACTGTGTCAAAAGCCTTGGTGAAATCGTAAAAAACACCGAATGACTTCTCGTTATTTTCAAAGGCAAACAACACTTCACTGATAAAACTCTGTATTGCGGTATTAGTTGATTTATGTTTAGTAAAACCATTTTGATTTGTGTTAAGTAGCAAATTAGATTCTAAGAATGAAATTATTCTTGAGCAGAAGGCTTTTTCAAATAATTTTGAAAAGTCAGATAGAACTGAAATTGGTCTGTATAACTATTCATTTTCTTTCTATCCCCTTTCTTGAACAGTGGGATTATTATGGCACATTTTAGTGAAGTTGGAAAAATGCCCAGATTGAAAGAATTGTTACTGATATATATTAATGGTTTCGAAATATAAGTTGCTACGTGCTTAATTATATTGCATGGAATATTGTCCATACCTGAAGATTTTTTGACACTTATTTTGTCAATGATTTGATAATATTCTTTTGCAGTCAATGGCGTTAAAAATATAGGTTTATGTATAAGCCTCTCTGAATGAGAATTCGACTTTGGTCTATTTTGGGTCAGCACTCTTGAGTCAACAAGATTATCAACAATATTTCCAAAATAATCACTGAACATATTCGCAACAAGTTTTGTAGAAGAAATTAAATTATTTTTATCATCTTCTAGTGTGATAGCTAATTGCTAATTGCCTTTCAGCTACTTTAACGTTCTGGTTTTGATTTATTAGACGAGCTTTAGCGAGGATTCAATTTGACATACTGAAAAAAATTGGTGTTCGTTTTTATGTTTTTTAATTTTTTTTTATTTTTTTTTTGTGTTTGTTTTTTTTATGTTTTTTTGTCGGTTCTCCACAGGTCAAACGGCTACAGCTATCAACTTCAAACTTTTTTTCGTCATGGTTCCTCATCTAACTTAGATCTGTATAGTTTTGTGGCATTATCGGGTGGTAACTTTTTTTTTTATGAATTTTAGAAATTTCAAAAATCCCCATTAGAATAACCCGGAGGAAAATACTTGAAAAATCAAAATTTTTCAAGACCTCTCAAATTTTCGCCGAATATAAAGGAAACTATTAAGCACATTTTGAGAGATTTTTTGCATCAATCGGATGAGAAATAACGAAGAAATCGCATTTATAATGCATTTCCCCATCAATTTAGGCTATTACGGGAACCAATTAAATCTATAGCAACAAGTGTCACCAATTAATTCAAAACGATTGAAATGAATGAAGAGGAAGGCCGTGACATAACTGATTCTCGTAAGGTTTTTGAACGTTTGGAGTGATCCAAGGTCTGTAGATGTAGATTGGGTTGACAAATTATTTTTCATTCTAGATTTCTATACCCCTAAGCTCGTCTAACAACGCGCATCCCGCGTTTTCCTAGTATATATATACACCTTGAGATTCAAACCATTACATCACTGCCATATTATTTTTCATTTTTAATTTCTATGATAGTAAAGAAGGCTTTGTTTTTATCGTTTACAATTAAGTGGTGTCACCTGTACCTTGGATTTAATAGGTATCTTGATAGCTTTGAATGATTCATTAGACGAGCTTTAGCGAGGATTCAATTTGACATACTGAAAAAAATTGGTGTTCGTTTTTATGTTTTTTTTTTTTTTTTTTTTTATGTTTTTTTGTCGGTTCTCCACAGGTCAAACGGCTACAGCTATCAACTTCAAACTTTTTTTCGTCATGGTTCCTCATCTAACTTAGATCTGTATAGTTTTGTGGCATTATCGGGTAGTAACTTTTTTTTTTATGAATTTTAGAAATTTCAAAAATCCCCATTAGAATAACCCGGAGGAAAATACTTGAAAAATCAAAATTTTTCAAGACCTCTCAAATTTTCGCCGAATATAAAGGAAACTATTAAGCACATTTTGAGAGATTTTTCGCATCAATCGGATGAGAAATAACGAAGAAAACGCATTTATAAAGCATTTTCCCATCAATTTAGGCTATTACGGGAACCAATTAAATCTATAGCAACAAGTGTCACCAATTAATTCAAAACGATTGAAATGAATGAAGAGGAAGGCCGTGTCATAACTGATTCTCGTAAGGTTTTTGAACGTTTGGAGTGATCCAAGGTCTGTAGATGTAGATTGGGTCGACAAATTATTTTTCATTCTAGATTTATATACCCCTAAGCTCGTCTAACAACGCGCATCCCGCGTTTTCCTAGTAACTAGGAAAACGCGGGATGCGCGTTGTTAGACGAGCTTAGGGGTATAGAAATCTAGAATGAAAAATAATTTGTCAACCCAATCTACATCTACAGACCTTGGATCACTCCAAACGTTCAAAAACCTCACGAGAATCAGTTATGTCACGGCCTTCCTCTTCATTCATTTCAATCGTTTTGAATTAATTGGTGACACTTGTTGCTATATTTAATTGGTTCCCGTAATAGCCTAAATTGATGGGAAAATGCTTCATAAATGCGTTTTCTTCGTTATTTCTCATCCGATTGATGCGAAAAATCTCTCAAAATGTGCTTAATAGTTTCCTTTATATTCGGCGAAAATTTGAGAGGTCTTGAAAAATTTTGATTTTTCAAGTATTTTCCTCCGGGTTATTCTAATGAGGATTTTTGAAATTTCTAAAATTCATAAAAAAAAAAGTTACCACCCGATAATGCCACAAAACTATACAGATCTAAGTTAGATGAGGAACCATGACGAAAAAAAGTTTGAAACTGATAGCTGTAGCCGTTTGACCTGTGGAGAACCGACAAAAAAACATAAAAAAAAAAACATAAAAACGAACACCAATTTTTTTCAGTATGTCAAATTGAATCCTCGCTAAAGCTCGTCTAAAAATTACATTATATATTTTTTACATCAAAACGGCTGATCCGATTTGAGTGGAAGTTCGGAATAATGTGTATCATTATCAGATTGAAATTTCCTGAGAATTTGAATTCTCTCGAATGAAATATTTTTCCTGAATTTTTTTCTCTAGGTTATTCTTATGGGATTTTTGAAAACTTTGAAATGAGTTTTCTCAGAAGTGGTTCAACCGATCACGCCTAGATCACGCCTAGATACAGTATCGAATTAGATAATGACACTTGTGTGTGTGCCAAGTTTCAACTAATTTTGAATTTTCGTTTGACCTGTGGAGCGCGAAAAAAAGAACTTTATGGTGGAATTGAGTCTTCGCTTCACTCATCCAATAATGAAGAAGGCTTTGTTTTAATCGTATACAATCAAGTGGTGACACCTGTAGCTTGAATTTAATAGGTTTCTTAATAGCTTTGAATGATTCACAAAAATTACATTATATATTTTTTTACATCAAAACGGCTGATCCGATTTGAGTGAAAGTTCGACACAATGTGTATCATCATTAGATTGACATTTCCTGAGAATTTGAATTCTCTCGGATGAAATATTTTTCATGAATTTTTTTCTCTGGGTTATTCTTTCGGGATTTTTGAAAACTTTGAAATGAGTTTTCTCAGAAATGGTTCAACCGATCGCGCCTCCTCAATACTGAACATTATCTAATTGGATAAGGATACTTGGGTGTGCCAAGTTCCAACTGATTTTGAATTTTCGTCTGACTTGTGGAGCGCGAAAAAAAAGTACTTTTTTTTCGGGTATGGTGAAATTGAGTCTTCGCTTCGCTCATCTAATTATTTTTTGTCAGGAAAATGTCCAGTCTCTTATCAAAGAGACTGACTTCTTATCAACTCGATCACAATTCAAATTTCATAGTTGAAATATACTAGGCAAACGCGTTATGTGTTGCCGCGTTGATGGATGAGCTGGAACATATCAACTTATCTTTGGATTGGTTATTATATATATATATATATATATATATATATATATATATATATATATATATATATATATATATATATATATATATATATATATATAGGCCTATATATATATACACCTTGAGATCCAAACCATTACATCACTGCCATCTTATTTTTCACTATTAATTTCTATGATAATAAAGAAGGCTTTATTTTAATCGCTTACAATTAAGTGGTGTCACCTAGTAGCTGGGATTTAATAGGTATCTTAAGCTTTGAATGATTTATAAAAATTACATTATATATTTTTTTTACATCAAAACGGCTGATCCGATTTGAGTGGAAGTTCGTAATAATGTTTATCATCATTAGATTAAAATTTCCTGAGAATTTGAATTCTCTCGGATGAAATATGTTTTCTGAATTTTTTCTCTGGGTTATTCTTATGGAATTTTTGAAAAATTTGAAATGAGTTTTCTTAGAAGTGGTTCAATCGATCGTGCTTCAAAACTATACAGTATCGAATTAGATAATGATACTTGTGTGTGCCAAGTTTCAACTAATTTTGAATTTTCGTCTGACCTGTGGAGCGCGAACAAAAAAAAAAAATAAAATAAAAAAAACATGCACTTTTTTTCGGGTATGGTGAAATTGAGTCTTCGCTGCGCTCATCCAAATGGTAAAAATAGCCCTAATCATAGTAAAAATAATATGCATACATGCAATAAATTTGTCATAATGAACAGAATAATAGTATAGCATCACATTTTAGCATTAATTGTAGTAAAGCAAAATTTAGTCACGTAATTTTAGTCAGTATAGTATAGACTTACTGTTGAGTGTAGTAGGTCTACTCAAATTGTTTCGAATTTAGTCAAGCAGTACTGTTCTCTTCTCAAATTGTTCTGAATTAATTTTGAATGGACATAAAGCATATAATAAAGCAAGTGTAATTTTGAAGGTCAAAAGTTTTTCATGACGAGACTTATGATTAGAAACACAGCTATATCTTTTGAACCTTTTCATGTTTACAGCTACGCCCAGCACGAATTTTACTATTATTTAGATTTTAATTGGTAGACGATCTCGTCATCTCTTGCGAATACAAGTATATAATTCATATCCGGTGTCAAATCATAGTTCACCTGAAACATCTAGGTAACCGCGGTGGACCGATGTATGCAATCATTTGGTGTATTCGCATATTACGAAATGGTATGATATTGAACTTCGAAGTTCGGCTTTATAGTTTATATACATTTCACTTCGCAGATATAATCTTGATTTTTATGGTTGATAGGCTGCAGCTTGGTGCACGAACTTTTCGAAAAAAAGTGTTCGAATAAACTAAAAATAAACCATTTGAAAAATGATGTTGAATTTCGATATTATGCAAGTTTATACAGGCTTATAGCTTAATATTGATGCAATCACAGGTTAGATCAGGTAGGGTAAAGGTTTCGAATTTCGATAACACACAGTTTCAACTCCCGGTTGAATAAATCGACACTGTCAATGTTTTAAAATGTGATTAGTTTAGTAGTTTATTTTGAGAGGAGGAAGACGGAGGAAGATTTTCTCTCAAGCCACGTATAGGCTATACAGGCCAACTGGAATATGAATTATTATTCGAACAGTTTATTTTTCGAACAGTAGCTGTATTTTCGAGCAGTTTCTTCAAACAATTTTTCCAACAGCATTGTTGACCACATATATTCATTTATTGTACACCAAATTTCAATTTTAAAAAGAGCAGCCTGCAAAAAGATTTGATACGCGGACAAACAAAATGAACAATTCACAAATGAAAAAACAAACAATTGTATTGAAGCCGCTGGACCATTTGCGTGAAATATATTATTCAAGTACTATCTTTATCTTGATGAAGCACGCGATTCCCTTTGCAGAAACGATTATCCAGATTAGGAGGGGAGGAGGGCTTTCGAAGCCCCTTGGCTTCTCGAACCCCCTCTTTCACCCCCTGGCCACGAAAAGAAGTACTTCCCATCATAGAGAAGTCAATTTTTAATTTCAAATTCAATTCAATTTATCAATCTTTTTATTCTTCATCTTGACAGAACAGGAGAATAGGAAAACAATACAGACAGTAATAAAGTGAATCAAATATATACATACATGTAGATTAACATTTCAAAATCGAAAAAGAAGAAAAGAACAAGAAGGCCGCGTATAAGAACTAAATCTTGTGTGCGGGCATTCCCAGTAAAAGTTGATATTTATGTTGACGAAACTACTAGGAAAACGCCATATACGCGTTGTTAGACGAGCGGATAGTAATAGTATGTCGACCTTTTTGCCTAACTTTCGCCTACATTCGACAATTGGGTGACATTTAAGTTATAAATGGGTAAAAACTGCTTCGAGTGGTACCAATTTAGCACATTTTATGTTTTTTCTTCAGAATGACTGACTCGATCAAGCTGAAAGTTTCCAGAAATGAGTATCAGAATGTAATTCAACATCACGCAAAATTTCATATTTTGGAAAAATAAAAATATTTTTTTTTTTCCGTTGTGTTATTCTAATGGATATTTTTGAAATTTCTAAAATCATAAGAATGAAAGTTACCACCCGATAATGCCACAAAACTATACAGATCTAAGTTAGATGAGGAACCATAATGAAAAAAAGTTTGAAATTGATAGCTGTAGCCGTTTGACTTGTGGAGAACCGACAAAAAAACATGAAAAAAAATTTAAAAAATACATAAAAAGTAAAAACGAACACCAATTTTTTTCAGTATGTCAAGGGAAGAATTCCGAGAGTTATGTTCGAGTTAGCGGAAAAAGATGGAGCTAAGAGAAGAGTTGGAAGGCCGAGAGAAAGGTGGCAGGAGGGAGTAGAATGCGGTGTAGTCAATCGAGGAGAAAAATGGGAGGTAGTGAGAGATGAGAGATGGTGGGAGGATAGGGAACGGTGGAAGGAACTCGTAGGAAGAGAAGAAGAAGCAGAGGAAAGTAGTGGTGAAGAAGAAGAGGAAGAGGTCGGAACTGGCAGGAACCGATGGAGAGATGAATCCTGCCCTAGATGAATCGGTGGAAACACCCCCTGGCCCAATTTAATTGGTTATCTGGAAAAGATATATATATATATATATATATATATATATATATATATATATATATGTCAAATTGAATCCCCGCCAAAGCTCGTCTAACAATCTGATATTTAATCTGATCTGATAATTTGAGATTTAGGAGTGCCAAAAACTATAGAGAATATATCAATTCATTAATTCAACAATTGGATGAGCGAAGCGAAGACTCAATTTCACCATACCCGAAAAAAAGTACTTTTTTTTTGTTTTTTTTTGTTCGCGCTCCACAGGTCAGACAAAAATTCAAAATTATTTGAAACTTGGCACACACAGTCGTCATCATCTAATTCGATACTGTCTAGTTTTGAGGCACGATCGGTTCAACCACTTCTGAGAAAACTTATTTCAAAGTTTTCAAAAACCCCATAAGAATAACCCAGAGAAAAAATTAATGAAAAATATTTCATCCGAGAGAAATCAAATTCTCAGGGAATTTTAATATTATGATGATACACATTATTTCGAACTTTCATTCAAATCGGATTAGCCGTTTTGATGTAAAAAAATATATAATGTAATTTTTATGAATCATTCAAAGCTATTAAGATACCTATTAAATCCAAGCCACAGGTGACAACACTTAATTCGATTAAAACAATTGATTGAAACAAAGCCTTCTTTATTATTATAGAAATTAATAATCAAAAATAAGATGGCAGTGATGTAATGGTTTGGATCTCAAGGTGTATATATATATATATATATATACAATAATCAATCCAAAGATAAGTTGATGTGTTCCAGCTCATCCATCAACGCGGCAACACATAACGCGTTTGCCTAGTTTATTATAATTGCACGAGCGAAGCGAAGACTCAATTTCACCATACCCGAAAAAAAGGCCAGTTTTTTTAATTTTTATTAATTTTAATTGTTTTGTTGTTAGCCCTCCACAGGTCAAACAAAAATTCAAAATCAGTTGAAACTTGGCATACACAAGTGTCCTTATCTAATTCGATACTTTAAAGTTTCAAGACGCAGTCGGGTGAACCACTTCTGAGAAAACTCATTTCAAAATTTTCAAAAATCCCACGAAAATAACCCAAAGGAAAATATCGTCAAAAATATTTCCTCCGAGAGTATTCAAATTTTCAGGGAATTTTAATATGATAATTATACACCTTATTCCGAACTTTCAGTCCAATAAAATCAGCCGTTTTGATGTAAAATAATATATAATCCAATTTTTTTAAATCACTCAAAGCTCCCAGCAACAGGTGTGGTAACGATCAAAACGAAGCCTTCTTCTTTTTATTATCATCGGAATTGATCAGGAAATAAGATGGCAGTGACATAATTGTTTGGATCTCAAGGTGTCTATATATATATATATATATATATATATATATATATATATATATATATATATATATATATATATATATATATATATATATATATATATATATATATACATATATATATATATATATATATATATATATATATATATATATATATATATATATATATATATATATATATATATATATATATAACCAATTTATTCAAAGATATAAGTTGATATGTTCTAGCCACAGCCTTCTTTATTCAAATCATTCATTTCTTATATCAGAGAAGAATGATCTGTATGAAGAAAGGCTGTGGTTCTAGCTCATCTATCAACGCGGAAACACATGATGCGTTTGCCTAGTTTATTGGATGAGCAAAGCAAAGCGAAGACTCAATTTCGCCCAAGGAAGTTAGATGATTCCACCATACCCGAAAAAAAAGTGCCTTTTATTTTTTATTTTTTTTGTTCGCACTCCACAGGTCAAACGAAAATTCAAAATCAGTTGAAACTTGGCATACACAAGTGTCCTTCACTAACTCGATACTATATAGTTTTGAGGCACAATCGGTAGAACCACTTCTGAGAAACATCATCTCAACATTTTCAAAAATCCCATAAGAATAACCAAGAGGAAAAAATCCGTCAGCAGGCGCTAAATGACCTCGCTGTCGATGCGCCTTAAAACCCTAATATTCATTCATTCAAAATCCGTCAAAAATATTTCCTTCGAGAGAATCCAAATTCTCAAGGAATTTCAATATTATAACTATACACCTTATTCCGAACTTTCAGTCCAATCAGATTAGCCGCTTCGATGTAAAAAATATATAATCCAATTTTTTTAAATCACTCTAAGCTAATAAAAACTAATTGAATCCAAGCAACAGGTGTCACCATCAATTGGAAACGATTAAAACAAAGCCTTTTTCATTATCATATAAATTGATTGGGAAATATGATGGCAGTGACATAATTTTTTTTTCTTTAATTGGGTTTCAACGACGCACTATATTGATTGCTACGATCTATTGGCGTCGGTGGATGATGAATGAGATGATGGGATGATGAGATGAAAGGTTATTTTATTAGGTGTTTTTGGATGGTGAGGAGTCGGTCGTGGCCTGTTGTCAAGGAACAATCTCAGTATCAACCTAAACGACAGAGGGAAACCACGAAAAACCCCTGTCAGGATGGTCGACCATGGCGGGAATCGAACCCCGATCTCCCAAATGACGGTTCAGTGTGTTACCACTCGGCCACGCGTCTCGGTGTGTGTGACATAATTGTTTGGATCTCAAGGTGTAAATATGAATAACCAATCCAAAGATAAGTTGATATGTTCTAGCACATCCATCAACGCGGCAACACATAACTCGTTTGCCATGTATACAAACATGTAGGGCCCTATACCTACAGACACTGATATACAGCACTACAGCACTGGGCTACAGATCTCTCTCTATTTGTGGGCTAGCCGCCATAAAAGTGAAATATATTTCTATGATGTACATATTTCTATATTCATATATATTTCATATATTTCATATTTCATATTTCTATGTATGAAATACATTCATGATGTACATGAATGACTGTGATGTAATTTTTGCCGACATGTCGTAATGCCATGTTTATTCTATTTCAGCCGATTGGAAACACTATGTCTAGCCCAATTTTGATAATATTTTATCATCTGCAACTTATTTTCATACATTCACCTTGTATTTTTATTTATAGATATTTTGTACCATATCTATGACGTCTATAGAATAATGGGCGTTTTGAAATATGTTGTATTGCCTTGTGTGTTGTTGTTTGTATATATTAAGTGTTGACTGTCCATATATATACTATGTACAGTCTTTTGGACGAAAAATGAAAATAAATAAAATACATACATCGATGTAATAGTAGGTCTTTGCAATATATACTTGCCCACCAATACCTATGAGCTAAATCACCAGAACTAATCAAGGTCTTGCAATATTCAAAGAATTCATGTCTCTATATTTCTGTTTGACAAACAATCAAATTATTTCCATATGAATGAAACCAACAAAACATTTTACAGCATCTTACAACATCTAATATTAGCATAATCAACAATAAAAAATATTCCATAGCGTTTCCTATAGCTCAATAGCCATGATATCTTTTGGCTGCTCAGTCTGGGAGAATGACTTCGTCAGCTAGCATGATGGCAGTAATTCTAGTTGTTTTTCTATCCACACTGTTGGTGTTGTTATTGTTGTCTAAAAGTCGCCACTGGTATTTTAGTCGTCAGCTGGTTGGTCCGCGTGCTTTGCCAATCATCGGCAATATTCTACAACTGCAGGGCAATGGCAATCATACTTTCAAACTAATGGTGGCATCAATAAAGAAATACGGTTCCGTTGTTCGCTTTTGGTTAGGACCAAAATTACTAATCATTATCACAGATCCATCGGATGTTCAATTGATACTTGGCAACAATAAGATACGTAACCGTGACCAGATGATGACGAATGCAATGTTGCCATTCTTAGGTAACGGTCTGTTCTCGTCTAGAGATGAAGTATGGAAAACACATCGTAGGTTCATAACTCCTACCTTCCATTTCAAGATCCTGCAAAGTTATGTGGAGATATTCGGCAGCAGGGCGGGGCTTTTGTGTGATATACTTGAAGGGATGTCTGACGGACGAACGGTGGACATTCATCATCACTTGAGCTTGTGCACAATGGACGCGATATGCGAGACGGCTATAGGTGAGTATAGACTATAGATAGAGTATATACTATAAATTTGTTCATTTTTAACTGACATCAAAAACTTGACTCGAAGTCTCCGTACTCCAAAGTCTCCAATTGAGGCTATTTAATGATGAAAATGTAGAATTGTTTTCAGAGTGGCACTATAGTCGCACCACAAGAACGATCTCACAACCACCCCCAGGATATATTATTTATAATGTAAATTGTAATTCATTTAACAAATTGTAAACGTCTAGATCTTTTATGTTGCAAAAAGCAATCTTCGATCTTATTACTGATCTTTATCTTGTTTTTCTACGATTCTTCTGTTTGTTTTCTTTCCTTTCAGATTTTCTCTACTTTTTTTATTCATGTATGCTTCCTTGTCAATTTACCTGAAGTGAAATATACATATATATGTATATATATATATATATATATATATATATATATATATATATATATATATATATATATATATATATATATATATATATATATATATATATATATAGATAGATAGATAGATAGATAGATAGATAGATAGATAGATAGATAGATAGATAGATAGATAGATAGATAGATAGATAGATAGATAGATAGATAGATAGATAGATAGATAGATAGATAGATAGATAGATAGATAGATAGATAGATAGATAGATATATAGATATATATATATATATATATATATATATAGATATATATATATATATATATATATATATATATATATATATATATATATATGTATATATATATAGGCCTATGGCGCTAAATGACCTCGCTGTCGATGCGCCTTAAAACCCTAATTGATGAGCGTAGCGAAGTCTCCATCCCACTCTTATAGGGCTTTGTCTGTGTGTTTTTTTTTTTTTTTTTTTTTTGTAAGCACTCTACAGGTCGCAAGGGTTGACTGATCAACATGAAACTTTTTTTTGTACACGCAAACTCATCCAACTTAGAACTGTATAGTTTTTGGGATGAATCGGTCGGACCGATTTTGAGAATCATCATCTCAAAGTTTCTAAAAAACCCCATAAGATTTGGCTGGGCAGAAAATGTTGAAAAATAAAATCTCTCCAAATGGAATGAAATTCTCTCTAAATGTGTATACATGGATTTTACACATTATTACGATTTTTTAAGCAATTCTGATCAGTCGTTTTGAAGAAAAAAATAAAATGAATGATAATATTCATAAAATATATCATAAAAATTGTGACAGAATTAAGTTGTCGAGATTCACTGCTTTCTAGATTCAAGAGTTGACCAACAATGAAGTATTTTTTATATGCGTCAAGGTGTGTAAAATACCAGAGACAATGAAGTGACAAGAGTAGAACTACTTTAACAACTTTTATAGCTTATTCAGATATCAAGGTGTGTAGAATACCATAGTCGATAAAGTAGCAAATGTTGGACTGTTATTGATGAGCGTAGCGAAGTCTCCATCCCACTCTTATAGGGCTTTGTCTGTGTGTTTTTTTTTTTTTTTTGTTTTTTTTTTTTTTGTTTGTAAGCACTCCACAGGTCGCAAGGGTTGACTGATCAACATGAAACTTTTTTAGACACGCAAAATTATCCAACTTAGAACTGTATAGTTTTTGGGATGAATCGGTCGGACCGATTTTGAGATACATCATCTCAAAGTTTCTAAAAACCCCATAAGATTTGGCTGGGCGGAAAATGTTGAAAAATAAAATCTCTCCAAATGGAATGAAATTCTCTCTAATTGTGTATACATGGATTTTACACATTATTACGATTTCTTAAGCAATTCTGATCAGTCGTTTTGAAGAAAAAAAATAAAATGACTGTTAATATTCATAAAATAAATCATAAAAATTGTGACAGAATTAGGTTGTCGAGATTCACTGCTTTCTAGATTCAAGAGTTGACCAACAATGAAGTATTTTTTATATGCGTCAAGGTGTGTAGAATACCAGAGTCAATGAAGTGGCAAGAGTAGAACTACTTTAACGACTTTAATAGCTTATTCAGATATCAAGGTGTGTAGAATACCTGAATCGATAAAGTAGCAAGGGTAGAACTACTTCAAGGACTTTTATACCCTATTCAGATATCTCGCTCATCTTACAACGCATATTTCGCGTTTGACTAGTTATACCTTATTCAGATATCTCGCTCATCTTACAACGCATATTTCGCGTTTGACTAGTATTCATTCATATAGGCCTATTATTGATGAGCGTATAGCGAAGTCTCCATCCCACTCTTATAGGGGTTTGTCTGTGTTTTTTTTTTTTTTTGTAAGCACTCCACAGGTTGCAGGGTTTGACTGATCGACATGAAACTTCTTTTGTGCACGGAAACTTATCCAACTTAGAACTGTATGGTTTTTGGGATGAATCGGTTGAACCGATTTTGAGAAATATCATCTCAAAGTTTCTAAAAACCCCATAAGATTTGGCTGGGCGGAAAATGTTGAAAAATAAAATCTCTCCAAATGGAATGAAATTCTCTCTATATGTGTACACATGGATTTTACACATTATTACGATTTTGTAAGCAATTCTGATCAATCGTTTTGAAGAAAAAAAATAAAATGACTGATAATATTCATAAAATATATCATAAAAATTGTGACAGAATTAAGTTGTCGAGATTCACTGCTTTCTAGATTCAAGAGTTGACCAACAATGAGGTATTTTTTATATGCGTCAAGGTGTGTAGAATACCAGAGTCAATGAAGTGGCAAGAGTAGAACTACTTTAACGACTTTTATAGCTTATTCAGATATCAAGGTGTGTAGAATACCAGAGTCGATAAAGTAGCAAGGGTAGAACTACTTCAAGGACTTTTACACCTTATTCAGATATCTCGCTCATCTTACAACGCATATTTCGCGTTTGACTAGTATAAATACATATGTACATGAACTTGTTTGAAGTAGTTATCCATTTTGAGTTGATAAGTTAATTTGAAATTATTGCTCTGACTATTAGGCGTCAGGATGAACACGCAGGTGGAAGGAGGCAGTGCTTTCTACTACGCTATTGGACGCGTGTCAGAACTCATTCACAACCGTTTGGTGAAACCGTGGCTGCTTTTGCCATGGTTCTATTCACTTACAAGCGACGGGAGAGAGGCTTCAAAGATGCGCAAGGTAACAGTTACAACTTGATCTACTCGTTTTAATACTGTAGTACCAACACAAAATGTTTCACAGAGGTATCAAACTATTTTATTAAGAAATGCGAGATATAATCCTGAAGTATTTCATACCTTCATTACTGAATGATTCGTATAGTCCTTGGATATAAAAGTTATTATTTTTCTACCTAATGATAAAACTGGATTTTTGAGAGGATGAAGGTAGTAACAATGGATATATATTGCACTATACATTGTACAGCCAATCACCACACCAACAATTGACAGAACACGGTTTATTTGAGCTACTCATTATTGTTCTGCTCTTTCTTTTTGAAGGTGATTAATGACTTCACCGACAATATTATAGCCAAGAAACTGTTGGACTATCGCAGAACAAAACAACGCGTCAACGACCAGAAGGCCGGAGAGAAAGAGGTGAAGACGCTGCTAGATATGCTGATCAAGGCGTCAGAGGACGAAGGCTCTGTGTTGACACAACAAGAGATAAGAGATGAGGTGACAACCGTTGCTGTGGCAGGTGTGGACACAGGAGCGAACACGCTATCGAACATGTGCCTCCTCCTCGGCATGCATCCTCTCGTACAAGACGAGATCTCGAGAGAACTGGACGAGATCTTTCAAGGCGACATACGACCAGCAACAATGGCCGACATCAACCGCATGGAATACACTGGCCGAGTGTTGAAAGAAACGCTCAGGTTCGTTTTTTATACCAACTGATCTGGTTTATTATTTGAACAATTTATTTGAAACAATGAATAGAATATATCAAAATAGATATCAAATGGAATTTCTCTTGGAAAAATCTTGTCAGTATAATGTCGAGTGATAATTCTTGGGCTATAAGTAAATCGGTAGGCATATAGGGGATCTCCCGTATAATATTTACCTGGGATAAACAGCAAGCTGATGTGTCTATACTCTTTAGTGCGCGTCGTTAACAAAGTGTCAGTATCAAGTTGCGTGTATATAGCGGCTAGAGGTTTAGAAATTCGCAAAACCTCGGAGCTGAAGTTTGGTAATGTTTCAATGGGTTGAGACTTGAGAATAAGGGTTGATCACAAGTCATTGACCTATGTGTATCAGACATGAGTTGATACCATTTTAAAATAAATCTGATTAGAGTTCTGTATAACAGGCCCATTTTGAATTTGTGTGGTAATTCCCACTAAAGACTTTCATTACAAACTTCCAGGTTAATACCAGTGGCGCCCGTCCTCGTTCGCGAACTAAATGATGACATCACACTCACTTCCGGCCAAGTGCTTCCTGCTGGAAGTGCGGCCATTGTGTTCAATTATATGGTCCATCGGGACGCGAGGTACTTCCCTGATCCAGAGCTCTTCTTACCAGACAGATGGTTAAACGAAAGTGCTTGCGCGATGACACACCCGTATGCATACATCCCTTTCAGTGCCGGACCGCGCAACTGTATCGGACAGAAGTACGCCATCTTGCAACTGAAGAGCATTATTAGTAGTTTATTGAGAAGGTTTAGAGTCAGTACCGAATACAAGATGGAAGACTTGAAGAAGTTGGATTTAAGTGCATCACTCAAGTTGTCAACTAAATACGAGATTCAGCTACAGAAGAAAAGAACATGAGAAAGGAAGTTCCGTTATGGTCTCACTCAACGGCTATCGTCATTAGATCTTCTATCACTCGTTTTATTTATAAAAGCATCATTGAACTTCTATTAGCAACAATAATATATTGACCATTATTTCCAGACAACCAGCTATGGTGAATAAGAATACTTTGATATTATTCAGGAGTAGTTTTCTGAACGGAGTACACTCGTTGGCTACTTTTATTGAACTCATTTCAAATGGAACTTATCAATAGAAAGAGGCTATACAAGTTTGAAATTACTTCAAATTAGAAAGATTATAATTTGGGATTGCCATATTGGAATTGAGTTAGACTGAACCACAATTATTTGCATTCTTTAAATAGATTGGAATTGAGTTAAAATTGAAAAAAACAAAATAACATTCCCTCAAGTAATTCTGGAATAAGGTCTTTTTGCAGGATTTGATAAAATTTAATAATTATTGGAAAAGTATAAAATAGGGATAGAGATAAAATAGGAAATAAGAATTTCAAACATTCATGTTGAAGAACAAAATGTTTTTTTTTTTATTACAGAGCGGTATGCATATATTAATTCACTGATGTGTGCATGTAGAATTGGACCCCTATGTATATAGGCTAATGAATAAATTAAATGTATAGTTCAGTTGGCTGTGTATTTGTTATGGTGTATTTTTGTAATAAAAGTTGATTTTAAACAAGAAAGAATGAAACAGAAATGTAATATGTATGTATATAGTCTCACGGTGAGTTTGACTTTTAAGTTTGACTATAGTTTGCATAATTATGCTCATATGTTTTATATATGTAGGCCTACAAGTTATGAATTTTTAATAAAACACTGCCGACAATACGATTTCCACTCCTTGGACACAGTTATACAAAGAGCAACAAATGATCAATCATGAGGAAAAATATCGACATAAAAATAGGAAAACGCGTCATGTGTTTCCGCATTGATGGATGAGCTAGAACATATCAATTATCTTTGTATATGGTTGGTTATATATATCCATCTTGAGATCCAAACAATCAAGTCACTGCCCTCCTATTTTATTATATGCTAATTGATTTCTTTAATGATAAAGAAGGTCTTGCTTTAAATTTTTATTCATTTTTATAATAATTGATGTTGACACATGTTGCTTGGATTTAATTGGTAAGATAAATAGAACATAACTATAGATAACATTACATTATATATTTTGCTACATCAAAACGGCTGATTGAAATTTAAGTGAAAGTTTGGAATAATTTGTATCATTATTATATTGAAATTCTGTGAAAATTTGAGTTCCCTCGGAGAAAATGCTTTTCAGGAATTTTCTTCCCCGAGTCAAGTGGGTTTTCTAAGAAGTGTGGTGTAACCGATTGCGCCTGAAAACTATACAGTACAGAATCAAATGAGGACACATGTATGCCAAGTTTCAACCAAATCTGCATCTTCATTTGACCTGAGGAGCGCGAACAAAAAATAAAAAAATTCTTTAACGTACTTTTTTTAGTATTATGAAATTGAGTCTTCGCTTCGCTCATCCAATTATCGTAGAGTAAAATTATTGCTAATTATAACGAATCAAGTACCGTGGCTCAATAAAGCAACTGAAAAACTCTTGTATAGATAAAAGATGGAGATGAAAATAATCATCGATATAATTTCTTAAAGATCTAAGCCTATGGAGGGTAACGTTTACAAACATATTATTCGAGCCCGCACCCGCGTATTGAAACCAATTCGCTGTTGTCACCGCAATTTTCAAATCTCAATTCCCCGATTATAATTATTTTGGGTTTCGGGAGAAATTTATGCATGAATAATATCGTTTGATATCTAGAAAAAACTGAATTTAGGGATACGTTCTATTTGATTATGAAATTATTATTATCTATATTATTACTATACTAGTCAAACGCGAAATATGCGTTTTAAGATGAGCGAGATATCTGAATAGGGTATAAAAGTCTTTGAAGTAGTTCTACCCTTGCTACTTTATCGACTCTGGTATTCTACACACCTTGATATCTGAATAAGCTATTAAAGTCCTTAAAGTAGTTCTACTCTTGCCACTTCATTGACTCTGGTATTCTACACACCTTGACGCATATAAAAAATACTTCATTGTTGGTCAACTCTTGAATCTAGAAAGCAGTGAATCTCGACAACTTAATTCTGTCACAATTTTTATGATAATATATTTTATGAATATTATCAGTCATTTTATTTTTTTTCTTCAAAACGACTGATCAGAATTGCTTGAAAAATCGTAATGATGTGTAAAATCCATGTATACACATTTAGAGAAAATTTCATCCCATTCGGAGAGATTTTATTTTTCAACATTTTCCGCCCAGCCAAATCTTATGGGGTTTTTAGAAACTTTGAGATGATGATTCTCAAAATCGGTCCGACCGATTCATCCCAAAAACCATACAGTTCTAAGTTGGATGAGTTTGCGTGTACAAAAAAAAAGTTTCATGTTGATCAGTCAACCCTTGCGACCTGTGGAGTGCTTACAAAAAAAAAAAAAAAAACACAGACCAAGCCCTATAAGAGTGGGATGGAGACTTCGCTACGCTCATCAATTATTTTATATTACTAGTCAAACGCGAAATATGCGTTGTAAGATGAGCGAGATATCTGAATAAGGTATAAAAGTCCTTGAAGTAGTTCTACCCTTGCTACTTTATCGACTCTGGTATTCTACACACCTTGATATCTGAATAAGCTATTAAAGTCGTTAAAGTAGTTCTACTCTTGCCACTTCATTGACTCTGGTGTTCTACACACCTTACGCATATAAAAAATACTTCATTGTTGGTCAACTCTTGAATCTAGAAAGCAGTGAATCTCGACAACTTAATTCTGTCACAATTTGTATGATATATTTTATGAATATTATCAGTCATTTTATTTTTTTTCTTCAAAACGACTGATCAGAATTGCTTAAAAAATCGTAATAATGTGTAAAATCCATGTATACACATTTAGAGAAAATTTCATTCCATTTGGAGAGATTTTATTTTTCAACATTTTCCGCCCAGCCAAATCTTATGAGGTTTTTAGAAACTTTGAGATGATGATTCTCAAAATCGGTCCGACCGATTCATCCCCAAAACTATACAGTTCTAAGTTGGATAAGTTTGCATGTACAAAAAAAGTTTCATGTTGATCAGTCAACCCTTGCGACCTGTAGAGTGCTTACAAAAAAAAAAAAAAAAAAAAAAAAACACACAGACAAAGCCCTATAAGAGTGGGATGGAGACTTCGCTACGCTCATCAATTACTTGTTATTTTGCTGAATAAAGAAATATATAATCACCATCATCATTAAAATGAAGAAGAAACATCAAAATGATCTGGAGATAAGACGAAAGATAATTAAAATCTATAGATAATTTGGATAATTTATCAATTGATAAGTAACAAAATTATCATCGATATTGACGAAGTAGGCCAATATAATAAACACGATTTGATTTGAACATATTTTGTCACTGTATACTGCGGATAGGCGTACACATGAGACCAAAACATGTCATGGGCAGACATGAGAAAAATACATTTCAAAATGTATACAAGGTAGGCCTACTTCCATATACCGGCACATGCTACGCAGTGGTTAACGCACTCGCTTTTTTGTGAACCGGGAGGTGAAGGGGCATATCGGACCTCGTTCGATCCCAGCCACCGTTCATCTATATACAGTTTTTTTTGTGGTTTCCCTCTGTAGTCTAGGCTAATGTTGGGATGGTTCCTACAATATAGGCCACGACCGCTTCCTTCCCACTATTCTTTCCAGTACCTTAGAAACCTTCATCTCATCATCCCATCATCTCATTAATTATCCAACCGACGCCAATGGAT
>OZ023326.1:63931636-63949136 GCA_964007535.1 Brachyptera risi
TCATTAAAAAATAGTGTTTTCATGAGAAGTAGGCCTAATTGAGTGTACAATTGATTTACATGCATAGCAGGGACATCGTTAGCATTTCTGTATTGGGGCCCGGGGCGCACAGGTTACATGAATAAAATGAACACCCAGTTGGACACATGCCACGCGCAAAAAAGGGGTCTGTATAAAATTACCTCATCGATTTTTTTGTGTATTCACGAACACTAGATATCTTACTAAATTGATTAATATTTCTTAGGAAATGACACATGAATTATTTCAGATCTTATTTTTTTTTTCGTTTCATACGATGATATGTAAGCTCGCTCATCTCGCTCAACCTTGGAATATAGCTATCGTACCGATGGATAGACAACATCGTTGCAGAGCTGTGCAACCAACAATTATACTTTTTTTTTCTTTTTCTTTTTTAATAACATCGAAACTTGATACAACATCATTGTTCCCCAATTAAGGCTATGGATGAAAGATAGGATCGTTTGGACGGGCCACCACAAGGGCGATCTTACTACCCCATTTTGATTACTTAAACCTAATGATCTTCAACACCAGAACTGCGCTGTCTGTGACCATAATTTTTTAAGATATCAACATTCGTGTGTTTATACTGAAAGACTTTTATCTACGGCGAAAATTTTTTGAAAATATGGACATTTTTCAAGAGATTTTTGCGATTCACGAGTGGTTTTGGTGTCTCATAATTGCATCATCATAGACATTTTCGAAGCCATCCCAGTTCTCCCAGCAAAGCCTCGCAGGGAATTTTTTTAAATAGTCGACCCATGTAATTTTTCAAGTGATTTTTGATATTTACAAGCGGTTTTGGAGTCCAATGATTGAATTACTATGGACATTAGCAAAGTTATTTTTAATAGTACCCGGTATAATCATAATGGAAATTTTCGAAGCTATTTTCGCGATTTCTCCCAGCACAATTCCCAGCAGTGATTTTTTTGGAGTATGGTCATTTGTCAAGTTATTTTTGCGATACACGAGCAGTTTCGGAATCTAATAATTGAATCATTATCGAGAATAAAAAAGGAAGTGTAAAGTAGTAGAGTGTATACTGGTACAATTCAGATTAATAAGTCATCAACTCATCATATTTTATTGTGTGTTCATTCGCAGGTCAACATTATACATTTTTAAAGGAGGTTAAGTTATTGGAGGGGGGGGATGTCGTTTGGGGGGGGGGCCTTGAGACCCCCTAACGACGGCCCTGATGAATAGTAGGCCTATGTAAATCTGCCATTATTTTCCAGCTTGAAACTTTCTAATGATACATGCTTGAATCTTAGTTCGGAACTATCCCAATGATTAATAAGCTTGTCACTGTGTTTGATGGCTCGAAACACCCCGTCGTTAGTAGTGAGACACGAAGTGGTCTGAATTCGACAGTGTTCGGGCAAGTTCAAGATCAACAGCAAGTCCTCCTTAAACTCATTGAACTAACTCGGTCTAATCCTAAGTAAGGAACAACTGAAAGTAGGTTAGTAATAATAGTAGCCCCTCAAAAAGATATTTATCCTCAAGGTAAGACATACCCCATAAAAGCTGTCCCTATAACTAAAAATAGTAATAACTAATAACTAACACACCTACAATTCAGTACAGGTTTGTGTATTTATGTAAGATCCATAATATATACCACGACCAACATGAAGATGAAGACAAATTAAAAAAAAAAGATGCTCCTTCAGTATGTAATGTTCGAAGTAATCATCCGTAATTTACATCCCGGCAAATATTAGCTTCTCTAGAAAAAACTAGATCAATGTGTGCTGTATAATGTGTAGCCAAAAACGTCCTCGCGCAAATTGCATAACTATAAGCAAGTAAGCATAGTCCTAATGAAGATCCAAAATTTCACCAAGTTGAAATATTTGATGAGGCTGGAAGGTCTACAAGAGCACTATTAGAAATTTTGAAAAAGAGGAGTGTCCCGAGAAACAAAGGCTCTTCCCCCTCCACCGCGAGCTCTCTTTGCCAACGTATTTGCTCGGAGCTGCAAACCATTGCAGTACTAGATGTGTGACAAGCTGTGTTCGCCGACTTCCAGGTGTTCGTATAAGCGCATAGTTTTTATAATGCATTCAAAGCCGTGGACGTTAATTATATAATAACGTTTTTTTTTTGCAATAACTTTCATAAACAGCTCATTTTTGTCAATTATGATTGATTGTGACAAAAACATTAAATACGAAATATGGAAGAAATGATTCATTCAAGATGAATTGATTAAAAAAATGACATGTATTCGCCATTCATAGAGAGTGCTGCCATTCTGCAGTACTTATACACGAGCCGCCACTGACTATTATTTAACACACATCTCCGTGGTCTGATCCAATAATTGTGCATGCATAATCGTTTCAATTCCCTAATATGACAAACATCAATTTGCAAAAGAGAAAGACCAACAGATGTGATCGTGGACCAATGGCGACGAAACACATTGATAGATAGGGCAGAGGTGGCTAGCCCGCCTAGTCATGCGGGGGTGCGGGGGTGCGAAAAAAGCCCTCATTAATATGAACACTGAATTCTTTTTAAATTTGTGTTGTTTACATTTTCAATGTCTTTTGAGAATAACCCGGTTTTACATTTATTGGAAAATTCCATTGAAATTGAAGCCTTTTTTCACAATCACTGAAAATGTATCACTGAATCTGATGTGTATAGGACTAGATTGCGAGATGTGTATAGGTTATGTTGATGTCTGTTCTCATGAAATCCATTTCCTTGAAACATTCCGTGTGATGACTTGATTCATGAAAAATATGAAATAAAGAAATCTACACAAAATCTGTTTTTCACCACTGAATCAGTAATTTCGTTGAACAAATTTTAATGTTTCATGTACTGCAGTAGGCCTATACTGTACGATATGAAGTAAGATACAGTTTTCACATATACATTTTTAGTTCTTATTATCACATTTACCATTCATTTTGAGGTGATGTCACTTCTCCTCACATATTGAGAAAGTAAAATACATATGTACTTGCAATACCGCTAAGACAATAACAAAATTGAACACAATCTATCATACTTTAAAAAGTGTGTCATACTGATCATGATTAGAATATTCCTAGAAAGTCACAAATGAGGAGAATCTTGGTAAAAATGGAAATAATTTCCACCTAAATGATAAGAAAATTTGAAAACATTCCCCCCCACAGATTTTTCAGCATTGAATACCGTTTCCAAAAGAGTTTTTAACAAATGTTTTTTACCACACATATTTTGAAAACATTTTCACCAAATATTGAGAAAGAATCCATACAAATAAAAAATGTTAAGAAGTACATATTTTAAAAATTGGTTACAAAATTTTCATCATAATGGTTTTTAATTTTCAGCCAGAAATTTTGAAAAATGACCAACAAAAACTTATGGTACCTGAATCTTCATAAAAATGAAAACAAATTGTCGGCAAAATTTTTGTCTGTTCTTGGCCCTGGAGTAAGTCAAATATATCCAACATCACTCCTGTATTAGTGATTGTATTACAATATTGACTGCTCAGGTTTGCTCTCTAACCGCGACGCAACATGGCGGATGCATCGCAAACTGATCACTCCGGCCTTCCATTTCAAGATCTTGGAGTCATACGTGCCGATATTCCAATCCAAAGCAAACATCTTAGCAGACAAACTACATGATAAAGCTGACGGTCGCACAATAGACCTACATCATCAAATCAGCTTGTGCATGCTCGATGCAATATGTCAGACTGCTATAGGTAAGTATATGGCTGGGATTCAAACCCATTACCCATCCTCTTACAATCCAACTAACACGTGGAAACAATTGCCTGCATTTAGGTTATCCATGATATTCCTGTTCTTCAGAATCACAGTTCATAAATGAGGAAATAAAAGTGACCCCACCAAATATAGTTATATAATTAATCATTTCTTGAAAAGAGTCCAGAAACTCAAATACTCTGAATTATTTAAATAAGTAGAATAAGTAAAAAATGAACAAAATGATTAAAATTGTTGTAAATATTCACACGGATATATAAGATATATAGTATTGGATATAGATATGGACATATGGATATATTGGACTTGGGCATTGCTCGAATGGAATGAAGTCGAGATGGTTGATGGCACGGGGTTTGCGAGGTGGGAGCAGTGTTGGGCCAGTTCACTTATAAAATAACTTTTTAAAAGTTCAGTTCACGTCAAATAAATCTATCTTTCAAAAAGTTCAAAGTTCGTTTTCGTGGCTTTGCTGTGAAAGTTCAAGTTCAAATTCGGAAAAATATAAGTTTGTTCAAAAATTCACCTTGAAAATTATATAAAAAAAAAGGGTTCAAAAATAATATATGGATCACCAGGTGACAAGTGATCACATGATGAAATCCCGAACAGGCTTATTATACATTCGGGATAGACCGTAAAATAGTCGATCTCATTTGGAGTTGAGACGGGAAAGTATCGATCGTGTCGAATAGGATATATTATGAGTGATCCAAAATTATGAGCTTTGAAGTGAATGTTTTATACTGTTAAAACTCACAGACTGTGAAAAAAGTTCAAGATCGTCAACTGTAAATGTAAGGCGTTCATTGAAAAGTTCAGAAAATACGAAAGCGTTCATTTTAAAAGTTCGTTACCGAACACTGGGTGGGAGTGAATCACGTGATTTGGGTCTGCTAACCCAATGTTAAATTTCCCGTAACACTGTATTCTTATGGCGGAGCTCAGAGTCGGGCCATATTAGTGACTTGATTCATCGAGTGTTATGACTGATGTAGCAATTCTACTAAGTAATGAACTCTATAATAATCAGCATATCTTTCCACATCTTCTCATGTGACTTACACCCACGCTTTTGTATTTAGTGTATTTACTATTTAGTGCTCTGAGCATCAAAATGCCACTGTCTTGTGCAGCAATAAATTGCAAAGAGAGATCAAATAAATATCGAAATATATCATTTCACCTGTGAGTGTCTGAGTTTTACATTAATAACACTTATGATGATTATTTTCATTGGTGAATAATTGACAGAAATTTACATCGTTCAATAATTTGAGCCAGAATATTTCTTGTTGATACATATAAGGTGAAAAATGTTATGACTAATATGTGATCTATCTCTGCTTTTTTCTGTTTATTATTTTCATCTACAAATTGTGTTCAATTACACATTGCATTAGTGAAAGAAGAATGAGCTAGATGATAGGACGATGAGATGAAAGGTTATTTTATTATTTGTATTGGACAGTGGGAAGAAAAACGGTTGTGGTCTGTATTAAGGTACCATATCCTAAATGATAGAGTCAAATGGAGAGGATAATGATGGACATTATTCATGTTTTAGAAAATTACATCTAAAAAAAGTGGATGAAAAAAAACCGCACACTGGATTTGTATCATGGTTGTATCAAACGAGCAAAGTAGTACAATTAAGTTTTGTTTGTACATTATAATATTGATTTTTCCAATATACAGTAGGTATGAAATGTAATCCATATTGGTTAGGAAAATATATAATAATTATTAGATTCACATCCAAGGTGAGAACGAGAAGGTGTTTTCAAGCAATTGAAAATATCTTTATTATTCCAGAAAATCTAAACAATTTGAGTATAGGGTTTATGAAACACATATAACTATGAAACAAAATGTATTTTGTTACAATGTCCTCATCTGAAAGCATTGTTTCTTCAGAATATATAATCCTTAAAAAGCATAATTGTATATTTTATCAATCCTTAGTGAAACGACTTGACACTTGACAGTTAACAAGTAATTAATATATAACCATCAACCATCACTCACAGTTACTTGACTTAGGCTCAGTATTACCAAGTCCAGTTAGTATTTATCTGAGAGTTGGTGAAAACAAATACCACAGGTAACCATGGTGATAACAAGTTTGAGCTATCAGATAAAGGCTAACTAGACTTGGTAATACCGGGCCTTACCAAATAGTTGGCTTAATTAGGACTTTTATTTGATAAAAAAAAAACACTTATCAAGAGAAATTACATAAAAATCCGATTGAGTTATTCGAATAGCCTCCATTACACTGAAAAAAACGAACACCGAAAAAATCAAACACCGAAAAAAACGAACACCAAAAATCTCGAACACCAAAAAAAACCAACACCGAAAAAATCAAGCACCGAAAAAATCGAACACCGAAAATATAGAACACCGAAAATGTTATTTCTCAGTGTGACTGTACTTGGAGGCAAAACCCGAGTGGAAGGACGATTCAGGGTGGAGTTACGATATTGTTTTGAAAGGGTGGGGTCTACTCCTCTCCTGCCAAAATAATATACTATCATTTGTGAAAAAAACGAACACCATCTCGAACACCGAAAAAAACGAACACAGAAAAAAACGAACACCGAAAAAATCGAACACCGAAAATCTTGAACACCGAAAAAAACGAACACCGAAAATCTCGAACACCGAAAAAAACGAACACCGAAAAAAGCGATTTTTTCACAAATGATAGTATATTATTTTGGCATAAGGGGAGTTGTCCCCCACTCTTTCAAAACAATATCGAAACTCCACCCTGAATCGTCCTTCCACTCGGGTTTTGCCTCTAAGTACAGTCACACTGAGAAATAACATTTTCGGTGTTCGTTATCATCGGTGTTCGATTTTTTCGGTGTTCCTTTTTTTCAGTGTTCGTTTTTTTGGTGTTCGAGATTTTCGGTGTTCGTTTTTTTCGGTGTTCGTTTTTTTCAGTGTTCGTTTTTTTCAGTGTTCGTTTTTTTCGGTGTAATGGCGCAATCCCAGTTATTCACATTAAACTTGGTCAATTAGCCATAATTCCAACATGACATGATCTTTGTTTCTAGGTATCAACATGAACATTCAGCAGAATGAAACCTCTGAGTTCGGTACAGCGGTTATGGACTCGTTGGATCTTGTACATAACCGAGTCTTACGCCCTTGGCTGTTACTTGAGTGGCTTTATCCCATGACAGCTGAAGGCAAGAAGGCCAAGGAAGTTATCAATGTGAGTCAGAAACTATTAATCTGATGTTCATTCACTACTGATATCATATTTGGCAATTGTTAAATCTGTTGGATACAGGCAGATAACAAAGTCAGGTCTCGCTACATCAGAAGGTTAAATTCACTTTCAATAATTTTAAAATTCACTTTAAATTCAACTTTCAAAAAACAGTAATAATTACCGATACTTCATTCTTTTGTATCCAGTGATGGATGAATGGAGAGAAAACACTCATTCTTACATATAAGAAAGGTCAAGTTTGTTGTAGTAGTATTCACTCCATTTTATTCTGAGTGTCAAATAGAAACCAATCAACCTCATGATTCCCGCCCACTTGAAGCGGTATAATTATCGATCAAAATTAAAAGAAATATTGAGTTAATAGTTTATAGAGCTATAGTTATGAGAAATAAAAGTTTCAAGAGACATAGTCTGAAACATAGTTTGAATATAGACACCATCATTGCAAATGTTGAACCTAAGTTCATCAAATAAGTATGAGGTAAGCTGCTGGTTTTCTACATGGTATCATAAAATTACAAAGAGACATCAACATTTTACATAACCCACGATTGATTGTTTCATTTGCTCTAGAGTAAATGTATTCGAGTTCAAATTGTAACATTAACATTTGTCAACATTAACATTTGTTAACATTTGTAACATTTGTCTCATTATTCTACCGTGCAGCATATTAAGGCGTTCAGCGAGGATGTGATTGCCACTAAGCTGGCTGAATACCGGAATGGAACGTCAATTTCGTCCGTCACCAGCGGTTCTGATAAACAAGTCAGATCATTCCTAGACACGCTTATCGAGGCGTCAGAGAAGGAGGGCCGTGTTCTTAGTCCGGAGGAGATACGAGACGAGGTGACAACGATGGCAGCTGCCGGAATGGAGACAACGACCACGACTCTATCTTACGCGCTGGTCTTGCTTGGGATGAACCCGGAATGTCAAGACAGGATAGCACAGGTATAAAGAACATGTTGGTGAAAACATTCCTCTAATGACAATTTTTTAGGGATTTTTTTTTATTGATTTTTTACAAGTTCCGTATGAACCAAAAAGAGCTTTTCGGTATTTACCAAAAAGAGGAGAAAGTAAATAGGCATAGCCTGCAGTAGAAGCCATTCTGGTATTCACTTGAAAATGACTGACACTAACAACATAAGTCAGAATAGATGATTGTCAGGAATAAAAACCTTGTTTTCTGACAATCATCTAAACTGACTTTTCATTCTGAAACACTCCCAAGTGATCTATCTGTCTCAGAATTACCATCTTGATAGTCCTAAATATTATTTTGATTTCAGTTTCATGTTGTTGCTAAAGAAAAAATCTGGGGTAATATTGAATTTTGGTCAAATACACGTGCCAAACTTATGCTCGCATGCTTGCTTTGGCATCAGAAGACCAAACATGCAAGCTTTTAGATCAATGATTATTTCCACAGCTGAATTACTTGAAATATCAATTTCATATTTGTTTAATTTTAGTACTGAAGATGAATCAATTTTTACTCCTCTATACAGAATTTTGATAGCAGACAGTTATGTACTGAACTCAGCACATAATTGACTATGGGTTTGATGGAGTTTGTCTTGAATAAAGAGTATTGTAAATGTTGTCGAACAGGAGATGAATGAGATCTTTGGCAAGAGTGACCGTCCAGCCACGGCAGAAGACGTTCATAAGATGAGTTATGTTGAGAACTGTATCAAGGAGACGTTGAGGATGTTCCCTGCTGTTATGGTCATGCCGCGAGAGATTACAGAGGATCTGGAGATAACGCGGGGATATGTTTTACCCGCAGGTGAGTCACTATTGCTTCGTGCCAGGGCGCATCACCAGTGTAGTGAATTTGTTTTTCAAAAAGAGGCTTTTAGTCTTCCTCCTCGTTTGTGTGGGTGTCAGGGGTGGTTGAGATCATGTATCGTGATTGATCATGTTGTAGAGATCACTCGAGTTGCGTAGCATCGCTCAAGTGTACTAGTGAGAAAGATGTATGACCATGCAGAGTCTGACCTGACGAAGTAATGATTTAACTGGTACTTGATTATCATTTTCAAATACCAAATGAGATACTAGATGATCAAATACCAATTGTATCATTACTGCAAGTCAGTCTCTGGAAGTACATCTTTCTCACTAGTAAGTGGAATCCTTGGAGTAGTGATACCGGTAGTTTGATTTTAGAGAGAGCACCTGTGAAAGTGTCAGACCTGTCAAAGGAAATGCATCAATGTACACTCATTCAAAAAAGCAGAGATTTTAATTGATTGATTGATTATTGTTTGCTTATAACGACCGCACCAATGCTAGGTTAGATGAGGGTACGAATGAGCAGGTGATGATGAAACTATGAAGGGATGATAAGTGAAAGGACGTTAATAAAAACCCACGCCTTATCCAGGATTCAAACTCGTTCATAATTAAACTCCACATATCTTAAAGAGTTGTTGATTTGTTTGTTTCAATTGGTCATTTTACAGTAAGAGTCATTGCAAGGTTGGGATTGCATATTTATAGCATTCAGTCAGGACTCCAAAACACGATAAAGAAGTAGTGAACTGTTGACTTCATCAAATTGTTAATATTTTCATCAATACAACTCCAATAATTGAAATTTCAACTGAAAATAATCGAAATGGTGGAAACGTTTTTTTACACATTTTTTTTACGAATTATGATTTACTAGCAGGTTGCGCCCATAGTCTATGAAATGCTATGACTATGAAGTAAATGGTGTGCCTTCATCCCCCCCCCCCCCCCCTCCCTCCTAGGCACAATTGCGCATCACAGAAAACCCCGAGCTGAAACCCTTGCGCGGCTGAACCGCAGCCCCCGCTCATCGGTTTCCCCACATCCTCATTTTCCCCTATCCAACACTACCCACAGTATCCGAAGCCCCCGCCCTACCAGTTATTTCATAGAGCAAACGTGCGTACGCAAGTACGAACGCAGGTACACACGCACACTACGAACATACAGATTACCCTCCCACGATTTTATTAGTAAAGATATTTTAGCATAAGAATTTAGGCCAACCTCAGCAAAATAACACTTACAACAATATTATTGTTTGCATCGCAATATCCAATATCCACACTGTGAGGTGAAACTACCATGAAAACTGAATATTTTGTGTTTTTTTTTTATTAATTCTTCATGTAGCCTAGACTATCCATTTTTCAAATATGTTATTATGAATAATATGTGATGTGAAGGTAATTAGCAATAAATAATTAAGTATACCAATGTGTGGAGCTGCTATCCAAAAATATATTGAAACATATATTATACCTAAACTTCAAGCATTAATAACTCTGAACAATTATTGACTATAATTTGAGAAGCAAAAATCCTACTCCTTCCACAAGAATTGGTGGAATGTGTGTGAAATTCTCAGGATATGTTCAAGATACAATCATAGACTACGTATACCACAACGTCGGGAAACGGTTCAGGCAAACCGTTTCAGGCTGAAACGGTTCACAGATGGTGATATACCTGTCGGTTTTGGTGTAAAACACTTTAGTTCCAACCAAGTTTGGAAAGTGAATTGGATAACTCGATACGATGTATCGATACGATTGATATACACGTCAAACCGATTCAAGGCAAACTCTTCTATATTATTGTGATACTATAGTAGGTCGTGCTCAAGGTAATCTTGACCGATTCACAAGGCGCTGCCAATATTCAAAATGGCTGGCGTTGAAACGTTTTGCTGAAGTGTTTCTGAATTGTTGTGATGTACACACATTTGTTGAACCGTTTCAGCGTGAATCGGTTTGTCTAAACCGTTTCCCCACCTTGTGGTATACGTAGTCAATAACAAATTTAAGAATGGGTTTTTCCATTTTTTTTTTTTTTACCACTTGCAAATAAATAAAAGGTGAACAGATGCGCTGCTGTAAAAACAAAACCATTTTTGTTTCTTTCTTCGTGTCTCAAATAAGAATAATTTTGGAAAAAACAATACATAGATTTAAACCTTCGAGTGCTGTGAACAATTCAAAAAAAAAATTGAAAAAATGAAACCTGAGAAAGAAGTAGTGATTTATTTCAAATGTCACATTTTGGGAGGTAGTCAACACAGTTGGCCCCTCTCGATTTCTTTTTTAATTTGAAAAATTTTATTTTTCTACTACAAATAAGTTTCAGGGTGAATTTTTCTTCTATTCCCCTATTTGAGAGACTTTTCAGTTTCACCTCTGTCTCCTTACAAGAATACAAGTTGAAGTTTGAGATATTTTTTTTTGTAAGTTTCATTCCAACTACAAGCTCAACATAATTTCATGAAATAACAAAATCATAAAAATCATGAATTTTAATTGGGTGGCCATCTCGAAATATTTTTCTATCTTAATTTTTTTCACCAGTACCTAATTTATCAAGGTAATATTAATTCCAACTACAGAATGGATTTCGATAATAGGCCTATTTGTAGATACAAAAATGGGCCTCTAATACTCTAAATAACGAATCATATGTGAAATACTCGACTAGGGTCAGTTTTGATTACTCAAGTTATCATCATTTAGGTAAAATCTTGGATGAAGGTGAAACGTTGAAGTGGAACAACAGTATGTACGCATAAAAAGATATTCGCAGGTGACCGCGATCCATTATGACATTCATTTCACCAGCGACCCACCGGGCATTGCCCAATTGCCCAGTCCGGCACTGTATATATATATATATATATATATATATATATATATATATATATATATATATATATATATATATATATATATATATATATATATATATACATATATATATATATATATATTTATAATTATATACATATATATTTATATATATACATATATATATATATATATATATATATATATATATATATATATATATATATATATATATATATATATATATATATATATATATATATATATATATATATATATATATATATATATATATATATATATATATATATATATATATATATATATATATATATATATATATATATATATATATATATATATATATATATATATATATATATATATATATATATATATATATATATATGTATATATATATATATATATATATATATATATATATATATATATATATGTATATATATATATATATATATATATATATATATATATATATATATATATATATATATATATATATATATATATATATATATATATATGTATATATATATATATATATTTATAAACATATATATATATATATATATATATATATATATATATATATGTATATATATATATATTTATAAACATATATATATATATATATATATATATATATATATATATATATATATATATATATATATATATGTAAATATATATATATATATATATATATATATATATATATATATATATATATATTTATATATAAATATATATATATATATATATATATATATATATATATATATATATATATATATATATATATATATATATATATATATATATATATATATATATATATATATATATATATATATATATATATATATATATATATATATATATATGAATATATATATATATATATATATATATATATATATATATATATATATTTATATATATATATATATATATATATATATATATATATATATATATATATATAGGCTATATATATATATATATACATATGTAAAAAAACATGATTCAGACCTGAAAAAAAATCGAAATTTCTTATCAATATGGTATTCGCAATATTTCAATATTTTCGAAAGCACATTTCGGTATCGCTTGCATATTCTTGGTCGATTGGCCACCCTAATTTTCATATAGTTCTTACTTAGTTATAACAATCTCTTCTAACTAGCAAACCCCTCATGTTTCAAACATGAGGGCTAAATCACCACTATGCCATCCACTTCTACGCGTGATCATTTCTACATCTCGCCAGTCACTCTGCAGTGTGAACGCAATTACATATTGTCACACACACACTCACTCTCACACACTCAACACACTCACTCATACTCACTCTCACACACTCACTAACTCACACACTCACTCACACACTCACAAAACCACCCACTCAACACACTCACTCATGCACTCACTTACTCACAGCACATTCATGAACAACATGAGGACGTTCGACAACGGTCAAGAAAGTTCTAGATGTTAGAACCAGCCCTCTGCATCATGCGTCATGGTCTTCACACAGTGCCACCCAGTCTGCTTCCTTCCTTCATCCCACTCTTCTCACCCCTTCCTCCCTCTTCCCCCCCCCCCCCACCCAATCCAGCCGACCCCGCCCGCGCCAACTCTCCATCCTCCCCCCACGCCCTCCCACTTTAAAGAACCAATCACATTCGAGGAACAGCGTTTCCCATCACAGATGAGCGTAAATCTTATAGTAGAATTGCTGAATAATAAAGTGTGAAATGTATTATAATTTATAGAGTATATAAAATGAAGTAGCCTATACTGTTACTGTAATTCACCCTTTTCTAGCCGCCTATTTGTTTGACTGACTTAGTTCCATGGTTTAGGTTGTTCCGCTGTTGTAATGAGTTACATAATGCACCACAATGCTCAATACTACCAGGATCCCGAGCGTTATTGGCCAGATCGATGGTCAGCGGAGAACAGTGTCAGCCGTCACCCGTATGCGTACCTACCGTTCAGCGCCGGCTCTCGGAACTGCATAGGTCACAAGTACGCCACTCTCAAGCTAAAGACGGTGTTGAGTACAATCATGAGGAGATACAGGGTGAAGTGTAATACCACGATGGAAGACTTGAAACATATAGAAATCAGCGTTGCAATCAGATCAGCTAACGGATACAAGATTCAGTTGTACAAAAAGTAGTCCACTTCCACCGTTTTCCCTCCAGATTGTTCAATCCTCTCATAACTTTCATAGTAGTCACGTCGACTTCTCCTCTTTCTCTCTCCCCCCCCCCCCCCTTTCAAAACCCCATCAAGAAGTTACAATGAAAATCAAATTTTAAATCAATCTCACCCAAATTATTACTACGGATGATTCAGATAATAAGATTAATTCGAAGTATTCCCAATATCACAGATAATAGATAAGCTCCTAACATGTGCTATTACAGTGAAACCACTATCCATTGTTTTTCAAGGGACCAGGAAAATAAAACCATCCATGCAAGAAAACGATCCATCCAGGAAAATGTAATATTGATTAAATGGGAGTGGGGTGAGAAAAAATGAATGATACAAGCAGGAAAACGATGGATCCGGGACCAATGCAGAGGTTTCACTGTATCTAGCAAAGAAATTTGGCCCAGTCCATCATTTCGAGGTAAAAGACTCTCATGGCTCACCAAATAAAATGTACAAATAAAACAAACCATGAAAAAATAAAATGAAAAATTGAGCATACAACAAACTCTCTAGTTAATTGTTGACCCCTCGATATAAAGTATACACATTACAAGTCCGGTTTGATTTTAGGAAACGGGTTTAGTCTGAAGAGGCACCTGTCGCTGACGATTGGAACATGTTACACCTGGTTAAGCATTAAAACCATTATGTTCTAGAAAAACTGTATAATTAAAATTGCCAGTATATTTAGATGAGTGCACGAAGGCTTCCATTTCAAATACCAAAAAATATCGGGCTTTGTTTTTTATTCTTCAACAGACTTGAAACTTTTTCTGGACGTTGGTGTCAAACCAGAATAGGTTGGAACTTTGAGAAAATATCAATTTGATATTCAAGTAATATTCAAGATCAAACAAGTAACAACCCAGGTCGTACATAAATGCATCACAAGGAAAGGTGAACTGAACATTTTGTCCTACATTATCTCAAGTACATTCCTTCTATCAATGTAATTCTTGCAAACCTATAACATCACGTTTAATTCCTTTGAATTTCAAACATTTCCTGTCATGTTCAAAATGGGAGCATTATCGGCTTGTGATCTGGCATCATTTCTATCAGGGGTGTAACCATGAATATTATAGAGAGCGATTATTTTCATCAGCCCTGTTCTTGTTTAGTATTTGCACCTAGATTTATATTTTGAGCTCACATTTTTGTTTCACTTTCCATTAATCAAGTGAGTATATTGGGATAATAATGGGATGTCTCCCAACCATGTATACTTTGCATAAATATGAAAATATAGGCCTATATAGTTTTGCTAGAAAACACTCATATGGTAGAACAGCCACTGTGAATCTACCTTACTTCGGTCTGATCACATGCTGAATATCGCCCTTTTATAGTGTCTACTTTTATCATGTAATGCCATTTGTGTCCACTTATAAATAAAGTATGTTTTATTATTATTATTAGGCCTATAATGTTTTGTAATGGGCAATAACTTTTTAAATATCCTGCGCACATCCATGTCCTTACAAATAACATTTGGCAGAATTTTCAGTTCATCAAGTTAGTTTACCAAATTGAAATAAAATTATCACACAATGTTATTCTGTTCTGTCTATAGACAAAACGTGTATTAGAATATATTCTGATACATGTTTTCACCAAGTTTAAAGAAATTTGATTGAATCGTTTTCAAGAAAATTATTTATTTTGGTGTAGAAATAAGAAATAAAGAGTTTCACCATGCATAGAAATGATCGATTAATTAAACTATAGTATAAGGACACATAGTGTTCTCACATTCTGCCTTCTAGTTAAACTCTACTATGCCTCATTTTAATACTGTATTGTATTTATTTTATATGCGTAGCGTCATCGAGTTCTAGCGTAGACTTTGCTACCTATACTTATCATTTCTTCATTTCTGATTGTCGTGTTCTACAGGAGCCAGAGTGCAGCAGGGTGGCACCCTGGTACTATACGTAGGCAGGACGAGCACTCTGGTTCCTTGAATAGTTACAAGTTGAATTAATTATTATAATTTTAATTTACAATATACGGTATGAAAAATGTGAATCTATAAGCCTAGGCCTACTGATGAAAATAATAACGTATACCAATTTGAAATGAAAAAATATAGTGAAATGTACACTTGCAGTCACATAAATTGATTAAATGGTTTTAATTTAAAAAATAATTCTCGGAAAAAACTTGTAAAATTTCTCGATACTCGAAAGAAGTGAAAACATGAGTTTGTATTTTTGCATATTATATCTTTTGAAAATTGTGGTACGATTTTGATTTGATTTTAATAGAACAAATTAAATTTCTTATGTGGAGAAAATCTATTGCACAACGTAATTGTGTCATACACTACTTCCCGAGTGAGTATGCTCATTGTATTTTAGTTTTATTGTATATAGTATAGGCCCAAGTGAATTTTTTCCAGGATGCATTTGATTTTCATTTAATGTTCACTAGTTTGATCAACCACTTCATTTGACTGCAACAGTAATATAAAGCAATGCCATGAATTTAGCACTAAAATAGAATGGAAATGTCTACATATTTTGTTGTAGGCTCAAAATCAATGCTATTGTAGCAACCCTTCTACAGACCCACAACACCAGACTTGTCTTATACAATAAACTGGACATCCAATTGTTAGTGTCAGACGTCTCTTTGAAGTAAGTCTCACTACAACAGTGGGTATATGTAGCTCAAAAATTACGAAGTATAATCTAAAAAGATGCCATATTCAAAATTTGCTCCAATTGGATTTAAAGAAATTTTGAGCAACCTCAGTTCGTACTTTTTTTTTTATGACTTCACCCTTGTGTATCCATAAGTAATGCTTTGAGATGACAAGATACTAATATCATTAGAAATTTGTGTAATTACACCAGACAGAATTCAGTCAACAATATCTCATATCATTTGATATTTTATTTCTCTCCAACTACCATTTTTGTAAACAAAAATACATTGTTTGTGAACTAAGAAGAGATCTTTCTACTAATTTTAATTTTCTCACCTCCTATCTATTCAACTATTCAGCCTGTAAAGCTGTATCGAAAAGTACAACATAAAGCAGATCCAGATGTTCTTAGTTCTCTCGCCCTCTGCAAATGAGTCACGAAACGACTGTAATCGTGCTTTTCATACACACGGAAGTTGCCTGTTACGAAGTGTTCAATATCTGGATATTGGGCCCACTTGAATATTTTTGGCATTTATCCAGTTTGAAAATTTGATACCTAATGGCAGTTAGTACTTGGTAACTATCACTCTTTTATTCTCATATTATTGTATTCAAGATTAGGTGAACAATTTCACTGACATTTTCGTAAGTTCTCACCTTTTACTTTCAAATTATTCATTCATAGAAAAGGTTACCAGTACACTATACTACAATCTCAGTGCTGGTAGATTGAAAAAGGTCACAAGACCAAACCTCATCCATCTCAAGCAATCAACTTGTATGTTACATAGTAACTAGGTGAAATAAATTTACTGTGCTTACAGATACACTCATAATTATGTACACTTGCAGTTACATGAAATAGTTCAACACAAAATTTAAATAAAATCTACGCTCATTTGACCACAGTTTTTTTATAGACTAGCCGTGGAGC
>OZ023326.1:63954136-63991636 GCA_964007535.1 Brachyptera risi
GCATTTTTGCAGAGCACATTACCATTGTTAACTACTATAACTACAAACGTTACATATTCTAGGCCCTACACTTGAGTAAAAAGTAAAAGAAAAAAATACAGTCTTTCTATGATGATTATAGTTTGTTCAACGTATGGACAGCTAGGTCATTTGGGGTCTTCTACAAGACATACTAGCAATAATCTGATATGTAAAATACATAGGCTAATCTAATTTCAATACAAGGACCAAAAAGAATACTGGTAAATATGGTAAACATGTCAAGTTCTGAGGCAGGCACTGTCCTTGTTCTCGTTAACAAACATCTCAGTAAGAGATATACGCCCTGCTTGCAGCTACTTGGCCTGGTCGTTAGTCGAGTTGGGAGGGCCAGGAAGATCTCGTAGCCACGGATCAGCCGGAGCAAAGCAGGTGGGACATACGGCGATATCGTGTAGGTACATTGTCTGGAATACAGATAGTTGTCAAACAAATACACATTTTCAAGAACTAGCAAAACACAGCATATGTGTGATATATGCACATAGCATACATTTAGCATGCATAGCCTTGACATAGCAGATGAGTGATATAGGGGGGCTAGGTCTATTCATGTGAATTGGAAATGTAATGAAAAGCTTTATACTCACACACATTGATTCTGAAACCATCAAGTCACGAAGTTCATGAAGTTGTTGAATGTTTTATATCGTTCAACGATCTACTTGGTTTCATCTTCTAAACTTCGTAATAGCTTTATAATTGATCTAAAAAGTACATTACAATCATTTTCTTCAAAACGGCTGATCCGATTTATGCAAAACTTTGGTATAATATGTAGGCCTATCATTCCTATCTTGAAATTCCATGAGAATTTTAATTTATTCAATGAAAATAGCTTGATATTAGTTTTAAATCTTGATATAATAGTTTGAAATAGCTTAGCCTAGTTATAATTACCGAACATTTACATTCGAAACCTAATATCCATACATTATGTATATGACACATATATGCATTTTCCTTCTCTTGAAGAGGTAACTTGGCCCAAACTTTTTATATCACTACTTTTATTTGCCAAAGTCTTTACATAGCAAGGGCTTGGCTCCCTGTTTTTACAAGTTTTGTTTTTGATGGGGATGCCATACTCTCGTAAACTCCGACTATACCACTGCTTGAAGAGTGCACGGGAGTTTGATTTCAGTTCTTTACCATAAGGATAAGGGGCTGTACATAAATAACCCCCACAATTCTGGGAGGGGGGGGGGGGGGGGAGAGGTCATCAAATATAGAACAAGGGCAAGGGCGTACAAATTATTATTAATTTCTTTCAATTTTTATGAAAATCAGTTGGCACTACATGATTTGTATGAAATTGTATTTTAATGCATAGGTCCAATGTAGATGGCTGTGAATTATTTTCACCTTGGTGATTGAACTTATTTGCCCTTTGCCTAAACTATGAGTTTTGAGAGTTTAGTTCTGTCAAGTTTATCGCATTGGATCTCTCACAAGTAAATTGCTTTGGTGTAGAACAAAGTTTAGAGGTTATGTTCGTTAAAAATGTCGTCCATGCCTGAGCCTTGCGATTTGTACCAAATATTTTTTCAAGCATTCCTATCTTTCATCCATAGCCTTAATTGGGGAACAATGATTTTGTATCAAGTTTTGATGTTATTGAAAAAAAAAAAATCCAACATATTCACATTGTTACAAAAAAAAATATGGCTATATACAAGCATTGCACGGATACAAAAATGTCTTTCAATTTCTCAATAAAAAAATGATACTGGCATGATGAATTGATGATATCCTAGTGTTTCCAAATTTGCTTAAAAAATTAATGGGGAGGGGGGGTTGACTGGATTGTGATGTCATTAAAGGGGGGGGGGGATCATCATCTCAGTGGTCTTCTCAAACAAGGAGAGTGAGGGGGGGGGGGGGGGGTGAAAAACCCTATAATTACGTGACCTTCTGTATGGACAGGCCCCACGTGATAAGTTACAAATTGTATGATGTGTAATATTGTTTTGTTTTGTATCCTCACCAATATCAAATGTTATTAATGTAGACCTATATATAATGTGTTGTATATTTATTTTAATTATGTGTGCTCTTGTTTTAACTATCATGACGGTCCATAAGACGCACATTTTAACCACTATTGTACGACATGGATATGCGTGTCCAATTTGGACAAATATTAAATAAATATATATATTTTTTTATATTGGGTTTTCACGACGCACGATGGCTACGACCTATTGGCGTCGGTGTATGATGAATGAGATGATGGGATGATGAGATGAAAGGTTATTTTATTAGGCGTTTTGCATGGTGGGGAGGAGTCGGTATGACAGATCATGATTCTAATACAATAGAAACCTACATATTTGCAATACCTTCAAAATGGTGCACGCGAGTTTATTCAACCCGTATGACATAGCTATGTCATTCAATTTTCCAAGGTATAAGCCCAACAGGTGAAAAAATCTTTACCGATGCACCTGAGAAAATGTTAGGAACCATGGTACCGGTACATAATTTTACATTTTCACTACATTAGAAACCTATATAATTTTCAAGGTAGGCATATGAAAGAGATCTGTGTTTTTATGTGCATGGTAGTATAAGAATTTGAAAGCCCGACGGAAAGTAAATAAGAGTCCCACCGCGTTCTTCACTGGGGCCTACTTACTTTCTCATGAGTGGGGCAAGTCAGTTTAGCACGTCCTTTAGTTTTTCTGCCACACTTGAAGCAAAATACCACCCCGCTTGTCACTCGCTTGCAGTGACATTTACTTGGCGAGAAACATTTAGGATGAGTGTTGTTGTTATTGTCCTCTTTGAGTATGGGAGCAGGTGGTGACACTTGGTTAGACATGATGTTCTTGCAGCGATGGTAATCTGAAACAGTTCAATGCTAGTCAGTTCACGCACAAAACTACTCAATGTCTGATATATAGTTGAGGTGACTACCTGTCCCGTATTCCAGGAGCAAATGTCTGTAAAAGAATATTTTATTACTGTAGGTATTTATAACGAGTGATAAGCCCTCTACTTCAATTTAATTAAATCCGTCTGTACCGGTAACGGTTTCATCAATACATAAATGATGTCAAGTAATTCAAATTTTAATTCTAAAATACATCATATGGATCGAGGTTGGTAACAGTGCCGACTGGGCCACAGGGCATTGCCCAGTGGGCCGCTAGCAAAATGAATATCAAAATGGGCCGGTTAACTGCGAATATATTTGATGCTTTCGTACTGTTGTTTCATTCAACGTTACACTTTCATCCAAGTTATCTAGTAATTCTAGTGGAACAACTAGAGTAGTTAATACTGACCATAGCCAAGCATTTGAAATATAATTCATTATTTAGAATATGAATATTTGTATTCATAAAAATTCATAAATATTTCTTGTATTCATAAATGTTATCGAAATCCATTTCCTAGATAGTGCATATAACATTGATAAATCAGGTACTGGTAAAACAAATTAAGAATCAAGATACAAAAATATTTAAAGATAGTCACCCTATTATTCTGAGATTTTCATGATTTTTCTATTTGATGAAATAGAATTTTGAAATATACATTCTTTTGATTGTGATGAGCTTGTACTTGAAATGTATTAATTTATAAAAAAATAGCCCAAACTTCCACTTGTCTTCAGAGCTATTGCAATAACAGCAATAAGCATATAAGTGGTGTCTCCTACTGAAAATAACAAAATTTACACCAAAAAATCACAATATTTCAAAAATTCCCTACGGTGCAGAACTCGGACCCCCGTCAGAAGGTATAACAATTTTGACTTCGTTATTCCAGCAAATCTCGGTATTTTCCAAATTCGCCATGGTACCAAGAATAAAAAATTGTGATTGTGCCTGGGTGTGGGACACAAGACATAGGCTGAAGTGACAATTACTTTTCTTTATGAAAGTAACTAAATAACACGACAACGACAGACTTGAAGTAAGCAACGGCAGGAGAAAATGTTCATGATACTGATTAATCGAGTCTCAATTTCAATTAGGAAATAAACAATAATTCACCTGAATGAAAATTCATTCACAGTGAGTTGGCTGTGATTATGCGGTGTTTTCTTCAATATTCAATATATCACCGTGTGATATTCAATCATTCAATCACAAAAATATCCTTGACCCCTGACCCTATTGATCGAAATTGGATTGAACTATCAATGATTTTTTTCGCACCATTTTCGACCATTTGTGTAATATCTACCAATTCAGAATATTCCAGCAAATTCACCAATGAGTAGGCCTACACCAATTTTCTTTGTGCCCAATATTCGATCATTTGGTAATTAAAATGTATAATATAGATATTAGGCCCTAGGTATGGATTTCAATGTGGAATTCAATTTTTAAAAATAAATATATTGATTATATTCATTTTTAAATATATTAAAATACTGGTATTTCTACATCACCACTTGTACTTGGCCAATTACATTACATAAATACAACTAGACAAACACAAATTACAATAACACAATTATATTTGAAAAACTACCTACAATAACACAAATCATGGGCTTAAATATCAATCTTGAGCTAAGATTGCTTGAAACCAAAAATGCAAAAATATACCTCATCACTAAACATTATTTATGACCCCCCCCCCCCCACATGGGCTGCTCTTTGTATTTTTACCTGAACCAGTTGTGAGAGCCAATCAGGTACTGGTTGGTAATGAACTAAATAATCATGTTGAGAGTCCACAGGACTCACAGGAGTCGATTTATAGAAATATCAGTTTCTTGGTGACAACTTTTGAAGGTATGAGATATCAAAATTCTAATATGCCAGAAACACAGATAATTATAATAGATTCAAGATGATATAAGTTATGACTATTCAAGTCACACTGCATAACTGAAGCGTCAACAGCTAAAAAAACAAAACATTTTTTAGCTGTCGACGCTCAACAGTTATGCGACATGACTTAAATAGTTATAACTTATATTATCTTGAAGCTATTATAATTATCTGTGTTTCTGGAGCATTAGAATTTTGATATCTCATACCATTCAAAAGTTCACCAAGAAACTGATATTTCGCTAAATTGACTCCCGTGGACTCTTAGAATGCGGGTGAAATATGTTCATCAGAATACACAATAGTTCATGCTAATTATCCATGCAATCAGTGGAGCGTTTAGGCCTAGGCGCGCCTAGGGCCCAGGATTTTGGGGGCCCCCAAATTACTTTTTTGATATATCTTTGTTTTTAGATTATTAAATATGGAAAATGAAACATTTTCTGCACTGAAGAGAGTGAAGAGCTACCTTAGAAACTCTATGAGTCAAGAACGGCTAGGGAGTCGGGCAATATTATGTACTGAATCACAAGAAACTAAGAAATGTGATTTCAATATCCAAATCAACGCTTTCGCTAAACTCAAGTGTAGGAAAAAGCAAATGTAATATAGTTGTATACATTTATATTCCCATTTACATGTAATCTTTGTGAAATACATTGTACCAACTATTCAAACATTAATACATAAAAGCAAACGTTATTGTAGCCTACCTTCAAGTCCTCCTCATATTCAAATTGATATTTTTATAAAACACAGCTGTTCTGAATAGCTCTGGGTGAGCTATTGAGAACAGCTATTCGCTGTTATCCCATCAATGTTAAATATAAAATAAGTTGATTCATTTTTAGTAAATTATTCACGAGGTATGAAATTATGCGGTATAGGCCTACTATATATAAACATGATTTTTTTCTACTGAAAACGTCAAACTCCTCTATTTCTTCAAATGTACATGTAGGGGGTGGGGGCCCTCAGAATCAGATTGCGCCTAGGGCTCCATAAAAGCTAAACGCTCCACTGCATGCAATTGGGCTCAAGACTAGAATGGCTGGAAGAATTTCCTCTCCGGCAGCATTGATTTTGTTTAGATGAGCGTAGCGAAGCTTTCCATTTCACACCCTGAAAAAAATGGGCTTCGTTTTTATGTTTTTTTTTTTGTAATTATGTACGCGGCATACAGGTCAGAGCTAAATGAATCAATCAACTTGAAACTTTTTCTGAACGTTGGTGTCATACCAGAATAGGTTGGGATTGTTATTCAGAGGAATCAGTCGGAAGGTTTTTCCGGAAAATAATCGGAAAGTTTGGAAAATCCTCAAGAATAACCCGGAGGAAAAATACTTGAAAAACAAGAATTTTTCAAAAGCTCTCAAATTCTCACAGAATATGAAAAATACTATTATACACCTTTTCAGAGATTTTTACAACAATCGAATGAGAAATAATGAAGAAAACGCAATAAACGTGTACATTTTATTGAATATTTGGATCAATTGGTTTTGCAAAGTGTTTATGCGACAGATTGCAGGTTACTATAAATATGAACAAGTTGCAGGTGAGGTTTTTGAACGTTTGAAGTAAGTCAAGGTTTGTAGATGTAAATTGAGCTGACAAGTTATTTCTCATTCTATATTGCCATAAGCTCATCTCACAACGCGCATCCCGCGTTTTCCTAGTAAGGGTCAATGCTGGCGGCAATGCCCAGGCCCAGTGTACACAGGGGGGGGGGGGGGGTCTAGGGCTGTGATCTAGGCATACTATTTTTCAATTTACAAATTCCCCCCCCCCCCCCCCAAAATCAATGCCTCTTTGATAACAAATATTTTATATTATTATAAGACCTTATTACTTTTGGGAGAATGTCGAGTTTTGCAATGATGTTCTGGTCGATTTGTAGCTAATAATTTAGCACTTATGCATTCAACAATCTTATGGTTAGATTCTTGATTTACAAGTTTACAGTATCAATATATTATTTCAGCATTTTGGTACACTAGCGTTCACATAAAGATAAAGTGGTCGATCTAGTCACATTCAAATAAATCCTGAAGAAAATGTAGACATTATAGCGCGAGCCACTAGACCTAGCAGACAATGTGCAAACCAAATCAACCTACACAATATGAAAAAATGATTAATGGTATAGCATGAAATATCAAATATGCGTCGATTTATTTAAAATCCAATTCAATACGTAAAAATGTCGAGGTTCGGTAAGAAACCCGCTTCACCACCCAATCGAAACAATTCTTACCTTTCTTTTGGTTTTTAAGATAACGTGTTCTCAATCTTGCTGAGAGCTTGTAGTTTATGTATATCAATAGGCCTACGTATGACTCCAACTAGAGGAATTGAACGAAATAAGGGACTGGTAGAATTATTGGAAGCTAAATACCAAAGCAGTCAGCAGGGAAATAAAGCTCGTATATAGTGATCACATGGTGCAACGCGTGTTCTTTGAAGGTCACCTTGAGGGGCTCGTCCCATGGCGAGGGAGTTTTCCTGGAAACGCTGTGTTCAAGGACAAACACTTATGCGATTAGAGTCGAGTTGACGTTCTTACTTTTTTCACATAACTGAGTTGATATTGTTGATATGATTTGGCATCCCAAGTGATACAACCTATAGGTCTACGAAGTAACGAAGTACATTATTATCGATGTATAGACTCATAATAATGTGGAACAAAACAGGTCGCTTTACGGCTAGGATCTATTGATATAACTGCATCTACTCATGCGAGTTATGTATGCACATTCCACGTATAGATACATTGAGAAAAAAATCTATATTCTAATTAGGATTATTAGTAATTAGATACTCTTATATGGTCAATGACTATGATGAGTTTTCATTTTTAAACAGTCATCTAGCCAACACTTGATTAAAAATATTGAAGCACTTCTTTCTCCAACATAATTACGTACTTATTAGTTATTACTTATTACACATCATTTAAATAGACAAAGAACGAAATACTGAATAATTGTCCATTGAAAACGGAACTATGGTACTGAAAATCCAATTGTTAACATAATTTTATCATTGGTTGTAGTCTAGTGAAATATCTGTTTCTGGGTGTAAGTTTGAAAAGATTTGAGATATCAATCTAGCTACTCAATAAGCGTACACACAGAAATATAATTGAACGCAACTGGATATTTCAACGTATTCTGACCGTCTATGCCATTTTTTTAGTTGTAAAATTAATTACCGTTAAAACAACCAATAACTTGAATTCGATTAATTCGCTGGGATTCGTATTGTTTGTCCAGTTTCCTTGACATCTCATCCTTTATATTCAATGAAAATCGTATCAATTTATCATTTACAAGCTAGACTCATGAGTTTTGAAAATATCAATTTTCAAAACGAGATTCACAACGGCAAAACAAAAATAGTCAAGGTTTAAATAGCATAATTCTAACCGCCCTCCGCAGCTCAGTCAGCCGAGGCACTGCTTTAGAAACTGAAGTCACCGTCAAGTCGCAAGCTCGAGTCATATACGGCATGAGTTTTGGTAAACGTCTTTTTTTTTACTATTCATTATCACCCGCTCATTCGTACCCCCAGCCCCAAATAACCTAGCTGTTGGTGGGATGGGCAAACAATAATCATAGACATCATTCTAAAGAATAGTCAACACATGCAAATAACAAATAATTCTACATGATTCTAATATCAATCAATCGTCATCAAAAATAAAGAGAATGGCAATAGAAATTACCGTGCTTCATTAAAATGTTCCATGTTTTATATCGACAATACTTGAGATTTTAGGAGATACTTCTCTGAATGGTGTGAAGCAGTTTCACTACAACATGTTCAAACGGAAAGTCTCTACGATCGTTCATATGTTACATCGACACTGAAAATGTGACACCCACATCAGGGAGTGGGTTCCCGTCCCCCTGAAATACTCGACATTCAGTTCGATGACCCAAGTGACACACGCCAGAAAGTGCGCTCCACACACCACATGTGTGTGAGAGACATTATCTTTTATTTTACCCTTGACTCGATCTTCATATGATTAACTTGAAAATGTTCCATTTAAAATTGTAATCCACTTGGACGAAAATGAAAATAAATAAACAAATGTAACGACACCACACACCAGTGAGATATATTCAAGTAAATTATAGACTCGGTGATTTATTTATTTGGTCGATAATGGTAACTTTGTTATTGAATAGACTTTCTATGCTATGTGTTTTCCCTATATAAAAACCCTCATCACGGCAAAATTAACCTCATCTTTAGTTTAACCATTCTGAACCAATGTCATTGTGTAGATTATTCTCATTTATCACTGCTATGTTTGCGAGTGGCGCCGCGGTAATAGATTTTGACAATCACTAAATAAATCATCTAATAGAATAGAGCCAATTGTTACGAATTCCGATACAATCCTTTTTTTGTCTTCCATTAATATCTTCAAACGATGTATTTAAATTATTAACCTTGGATCCTAATATCGTTATAAGTATAGGCCTACATGTAGGCTAAAAGGGTTAATTTCAAGCTGTGCACCTTAGAAAATTCCAATTTATAAGATTGAAGTCAAATAATTCTTGCGTAGGTACATCATTTTGAAGCTATTAAAACACCTGTTTCCATTGTAGGCCCCTATATTGCAATTATTGTAATGCAATTATGACATCGCACACTGCATCGTTCAAAAGTTATCAAACGTATCAACTGTCAAATAATCCAATTATGATAGAAATCGGGTAAACATTATGAGAAACCATGGAATAAGATAAATGGGTGCTGAAAAAATGTCAGATCAAATCAAATGAGTTATCAAATCTCAGTTATTGGGAATCATGACAATATAATACGAAGTAGCAAAAGGCCAGTAGGATCCAAATAACCTTTTCCAAAGTATACATTACACATTAGTAGAGCCTAGTGGTGTAGTTTTTTAAAAGTGTGTTCGAATATAAAATTAACTGGAGAAATCAAATGTCAAGTTAAACAGAATAGAATCGTTACCTTTTTCCTCGAATATCTATCACAATATATGTCTTCGGACTAAATGTATTCGGAGTTCAGACAACTTCAGCTGCCTCAGACTAAAAACTCTGAGAGAATGTTATTTTCGTTGATAATCTTGTGGTTGTGTTGTTGATCTGGAGTTTGCAGCTCCTGTTTTTAGTAATTTGTTATAAAATGCTATGATTCACATAAATATAGGCTACCAATCCTAAAAATGAATGAATACTATATTCCTAAAACTACACATTAGGCCTATTTGCGTATGTCACTCATTAAAAATGAGTTACTTATGCTCAAAACAACGCTATATACCCATATGTTCGATCCGAGGGGTTTACAACTCGCAAATTTGGTGTACACCTGATTTCAGATTTCAGGTGATTTCAAGAGATTTCAAGGGGATTTCAAATGATTTCAGGGATTTAGTGGATGATTTCAGCAAAGTGATTTCAGAGATTTCAGGGATTTCAGGAGATTTCAAGTGATTTCTGGGATTTCACGGTGATTTCATAGCAAGTGTACACCAGATTTCAGGAGTTGGTCACCCCTCGGTTAGATCTGATTAATGTCGGTCAATACACACATAAGAATAGAATTATTACAAATTTCTACATTTAAATCAATCAATTAAAACATGAGTTGTTTGGGGCTTTCCTTTCGCGACCCGAATATGAGGTATTAGATATTGGGTTGTTCCGTCGCGTCGTGAGTTGAATTGGTACGGTACTCGACGTTTCGATCTCCCTGTCCATGCAGTCTCAACATGGAGATCGAAACGTCGAGTACCAATTCAACTCGCACGACGCGACGGAACAACCCAATATCTAATACCTCAATTAAAACATATTGATTGATTGACCAATTTAATGTATTCATTCAGGGTCTATATTGGCTCTAACGACGCACTATAATGATGACTATACTTGATCTATTAGCGTCGGTGAATGATGAATGATATGAAAGATCATTTTATTAGTTGTTTTCAGATGGTGGGAAGGAGTCGGTCGTGACCTGTTGATAGGAACTATTCCAATTCCAGTTTCAACCAGAAACACAGAGGAAAACAACGAAAACCTCTGAGGATGGTTGACCGTGGCGGAAATCGAACCCCGATCTCCTGATTGACTGTTCATTGAGCTATAGACTAGCTACTCGACCATCTGCCTTCGCGATTGAGTAATGAACCAATAGCTACAGCACAGTGCACACAGTAATTGAATTTATAGTGTTACAACTTACAACCTTACAAAATCAATGCCACAGTGCACTCAAGTCTTTTCAAGAGGTTCACGTTCAAATTCCCTATTAGGAAGGGCAGCAAATTATTTTTTCTCAGATCAGAATATCTGTTACTGATCAACAGATAGGTCTGGGCCTACAAGTAATAGGATCTGCATACACAACACAACAGTCAGTGAGTGACCATAGAGAATCGAGATGTTCCGATTTCGGGTACATTTTATGCATAAGAGGTATAACAGGTGGTAGACCCATCTCATTCTCATCTCGTTCATCGTGAAACAATCCAATGCTGCTTTTTGTCAGAATCGATGTCCAATGTCAATCTCTTGATGGTGCGATACTTAAGGGGACATTGTAAGCCAAAAATTATTTTTTCCACTTTTTTTTATTTTTCCATTTTAAAATAATATGGTCCATTCTCAACTGATCATAGAAAGATTCGTTTTGAAAACCCAAATAGTTTGATTACAATTAAATATTTAGTAATGCATGAAAACATCTCAATATCATAGCATGCCGGATTCTATTGTTGTTTTGACTGTTTTGGAATAAATCCAAGAAACATCATTTTCAAGTGCATTTATCTTGGAATTCAATATTTTCTCACTAAACCTTTTTCTCAAAAACTGTTGGAGCTAGACCCTTGAAATTTTTTCTATATGTTTGTACATTATATACTACATATGTGGACAGGATTTTTTAACTCTGCAACAAATACATGGTATTGAAAAAAATTAAAACAAGTTGAAAAATGTAGCAAATTTTGGAGCATTGTTGAAAATTGCATTGTTGTCAGCATTGTTGCAATATGTTTATAAAATCCTGTCAGTGTGTACAAATACTATCAAGGTGCATGTATAAAAAAATGAGTATCCTAGGTAGAGCAGTTTCTGAGATAAAGGTACATAAAATTTGTTTTTCTAACATGGAAGGGATAGGGCTTACAATGTCCCTTAATTAGACGAGCTTTAGCGAAGATTCAATTTGACATACTGAAAAAAATTGGTGTTCGTTTTTATGTTTTTTTTTTTTCATGTTTTTTTGTCGGTTCTCCACAGGTCAAACGGCTACAGCTATCAACTCTAAACATTTTTTAATCATGGTTCCTCATCTAACTTAGATCTGTATAGTTTTGTAGCATTATCGGATAATAACTTTTTTTTTATGAATTTTAGAAATTTCAAAAATACTCATTAGAATAACACGTCGGCAAAAAAAGAAAATATATTTTTTTTCACAAAAAAATGGAATTTTGCGTGAAGTTGAGTTACATTATGATACACATTTATGAAAACTTTCAGCTTGATCGGGTGAGCCATTTCGAAGAAAAACTATAAAATGTGCTAAATTGGTACCACTCGAAGCAGTTTTCACCCATTTATAACTTGAATGTCACCCAATTGGCGAATGTAGGCAAAAGTTTGGCAGAAAAATCGACATACCATTACTATCCGCTCGTCTTACAACGCATATATGGCGTTTTCCTAGTTATGTATACTTAATATAGGCCCTCCACCCTAGCTACTGTGTCGAACTTCTACGCTTCTATATAACGTATTCGGCGGGATTTCGGCCCTAGCTACTCACACTTCGGCCGGCCCTATTTGCCTCTTGTCGTGTAACACATGGCAAACAATCGTTACCATAGCAATACAGCGAACTGGTGGACTACCAAATATTCTGATTGCTTGATTGGTCATTTCCAACTGATGCACATTATTGTGTCTCTTTCAACAATTGTGACGTCACTTGACAGAAGCCTATAGCCTAGGCTTATATTTGAACAATGGAGTAAGCCCGCTGGTTGGACATCCATGCTTATGCTTAGGCCTATCTGTCCAACTTGTCCAAATTTTGTTCGTCTACTTGAGTACTGAGTAGTATACTAGACCTCAACATTAGAAACTCTAAAAGCATGTTCATACTTTAGGTTGACATACCAACAGTCGCTTGCAGCTGAGCGAACAATCACCGATTATTTTCAAAACTGAAGCCTAGTTTGTTCAGGATCACTAGATCAGACACTTGATGCGGGCTAGGATGCCGGGCGACTGGCGTTGGCGTACTAATCGTCACGTGTCACTCACGTTAAATCAAGTGCAACCTGCCGCGCGCATACGTGGTACTAAACAAGTCAGTGCGTACTTCAAGACTGTAACATTACTATAATATATCGGGATTAGGTAAAATTCAATCAATTTTTTCTGATCAAATAATAATATTATGTAATTGAAATAAATATTATATTTATCATCATGTAATCCACGTGTTCTACTGTTCTTGTGGTTAGCTTTGAACCCAGACCGAACCACAACGTCAGACCGCTACATGTTGCTGGATCGACACATCTGACCGTTATAGTTTAGTTCATAACGGAAGAGACTATCAATTGAGCGTCTCAACCTTTGATTCACGCAATACCATTCAAAATGTACAAAAATTCAATATTTAAAACTATAATGAACAGAATAGTCTTGTGGATCACTAGATACAGTGTATTTATTATTTATCAACGTAAATAGTGATCAACTTGCCTATAATAAAATTGAGTTGTGGTAAAAGTTGTGATAAAAGTAACCAAAGTCTCAAACCCAGTGGGCATTCACAGTTCCCATCCGCTCATCTCAGTCTCAGTCCAGTTCATCAACGACTTTTAGAGTGGAAGGTTGGAAGTTGTGCGCAACAAGTTAACACCTTCCCTCATCTGATAAATAGTCGAGATGAGTTCTTCGGTCTGCTACAAATGCCAGAAAAGTGGACATTTTGCCCGGGAATGTACTGAAGGTATGAATTGGCGTTAATTATTGTGTTATATTTATATAAACGGAAGATGCATTGTCCACCACGTTTTTTCAAACTCGAAGCCAGTTGTCCTGACGCCATTTGCTGTTTGTAGGCCTACCTGGTAATCAAATAAGGCCTAGGCCTACACTGATTCGTATTGACACATTTTAATGATTCAACAAAGTCTAACAAGCGTCTTACCCCGTAGCATTGAGTATATAGACTATAAACTCAATGCCCCTATTCCTTGTTGCGTTTAGCTATTTGAATAGGGGGCTAGATTAGATGTCGGTAAGTTCTCTTTCTTGAATAGGACAGGTAGGGATTGGAATGGGCTTAGTAGAAGTATACTTGAGGAGGATGAAATAGGGTTGTAGCTATTCCGTCAGAAGGTTAGGGAGGCGATAGGATAGGATTGATAGGGAACTTGCCACCGCGCATTTATGTGCAACTGCAAGAGTTAATAATAAATAAATAAATAAATAAATAAATAGTGGGCCTAGGCCTAGGTCATATCTAGGAGAATAAACTTGCCTAGGCCTATACTTATAATTATGTCTAGGCCTAGCCTGGCTCAAGATCCTACTACCGGTACCGCCAACTGGACTTCACTCGGGCTCCGGTGATGACCGACTCTGATTACCAGGACCAACCTTATATAATCACTAAATCTGCGTACGTGGAACGTCTTGCCTTGGTAATCAAGAGCCGCAACATTAATTAGGCCTACACGGAATGTGCAGCGTCAAAACTATTGAGTAAAACATTGTTACCCAAAATATAGGAAATACAACAAATACTGCAATCCACAGTTGTTGACATATTTCCCCATTAGAGCATTAACACTCTTACACTTTTATGCTGACTCCCTATTCTGCAATATGTTGTGATAACATTGGAAATCACCAATCATCCAATCCTAGGCCACAATGCAAATATGTACAACTATCTTATTCTATCTGTGATTGATGCATGATTTTCTGCATTTTTTCTACGAGAGACGACAGTATATTGTGATGAAATCCTAGATACTGGGATGAGTGTCTAACCCACTGAACCATCATTCAGGAGACTGGGGTTCGATTACTGCCATGGTCGATCATTTTGACGGGTTTTTCGTGGTTTTCCTCTGTCGTACAGTTCAATACTGGTATTCCTTGAAAACAGGCCACGACCAATCCCTCACACTATCCCCAAACACCTGATTAAATTTATAACCGTTCAACCCATCGTCTCATATATATCATTTACTGACGCCAATAGACTGTATAGTTATCAGTACAGTGCGTCGTTGAATCCAATATATTTTAAAATCCTTGATCGAGGCCTAAACCTGGTTCTTTATCAAGAGTTTAGAATACATTTCTATTTTTGGTTCTCCTTATGCAACAAGTAGAGTGAGAGTCCAGTAAGCTTTACCTGGCCTACCTGTCCAATATATAGAACTAGTATCATTGGGGTAGTTGAGGACTTCTTCAGTTACAGTACTATTGCAAATAGATCTTAGTAATCATTACAGTGCGTCGTTGAAACCCAATATAAAAAAGAAAAAAAGAATGACATAGTCATCAGCAAAAAAGTCAACCTTATGGCTTCTGGTTATAAAAATTTGAGACTTATTTTATATTGAAGAAATTTGTATCGAGATTTGTATTGTACTTGAATCAATATTGATGTTGGGCTAGCTATTAGTAGGTGGCTCTAGTGTATGTTGTAACAATTATTTTAATTAATGGTCTGAGAATGACCTGAGAGCCAACTAGTACCAGCCAGTGGTAAAGAAACAACCTGTACTACTATATTAATACCGGCACCTAGATTGTGTAATTTTTCAAGACAGGGCCCAAGTACCCTAGATGGTAATGTTCAAAGATGAAATGTTTTTGAGTGTTTGACACTTTGTGTCTTGATCATGACGTTGTTTTGTTCTAGATGGTGGCGGCGGTAGTGGTGGTCGATTTGGCGGAGGAGGTGGTGGAGGAAGTAGCTGCTACAACTGCAGCAAGCCTGGCCACATGTCACGTGACTGCCAAGAGCCTCGTAGCGGTGGTCGCAGTGGCGGAGGTGGTGGCGGAGGCAACTGCTACAACTGCAATGAGAGTGGTCATATGTCACGTGACTGCCCCCAATCTTCGAGGGGAGGAGGCGGTGGTGGTGGTGGTAGTAACAACTGCTACAACTGCAATCAACCTGGACATATTTCGCGTGATTGCCCAGATAGCTCCAGGGGTGGATCGAGGGGAGGTGGTGGAAGTGGTAATTGCTACAACTGCCATCAACCTGGGCATTTGTCGCGCGACTGCCCAGACAGGCGTTAAACCATCTTGCTATGTCAATATGTGATTCTCGACTATAGGCCTATATACCTCATTTCACGAGACCGCACTTTTACGTTTCCTTCTGAAAAGACTTGGCCGTTGAATTGTCTGTTAGTGGGTCTCGAATGCAGGTCCATTGACAAATGCTGTGCTCCATCATAAATAATCTATCCATGTACAGTGTATTATTTTTGTAAAAATTAAAACTTGCCTATTCTAATTCTTGTTTCAGGCTGTGTTGTGACTGAATTCTGTTTCAAGGTCATCCTTGCCACTAGATAACACTAGTGGCTAGAGTAGTAGGCCTAGTTTAGCCAAGTGCCAAAAACTAGCGACATCTGGCGGCAAGGACGATGGTACAGTAACCAGCTCCTCCAGTCTAATATTCTACCACATCCTTTTATTCATGACTTCTTCGTTAATTTATAATATACATAGTATGTTGGTGCTGACTAAGGATGAAAAATGGGATTCGATTCTAGACAATTGGTACAACCTATCAGGCAGGAACTGTCGACTGCCGATATGCCTTCGAACCCCCAAAATCTTCCGTTGTCTATGGAGAAAATTATATGTTGTGTGCACCATATTTATTTATGTGGATATTTGGGTCCTTTTTATTTCAATTTCATCCAAAAATGCAAATTTGAAAACTAAGAAATATTGCGTCAATTGTAGTCCAAAACTTGCAGAGGTAAAATATATTTCTTATTTATGCAAAAACTGGATAATCAATTCTCGTTATCCACATACTGGCAATCGAGGACGAAAATATGACTTCATACTGGGTAAGCATTACGGCAACCTGCTGGTATTTGAAAAACGAGCCATTCACTTTGTTTACTGAATGGTATCATATTTAGCTACTGTTTCCACTTCATTGTGTAATGATTTTGAGAACGCTAACCTAAAATTGATATAGAAGTTGAACTTGTGAATGTGAGCCCATTATTTCATCCATTTGTCTATTCTTATCCATTTATAAGTAGAAGTGAGCGTGAATTGAATCTGACTTCAAAGTTTAGACGCAATTTTGATGATTGATTTTTAATATTCCCAACCTTCTTTCGTGTGCTCAGACCTAAACTATTAAAATAACTTCATTAAAATTCTAAAAAAAAGCTAGGAAGTTTCAATGTATACCACCACTTATAGTAAAATAGGCCTAATTTATATTTATAAGTACCAGTACCTTTGTATTTTTAATTTCTAATGTATCGCGTGAAAATATTTGGCAGACTATTTGGCAATTGGCACTGATGATGCTGCCCGGTGCCGTTGAAATATCCATCGATTGACAATAAAGTATCCATGTAAATAACCATACCATCTTAATGATATAATGTCAATACTAAATATGGATAATGAGAAAAAAAGTGAAAATCTTGATTAGACGAGCTTTAGCGAGGATTCAATTTGACATACTGAAAAAAATTGGTGTTCGTTTTTATGTTTTTTTTTTTTTTTTGTCTGTTCTCCACAGGTCAAACGGCTACAGCTATCAACTTCAAACTTTTTTCGTCATGGTTCCTCATCTAACTTAGATCTGTATAGTTTTGTGGCATTATCGGGTGGTAACTTTTTTTTTTATGAATTTTAGAAATTTCAAAAATCCCCATTAGAATAACCCGGAGGAAAATACTTGAAAAATCAAAATTTTTCAAGACCTCTCAAATTTTCGCCGAATATAAAGGAAACTATTAAGCACATTTTGAGAGATTTTTCGCATCAATCGGATGAGAAATAACGAAGAAAACGCATTTATAAAGCATTTTCCCATCAATTTAGGCTATTACGGGAACCAATTAAATCTATAGCAACAAGTGTCACCAATTAATTCAAAACGATTGAAATGAATGAAGAGGAAGGCCGTGACATAACTGATTCTCGTAAGGTTTTTGAACGTTTGGAGTGATCCAAGGTCTGTAGATGTAGATTGGGTTGACAAATTATTTTTCATTCTAGATTTCTATACCCCTAAGCTCGTCTAACAACGCACATCCCGCGTTTTCCTAATATATCTAAATTCTGTAGGAGCTTACAACCACCTGAACACTGGTGTGGGGTGTTAATTATTATTATTATTATTATTATTATTTAACTCTTGCAAATGCACATAAATGCGCGGTGGCAAGTTCCCTAAGTACCCCTATCCCACCATCTTAACCCTCAGACGGAATAACTTTAACCTGATTTCATCCCCTTCAAAAACATTTCTACTAAGCCCATTCCAGTCCCTAATAAATAGATTTATGTTTCTGGGCCAACACCATGTGTAGACTGTAGATTTGAGGAACATTATAATTCTCAAGAATTTAAACCTCGTTGAGATAGGCAAGTGAAATTAACCTTCATTCTCGAGTGATTCATATTTACATTACGAAGTACCCAAGGTAAGTACCTAGCTGCCTATATTTTATTGACTGCTTATCATGGATCGAGTCCTTGGAATTTTACATACTATGCATTTGAATAAGAAGAGTACAATGAATAATTTTTACACTTGGCCTAATAATTGACTAGTGCTAATATCACATGAATAACGAAACTTTCCCATCAATTTTAATTATTAATTATGCTCGATCAACTGTTGGACGCTACACTACCCTAGTGCAAATTACTATTGAAACCTGTAAGACCACTTTAATAGGTTTCTACAAGATATATCCGTTTCCAATATGCATCAACAGGAGACCAACAGGTGAAACAGAGCAACTGTAGAAACCTATACACCACAGGATTCTACAGTAAGAGTTATCAATAAGTTTGAGCAGGATTGAACCGTACAAGTTACCCTCAGATAAGGGATTTGTATAGTTTTAACTAGTTTTGTACTGTAATTTGAAGGGTTTAAACATTTCACAAGTCTAAGCAATTTTCTATAATTACAGGTCCAAACAGGTTCGAACAAAAACCAACATGTTTTTTCACCCTATATGTTTGAACAGTTGAAATAATGATCACGATCCTTTAGGTTCTTACAATTATTTATAGATTAATTTTTCTTACATGTTTAAACATGTTGCTAAACTTTTTTGTTCTTATAGGTATTAACACAAATATACAGGTTTTTCAATCTTATATATTTAAACAGGTTAAAATAATTCAGGATCCTAAAGTGTTTTACACTACTGTATAGATTTATTGATGCTATATGTTTGAACATGTTGCTTAGGTTCTATATTCTTATAGGTATTAACAGAAATCTATAGGTTCCTCATATTATATGTTTTGACAGGTTGCAATAGGATCACGATCCTACAGGGTTTTATGATTATTTATAGATTTATGAGGCATAAATGTTTGATCAGGTTGCTATACTTATATATTCTTACACGATTTAACAAAAATCTATAGGTTTTTCGTATTATATGTTTCGACAGGTTGCAATAGGATCACGATCCTACAAGGTTTTACGATTATTTATGGATTTATAAAGCATACACGTTTGATCAGGTTTCTATACTTACACATTCTTAAACGATTTAACAAGAATCTACAGGTTTATCGTATTATATGTTTTGACAGGTTGCAATATGGTCACGATCCTACAGGGTCTTACAATTATTTATAGATTAATTTATCTTACATTTTTAAACATGTTGCTAAACTTTTTTATTCTTATAGGTATTAACACAAATATACAGGTTTTTCAATCTCATATATATTTAAACAGGTTAAAATAATTCACGATCCTAAAGTGTTTTACACTACTGTATAGATTTATTGATGCTATATGTTTGAACATGTTGCTTAAGTTCTATATTCTTATAGGTATTCACAGAAATCTATAGGTTCCTCATATTATATGTTTTGACAGGTTGCAATAGGATCACGATCTTACAGGGTTTTACGATCATTTATAGATTCATGAGGCATACATGTTTGATCAGGTTGCTATAGTAAAATATTTTTACACATTCTAACCAAAATCTACAGGTTTCGTCCTATTATATGTTTTGACAGGTTGCAATATGGTCACGGTCCTACAGGGTTGTATGATTATTCATAGATTTATAAAGCACACATGTTTGATTAGGTTTCTATACTTACATATTCTTAAACGATTTAACAAGAATCTACAGGTTTATCGTATTATATGTTTTGACAGGTTGCAATATGGTCACGATCCTACAGGGTTTTATGATTATTTATAGATTTATAAGGCATACATGTTTGATCAGGTTTCTATACTTACATATTCTTAAACGATTTAACAAGAATCTACAGGTTTATCATATTATATGTTTTGACAGGTTGCAATATGGTCACGATCCTACAGGGTTTTATGATTATTTATAGATTTATAAGGCATACATGTTTGATCAGGTTTCTATACTTGTATATTCTTAAACGATTTAACAAGAATCTACAGGTTTATTGTATTATATGTTTTGACAGGTTGCAATAGGATCACGATCCTACAGGGTTTTATGATTATTTATAGATTTATAAGGCATACATGTTTGATCAGGTTTCTATACTTATATATTCTTAAACGATTTAACAAGAATCTACAGGTTTATTGTATTATATGTTTTGACAGGTTGCAATAGGAACACGATCCTACAGGGTTTTATGATTATTTATAGATTTATAAGGCATACATGTTTGATCAGGTTTCTATACTTACATATTCTTAAACGATTTAACAAAAATCTGTAGGTTTATCGTATTATATGTTTTGTCAATGGTCACGGTCCATTTGAATTTTTGGATTTGGAATTTGGATTTGAATTTTTGACGGCAATTTTTTTTCGTGTCTGATGAACGAAATTTCTACCTAATATGGATACACATTGAAAAAGAACAAATCTGAAGTTAAATCCAGATCGGATGGATGGTTGTTCAAATATTTTTTTTATGTTTGATAAACAGGCGCCAAAATACGCAAAAAAAATCTTCAGCGGGTATAAGAAAACGAGCCAAAGAAAGTGGAAGTAGGCATATGCACATTTATAATCTCTTTCTGAATTAAATAAATCCCAGTTAATTCAATGTAAAACTCATCCACATTTTATTTTTTATCAATAATTGCAAAAACTCCAATTATTCTTCAGGAAATAAGTTGTAATTGATTGTTTGCTTCCACTATTGCAGTCAATATCTTCCTCTCTGACAGAAAAAGAACATAGATATCTTCCTCTCTGACAGCAAAAGAACATAGATGAAAACACAAAACAAAAACTTGAATTTTGTTCATGCTAGTTTCTCATATTTTCGTATTTTGTTGTTTCTCAGTTTCAAATTCAAATATCATCCACTCACTACTAGCGCGCCCGTCGTTAAACACTCGAACGAACGCTCTTCAAAACATTCAAGTCTTAAATTGTCAGTTAATTGACGCTTCGTAAATTGGTGATGTTGAAGTGTTAAAAGTGGTAGGCAGGCTTACTTGTGGGTTGTATACCAAAATTGGGTTCCACAGTAATACTTTCGTTTGGTTTCATAGTTGTTATAATATGTAGATGCTCAGTTGCGTCAGAATGAACGAAGCAATATTGATACGCATGACTGCGCCAATTCGTTTTGAGGTTATATTGTTAACTGAACTGTTTGTGGGAGTTATAGGCCTGCCTAGGCCTAGTCCTGGGATAAGGTTTGAACCTTAAAATCACAGTGTTGATATCCATACCCTTTTTAACCCAAACCGTCATGTAAAACCCATAAAATACAAAAAAGGTTGACCTAGACCCTACACAATCATAACCCTAAACAGATCGACGCGGCTTATCTCTGCATGGGTATAGGCCTAGGCCCAGGCCTATTCACCTTTTTTCAGTGGTGTAAGGCTCGGGCCTTTTGCTGCTGTGTGTTAGGGCCTATGAACAAACTGAAGTGACGGGCTCTATTATTCGTCATGTTGTCGTCGCACTCAACCGTATGTAGGCCTATACGCTAACATGGCTAGAAGTTCAACATTCATATCGGCATTGAGTATACTCATTATGATGTCGGCTCCATTGATGCAAAATGAATTCTATGAAGTGAAGTGAGTCTATTACCGGTATAGAGGTCATCGCAACGTAGATCAACAAGGTGTACCGGTAACTGAAAATTGGTTTATAACCGTTGAAAAACTAATAGAAACAGTTCGTGAACTGCCGCTAGAGATCACCGGAGTTCCATGGCAGTTTCATCAGCATTGGATACAAACTTCCCAACATACCGATGGCTGCACAAGGTAATTATAAGATATATGTTGTAGGGCTAGTCAAGCTACAAATTCAATGCCTAGGGTTAAATATAGTTAGGCCTATTAGGCTCTACTTCTTACAAGACAAGTACCGGTAGATCTATAGGCCTACCGTACAGTATCCGAAGCCGATTGTTTTTAGTGTTATGTTTTGTAGATTTCTAGTGGTGGTTAGGTTAGTTAGGAAATTGAGTTTAAACCCAATGGTTAAGGAGAGGTTTGTGTTGGTCAACGATACAGTATGCGCACTTTAATTTTTCGATGCAAACTTTACCCGACGGTCCATTGATTTTGTGACTGTTGATTTTGTGAAATACTTGGTTAACACACCTACAGCATAATCACCTGTCATAGATATAGGCCTAAGCTTAACTTGTACAAAGTTGTGAGTTCATCACAAGATTTTGTGTCTATTAAATCTTACATTGAAAAATTAAATACCAGTAGGGCCTACTGGTATGACAAACTCATAAGTTGAATAAGCCCCCTAATGTGCCAATTACCAGTAATTGAATCTGAAAGTAATACTGAGGTACCAATTTTATGTTTTCCAGTTACCGGTATCAAAGACAACATTCAATCAGTAGCAATTATTGTCGCTCAGGAGGAACATCAAGTAAGAATCCAACTGTTCAGCCCATGGCTCCTAGGTCTACACCCCAGCTCTGAAGATCAAATTAGATCAAGGTAAGATTAATTTTGCCAATTATTGTCTGTACCCACAAACAAAGTTTCGGACAAAGACCGTGGGAGGGCAGTGCTGGCACTGTCATTTCCACGGCCTTCATGTCGGTTCGTTTGACTAGGCCTTGTGAATTTGGTGTATTCTAGTCTTATTGGCACAAACGGGTTGTAGGTGTTGCACATGTGAACGTACATTTACAGTTCAGCGTTAAACAACTTCTAACAGCAACATGCAACTTACAATATGCATTGGCCAATTCTCAAGCGAGTTGCATGATGGCATCTCAGCATTGTGTCGTGACATTGAAAAATAAATTTGGTCCATCTATTCTAGTTGCAAGGACTTGAGCGTTGAAAGCGCCAGCTAGAAGTTTGTTTTTCAAGTAAACAGACACATCTTATTACAGTTAGAACATGTAATTGTATGTCTCAGGCCTATCGTAACGATAGCAAAATTTAACTCACCTAAAGACAATCATCCATTAGAACTCTCATTTTTCGTTAAATATTCTATAAAGGTTATGTTTGATGATGATAAAAGAAATAACATCAATGTCTGCATAGCTCTGTATAGCTACGGTGCCTGAATCATATCCAGGAAGTCGATGGTACGAATCACAGCGAGAGTAGGCCTACCTCTTTTTTATTTCTTCAATAATTCTTCATTTTTCAGGACCCAGAGTAGGCCTACGTTCGTCGAGACCCAGCAATTCTTCCGAGTCCAACACGAGGCCCGTACGACAAATGTTGGAAGATTCATCTTATACAAAGTACCACAGCAACCGGCCGATATTCACTTCTGACGGGTAAGTGCCGGCACAACATAGCAGTATCTCTCTTGCTCTCTTTCTATTTCCCTCTCCCCCCCCCCCCTTCTCTTACTCTTTCACTCTGTCTCTCTCTTTCTCACTCTCTTACTCTGTCTCACTCTCACTCTACATTTCTCTCTGTCTCTCTCTCTCTCTCTCCCCCCTTCCTCTCTCTTACTCTTTTACTCTTTCTCACTCTCCTACTCTGTCTCACTCTATATTTTTTTCTCTCTGATCTCTCACCCCCCCCCCCCCCCCCTCTCTCTTACCCCCCTCCTCAATCTTACTCTTTTACTCTTTCTCTCTCTCTTACTCTGTCTCTCTCTGTCTCACTATCTATATTTTTCTCTCTCACTCTACATTTCTCTCTCTCTATCCATCTCTGACCGGCACATGTAGCTGAGTGGTAAACGCACGAGTTCGCTCCATGTGATTTGGGAGGTGAAGGGGAATATTGGACCCGGTTCGATCCCCACCACCGCCCATCTTTACAGGGTTTTTCGTGGTTTCCCTCTGTAGTCTAGGCTAATGCCAGGATGGTTTCCACGATATAGGCCACGACCGCTTCCTTCCTACTATCCTTCCCGATACCTAAGAAACCTTCATCTCATCATCCCATCATCTCATCAATCATTCATTCGACGCCAATAGATCTTAGTTTAACATTATAGTGCGTCGTTGAAACCCAATCTATCCATCTCTGTCGATCTCTCTGTGTCTCTGTCTCTCTCCCTCTCTCTCACTCTCACTCTATATTTTTCTCTCTCACTCTCTATATTTCTCTCTCTCTTTCTCGCTCTCTTAAAGCCACTTTATACGATCGATTAAGTTCAGAAAAGAAGAATACCTACGTTCCCATATTGCCACTACACGAGAACGGAAATATTGCAATTTCATGCACTAATTTCACAAAGTTGAAATACGCTCACCTTTTCTGCAATCTTTCACCTAGCCAACCAATGAGTAAAGAGCCTACTGTCACGTGCTTTTCCGTTGACTCCGTATGGGTCTACAAACCGTGGACTACGTCGTTATCCAACATTGAACGGAAAAAAAAGATAAATCGCCAATTTGACATTGGCTTTTTAATTTTCATGTCATGTTATATCGATTCTGTATGAGCAAGCACTTATCTGGGTGCAACAAAACTGGAAAACGGCACATCACAATTGTTGTGGTTGAATTTGGTCAAGTGGTAAAGTTCAACGCGTTGGTAAAGTTAGGTTACATGTATATTCCTAGTTGCGGTACCTTGACACTGGAAGCGCGCAGGAAAGTAGAAACTCCAAAAGTCGATCGATCTGAATTCTAAAATCTAAAAAAGTTCTCAAATGTTGCCCACAAATGTTGCTACTGAAATTGAAATTTCGCAACAGAAATTTTGAGCGCCATTACACCATTAAAAATGATTATTCTTTGCAATTATTGAAATTTTATGTACAACGAAAATTGATCGTTTGAAGAGTGTTTTACTCAGGTCCGTTTCGCTGGCACCCCCAAATCGAAAAAGTCGAATTATTTTTTCGCCAGTCATTTGTGCTTCGTTTGTGCTTGAAACCGCATCGTTTGTGCTCAACTTGCTCGCCTACTAATTAGAATTTAATTTGGGGGTGCCAACAAAACGACAGCACCCCCAAATAAAAAGATCTGTTTTTTTGCGCCAATCGTTTGTGCTCGTTTGTGCTCGAAACCGCATCGTTTGTGCTCATTCGTACGCCCGCTAATTAGAATTTAATTCGGGGGTGCCAGCAAAACGCCAGCACCCACAATCAAAAAGTCGACTTTTTTCTCGCCAATCGTTCGTGCACGTTTGTGCTTAAAACCGCATCGTTTATGCTCAATTTGTTCGCTCGCTAATTGAGGATCAATTTGGGGGTGCCAGTAAAACGACAGCACCCCCAAATCAAAAACGGCCAAATTGCACCTCCCGAAAGACAGAATGGATTTTTTTGTCAATCGTTTCATGCTTCGTTTGTGCTTGTTTGTGCTCGAAACCGTATCGTTTGTGCTCAACTCGTTCGCCCGCTAATTGGAATTCAATTTGGGGTGCCAGCAAAACGACAGCACCCCCAAATTGAAAAATCCATATTTTTTACCCCGACAATCGTTTGTGCTTCGTTTGTACTCTAAACCGCATCGTTTGTGCTCAACTCGTTCGCCCGCTAATTAGGGATTAATTTGGGGTGCCAGTGAAACGACAGCACCACCAAAACGAATTGCACCCCCAAAATGGAAGGAACAAAATTATTTTTTTGTCAATCGTTTATGCTTCGTTCGTGCTTGTTTGTGCTTGAAATTTCATTGTTTGTGCTCAACTCGTTCGCCCGCTATTCAGAATTTGATGTGGGTGCTAATTCTAATTAATTCTGATTAGCGGGCGAACGAGTTGAGCACAAACGATGCGGTTTCGAGCACAAACGAAACAAACGATTGGCGAGAAAAAAAGTCAACTTTTTGATTTGGGGGTGCTGTCGTTTCGCTGGCACCCCCAAATTAAATTCTAATTAGCGAGCGTACGAGTTGAGCACAAATGATGCGGTTTCGAGCACAAATTAGGCACAAACAACTGGTGAAAAAATAAACGACTTTTTTGATTTGGGGATGCCAGCGAAATGGACCTGTTTTACTTTGTCTCTCTCTGTCTCACTCTCACTCTATATTTCTCTCTCTCTCTCTTCCTTCCATTCTATTTATCTCTATACTCTCTTTCTATTTCTCTCTCTCTTTCCCCCCTCTCTTTTACTCGGTCTCTCTCTGTCACTGTCTCTCTGAATCTCTTTCTCTGTCTCTCTACCACTCTTGTCTTTCTCTTTCTTTAACTCTCCCCCTCGTTATTTATCTCTCTCTGTCTTTCTTTCTCTTTCTCTCTCACTCTCTCTCTTTTTATTTATGTATGATTTTTACAACTAACTGTACTGATTACTAAGATCTATTGGCATCGGTGGATGTTGAATTAGATGATTCAAAAGGTTATTAAATTGGATGATTCTGGGTTGTGAGAAGGAGTATGCCAGGACTTGTTTAGAAACCATCCCAGTATCAACCTGAATGACAGTGGGAAACCACGATGCATCTGTCCGGAGGGTCGACTGCGGAGGGAATTGAACCCCGGTCCTATGAATGACGGTTCAGTGTGCTAGCCATTCTTATTTCTCCATCTCTCTCTTGTACCCTTTTGCCCTCTCCATCTCTCAGTTGCTCATCCACCAGTACAATGAGTTTAATTTGTGGTTTTAAGCTGGCCTTCCATGAATGCGATTTGCTCAACAGCTTAACAATCGGAAATCGCGTCGCTCTCGTCACTGATTGGTTGTTTCATCATCATGGTGGCTTAAAAAACTGCTCAGCGAATAGCTCGTTCATGATGGGCCAGCTTCACAGCATATGTCAGTAATATTGTTTTTCACGCTTTTCATTCTTATCCGTGAGAAGCAAGCTCAAATTCTGTTTTTAAACTATTCACAAAAAATACACTTACGGTCACATGATTTTGAAAATATATTCTAACCTTCACTTATTGTACCGTAACTGCTCATTTATTTATGTATTTATATATTGTCCAACTTGCAAATGCAGCTATGTGCAGTGGCAAGACTATAAACTACTTATGCTACAAAACAATTCAAATATGGTACACAACACAAAATCAACACTCAAATTGAATCCAATATAAAACAAATCAATAACTCCACACTCAATTACAAATCAAATTATTAATTAAACATTCTCTTAAATTCTATCAACTTCTCAACACATCTTCTATTTTCCCCAAATTGTTCAAATCCCTTGTAGACCTCTGTATGAATGCATTTTTTCCCACTTCTCTAAACACTCGCCACTTCCAATTTACCTCCACCTCTAGTACCTCTTTGCAGCAGCCTCTTTCCTACTCTATTGTCAAGTTCTTCCCATCCGATACAGTTATTTTTTGCTTTAAAGAAATTACATAGTCTATCCTTTTTCATTCGTTCCGCTAGAGTTTCCCATGTCAGTTATTTAACCATTTCGCTTGGCCTTTCTAGTTCTTTCTTCACCACTCCATTGCAATTTAAAAGGTCCTCCATTTCTTGACTCTCCCCAGTACCCTTCCCCTTCTTGCAGCAACCCTCTGGATGCTCCCTATGGCCTTGACTTGTCCAATGTTGCAAGGGTCCCAGACTGAACAAGCATATTCCAGTGTAGGCCTAATGAGGGATTTGTATGCCTTTTCTTTGATTTTACTCATAATAATCATAATGAAATTTAGTGATCTAATCCCCTTTTTGTCAAGTTTCTCACATGATCCCCCCACCCTAAATTTCCATGTATGTATAATCCTAAGTATTTGTACCCATCCACCTCCTCCAGTATAATTTCTCCTTTTTTCCCCTTTTTTTGTATCCTTTTTTTTCCTTGCCCCGTTTCATCTGTCCTTCATCAACCCTGTTACTAGCGAGTCTCTTTCGTATACAGTCACCTCTTGTCTCCAATCATCATTCTTTCTGCCACTCTTTCCAACAGTTCCCCTATCTTTTTAGTCCCCCAATGATTTAGATGAACACCGTCCTCTTTCAGGACACTGTCCTTGATCCAACAGTTTGTTTCTACGTACAACACTTTCTCTTCTTCACACATTCTTTCTGTTATTCTGATTACTTCGTCTACTGTTTCTTTCTTTTCACTCTTTCTATGTACAATTCCACTAACAGCGACTCTTCCTTCCCCAATTTTTTTCTTTGCAGCAACTATCAATTCTTTCATTCCTTTCTTCATAATATTCTGACGATCTTATCCCCTTCCCATCTCTTCTAGGTCGTTTCCTCAAACATGCAAGATTACTTCCTTTCCTTCTACTTCCCTTTCCTGCATCGCATCCACTACTCTCTTCATCATAAATATTCCAATACCCGGTATCACGTCAACGACTGTGTTTTCTCCCGAACTTATGCTTTCTTCCCGCACCAACGAGCTCCATATTATCACTACTTTTTTAAATTTGCTTCCCATTTGCAATTTGTCTATTCTTTTCCTCTCTTCTCTCTTCTTCATAGCTAAAGCTTCTCTCTTCTTTAAAACCTCATCTTCTCTTCTTTGTAGCTTCATCCTCTCTCTTCTTTGTAGCTGCATCCTCTCTCTTCTTTGCAGCTTCAGCATCCCTCATCTTATACCCTTCCTCCCTGTACCCTTCACAACTCCTTTTTAGGCCTGTCACCTCCCTAACTACTTTGTACTGTGCTACAGTAATATTTTCACAGGCCAAATGCCACTTTTGTGTACAATTGGCTTCGCAGCATTCAACAACCTTGTCGTCCTTACAATTACCAAGCTGACACTTTGCACCACAGTTAATAGAGTTGGGCCTAGCCTATTCCACTGTGCTTTTCTTCACTCTTCTTCCACTCTTCTTCTTGTCCTTGACAAGAAGAAGTTCAGTGGTAACCTTGTCCTCGTCCGCCCTACCCTCACTTTTGCACCACACTCCACTCTTAACTCCACTCGTACATACTATACACACCCATTTCCTTTTTCCCTCTTCTGTTTTTCTACTACATCTGTACTGGACGCCATCTTCACCGACCTAACTGATTGGCTATGTTCCTCCGACCATCCTAATAAAGATTCCATAGTAGTTTTTAATTCTTCTATATTCACACGCATCTTCTTCTCTGCATTAAACCTCTCCATCTGCGACTCCACTTTGTCTTGCTCCAATTCATTTACCTTCTTTACCAAAGTAATTACTTTTATTTCCATGTCCATCTTCCACATAAATCTATCCGCTAATGCATCATATAAATCTTTTTTATTTTTCTTGTCCTTCACCTTCATTTCTTTGACCTCTTCCATAAGTTCCATCACTAATTTCACCATTCTTACCGCACAGTTGACTTCATTCTCTTTCTGTTCTTCTTTCCACATCTACACACATAAGACATTTATCACAATCCCATTTTCTATTCTTCAACTTCTTAATTTCTTTCAGTACCATCCCAGCACATTTATAATGTCTCCAGCTTCCACACTTATCACACTCCAATCCCGACATTGTTCTTTTCTCACAAACTACACATGGATGACTCATTAGTATTTAATTGTAGTCACTTTCTTTCAGATGGTTTTGAAGGGATAATTATTTCCCACATTTTTGCTTCATCGGTAATGTCTTCTCTTAGACTGTACTTGGAGTGTTTTTGTACTATTGTCTTCAAGTTTTAGTGAAATTTTTCTCAGTACCGCCAATTATTTTTCAGGATACATTTTAATGGTACTTGATCTACCACTTCACTTGACAGCAAGTGCAAGCCTCGTTCTTTCATAATATTCATTGAAAAATTGTACTTCTATTTCAGAACTGACGCAACCGAAGCAATTGATATGAGGATTGGCCACGCCGTACGCGTCGTAAATAGTGTAATTTTTTGCTGACTCCTTTTTGTACATAGTAGGCCTACTTGTAATAAAGTGTTAAATATTATCGCATTGAAATCTACTGCCTCATTATATTCAGTAGCAGAATCTAGATAGCTTGATTGGTAACTGCTGTGCTAATCAGTTCATCAAAGTACAACATTTCATCTTAGCCCGAGAGTTGCTACTGATGAGTTCTGTAGTTAATAAAATACAAGAACAACATTATATCAGTACTTTGAAAGACTGGTAAACTTGGAGCTAGTGTCGTGGCGCGATGACCATATAAATATAAATGTTATTAAATAATTCAATTATCAAATGATAAACCTGTACAATTTTTTCCATTTGAATGATTTATCTAAGACCTAGTATAAGGCCTACAACATGTAAATATGTAGAAAAAATTATTGATTCTCTTGCCAAATCAAGCTGTAAACTTCTATTCATAGATGACAACAAAATAATTCCCTCATAACCTCTATGTAACCTAAGAAACAAAACACCTTTATCTTCCTTCTCTCTCTAACTGACAAACACATCATTTCTCCTAGCCCTTCTACCTTATAATTGCTTTCACTTCTTCTTCTCCTCCACTCAGTTGACTATAAAAGAACAGAAAAAGCCCTTCGATAGCAAGTTGGCAACTCATTAATCTCTCTCTCTCTTTCTCTCTCTCTGTTGATCTCTGTCTCTTCTTGTCTCTATGGAAGCCTTATGGTTCTAGAGTTAGCTTCTTTTCGATCTCTATTGAAAGCCTTATGGTTCTAGAGATCTTTAGATCTATAATTTTTTTGCTCTTTGTTTTTTCTCTCTCTCTTTCTTTCTCTATTGAGCCTTATGTGTTCTAGAGAAATTGTTTCTTGTACTAAATATCTGTCCATCTGTGACGCTTGAACTAAAGTAAAAAACCAACTTCAATCTTCTATCAATTCGTCTCCCAAAGAAAACCTACCAAAAAAATCCCCTGTCAAGTGAAAACTTAAAACTTGTGTATTTTCTCGTATATTCAGGTCTACTTGATGTATCTATAGGCTCTAGAGAAAACTTCCTCGTTCTTTTATAATTTGTGTTAATTGTATTATCTAAGTGTGATTCTTATCTTGATAAAACCAACTATATCTGCTAACTGGGTAGGCCTAAGTCAAACTTTTGGAAACTTTACTTAGGCTAAATAAATCTATCTTGTACTCCTTCCTGAATCTAATAGCGACCAGCTGACGTCAGTGTCAGGCCCACCAACCTATCCCGAAAAAGCCTATCAAACTAAACTTTTTTTTATCTCACGTGAACATTAGTCTTTCTCAACTTCTTTTTAATGTTCTAATTGTCAAAATAGCTCGCGCCCCGTGACACTAGTTACTAATCAATCACAATAGTACCACCTGCTAAAATCGATTTACAAATTGACCTCTTACAGTCGAATTATGGAACATTCTGCACCTTTCCTTGGCCCCTTTCCCTGTGGCCATAATATTGTAACCATATTGAATGCACTTTGGCTTTTATTTGGTCACAAGTGCATGTATTGCGGTCACCAATTGCACACCACCAAATAATATGTGGTCACCTAGTGGTCACTGCTAAATAATCTATTTATTCTTGTTTAAATACATGCATATTGATACCTGTTGAATCATACAGAAACCTAATGAAAACGTCCTGTAGAATTAGGAAGAGACCTATTCAAAACGGTTGATAAAAGATTATTGCAACCTGTTCTTTCTTTTATAAACCTATTCAAATAAGACTATAAAAACGTGTACAGATCTGTTAAATCTTATTAAATACATACATGTTAATACCTATTGGACCATGCAGAGACCTAGTGAAAATGTCATGTATAATACTTAAGAGACCTAATAAAAATTGCTTGAAAACTGTTATTGAAACCTGTTATTTCTATTACAAACCTATTCAAATAAGACTGTTAAATCCTGTAGAAATCTGTTCAATCCAAGTTAATGTATGCATATTAATACCTATTGAAACATACAGAAACCTAATGAAAACGTCGTGTAGAATCCTTAAGAGACCTATTGAGAACGGTTGAAAAAATGCTAATGAAACCTGTTATTCCTTTTACAAACCTATTCAAATAAGATGATTAGAACCTGTGGAAATCTATTTATTCTTGTTAAATACATGCATATTAATACCTATTGAAACATACAGAAACCTAACAAAAATATCGTGTAGAATTCGTAAGAGACCTATTCGAAACGGTTGAAGAAAGGTTATTGCAACCTGTTCTTTCTTTTATCAACCTATTCAAATAAGACTATAAAAACGTGTACAGATCTGTTGAATCTTATCAAATACGTACATGTTCATACCTATTGGATCATGCAGAGACCTAGTAAAAATGTCATGTACAATACTTAAGAGACCTATTAATAATTGCTTGAAAACTGATATTGAAATCTGTTATTTCTATCACAAACCTATTCAAATAAAAGTTTAAAAACCTATAGAAATCTCTTTAATCTTATTAAATACGTATATGCTTCAAACTGTTGGAACATGAAGAAACCTAATAAAAACGTAATGTAGAATCCTTAAGAGGCCTATTGAAAATGGTGGAAAAACTGTTATTGAAACTTGTTATTCCTATTACGAAAACTATTAAAAAAGGTTGAAAATGGGTATTGAAACCTGTACAAACCTGTAAGTGAAGTCTGTTCATAAGTGAAGATTCCTATTCGTACCTATTCAATCTGTGGAAAACTGTTATGTAGAGACTTTTTGATTCCTATTAATAATATTTTGGCTGATATTACTCACCTGTTGATTCCTGAATTCGTGTGTCAAAAATCGTGTTAAATCCTATAGCTTTAACCTACTCAAACCTTTAGAAAACTATTCATTCCTATCCTATAGAAGCCCTACAGGTTTCAATAATAATTTGTACCAGGGTACTATTCCAGCTGGCTCAGTCATATAGGAGCATTGAGATTATTACCGTATTTATTGAGTCAAATTAATATAGAATGATGTAAGGCCTACATCATTTATTTTTGAATATTAAAATATGTGACGTATGTTTCAAGAGTAACGAAACACTACTATCTGATCCATTCCTGACATGGTACTTGTCAAAGTTTTGCTCATTGCCCACATGCTATATAAACAATAAACTGGTGTAGTTCCTCGATGTAAAACTCGCCGATAATAAAGAGTCCCGTTTGATATCTGTATCGAATAAGGTATTGTATCGTATTGGAATTCTCAATCTATGTTTGTGTTTGGAAAAGTGTTTATTGGTTTTTACTTTTTATAGTATTCAATAGAATACTGAATAGGCCTACTAATAATACTTTTGCATCCATGTCATTGATTGCAGGAATTGTGCAACATAAAAGAAAGACTTGCATGGCTTAAAAGATGAATTTTATAATTGAAAATATCTTATTGTACAAATCGAATCTATTACCAAAGTTTTGTTTGAAAAATATTGATCGTAATCAATATATCGGTCTTTGTTGACAACCCCAATGGGCGTAATTAATTAAGCATAGCAAAGACTTTACTTTCATTTGACCAAGATTAATCTTTTTTTTGAATTTTGTACCCGGCATGTAGCTCAGGAGGAAAATCAACTTGAAACTTCTCAGATTGGTGTACTAATATCAGAATAGCTTGAGATCGTTTTTCAGAAAAATTGTTCCGACAGTTTTCTCGGAATAAATTCGGAAAGTTTGGAAAATCACCATGAGAATAATTTGGAGGAAATATTCTACAAAAAGCTCTCAAATTCCTACTGAATATTGAAAAACTATCAAACACATTTTCAGTAATTTCTACAGTAATAGGATAAGAAATACCGAGGAAAACGCATTAAAATTACCTTAGTCGATAAAGTAGCATGTCTACAGAAGGTAGAACTGCTCTATCGACTCTGATAGTACGATCAAAATGGTTTTGTTGCAAGTGCTGGTCTCATTATAAACATGCAACAGGTCGCACTTCAAAATATATAGAAAAGCGTTTGAAGCAATCCAATCAAAGGTCGGTAGATATTGTCGAGTGAGGTGACAGAACATCTTGTAGATTCTAGATTTCCATACTTATCAAGTTCATCTCACCATGGACTTTCTATTATAAGTCCATGATCTCACTAGACATACTGCGTTTCCTAGTAACAAATATATTTGCTAGTAACTAGAAAAGTACATTGAACCATAGATTGATTGATCGAACGTCCGATATCATGTTGAGCGGTACTCGACGGCAGTGGCGAGTGTGTTTCAACTTTCAAGTAGGTCTACGTCCAATCGTCCATCCATGAACGCCTAGATGGCATACGAGTAGCTATACGAACAAGAATGGAGATACTATACAGTATCTGATCATGGACTTACTAGGCAAACGCGTTATGTGTTTCCGCGTTGATGGATGAGCTGGAACAAGATATCAACTTATCTTTGGATTGGTTATTATATATATATATATATATATATATATATATATATATATATATATATATATATATATATATATATATATATATATATATATATACACATATATAGGCCTACACCTTGAGATCCAAACCATTACATCACTGCCATCTTATTTTCCATTATTAATTTATATGATAATAAAGAAGGCTTTGTTTTAATTGTTCACAATCAAGTGGTGACACTTGTTGCTTTGATTCAATAGGTATCTTGATAGCTTTGAATAATTAACACAAATTATATATATTTTTTTACATCGAAACGGCTGATCCGATTTAAGTGAAAGTTCGGAATAATGTGTATCATTATCAGATTTAAATTCCCTGAGAATTTGAATCCTCTCGGATGAAATATTTTTCACGAACTTTTTCTTCTGGGTTATTCTTATGGGATTTTTGAAAACTTTGAAATAAGTTTTCTCAAAAGTGGTTTGACCGATTGTGCCTAAAAACTATACAGTATCGAATTAGATAAGGACACTTGTGTATGTCAAGTTTCAACTGATTTTGGATTTTTGTTTGACCTGTGGAGCGCAAAAAAAAAAAAAAGTATTTTTTTTCGGGTATGGTGAAAATCATACCACTAGGCAAACGCGTTATGTGTTGCCGCGTTGATGAACGAGCTGGAACATATCAACTTATCTTTGGATTGGTTATTATATATATATACACATTGAGATCCAAACCATTACATCACTGCCATCTTATTTTCCATTATTAATTTATATGGTAATAAAGAAGGCTTTATTTCAATCGTTTAAAATCAAGTGGTGACACTTGTTGCTTTGATTTAATAAGTATCTTAATAGCTTTGAATAATTAACACAAATTACATTATATATTTTTTTACATCTAAACGGCTGATTCGATTTAAGTGAAAGTTCGGAATAATGTGTATCATTATCAGATTGAGATTTTTAGAGAATTTGAATCCTCTCAGATGAAATATTCTTCACGAATTTTTTCCTCTAGGTTATTCTAATGGGATTTTCGAAAACTTTGAAGTGAGTTTTCTCAGAAGTGGTTCAACCGATCGCGCCTCAGAACTATACAGCATCAAGTCAGATAGGGGTTCATCTGTGTGCCAAGTTTCAACTGATTTTAAATTTTCGTCTGACCTGTGGAGCGCGAACAAAAAACAAACAAACAAAAAAACAGGCACTTTTTTTTCGGGTATGGCGAAATTGAGTCTTCGCTTCGCTCATCCAATAAGTATTATTTATCAAAATAATCATATCATTATTTATCATATCATAAGTATTATTTAATTCGCTTCGCGCATCCAATAATACTGCGTATGAGTTTATGATCTGATTATGAAATGAAAATGCGTTCGGTGGCATGGGTAGTGATATTTGTTATCATAGAATCTATTTCTTCGGAACATTTCGTGAAATATTTCATGAAAAGTATGAAATCTATTTGAAATCTATTTTATATTCTTAATTAACTAAATTTAGAAATATTTTTTTTTTGAATTTTTTTCACCCTGGAAAAGGAAAGCATAATATCATACGTTAGAAACCAATTTGTGGATAACATCGACTCATATTTAAAATATATTTATTTAATGACAATATATTTGTAGGTTAGGAAATGAAAATTTCTTCTTTCTTTCGACCTATTTTCGACCTTGGCACGTTTGTACAAGCTGCTGCATGCAATTCAATTTCATGCAAAATCCCACCAGAAGAGCTGCTAGAAATAGAAGGAGGATCGTTTATGTAATTTCTTCAGGGTAATGGAGGGAGAGGGGGGGTGGGGGGAGCTGCATGAGTTGATAAAAAGAAATAAGTCAGGGTATGGAGGTAGGCGGGGTCATGATAGAGCGGTAGTCATAAAGGGGGCTACATTAGATGTCGGTAAATTCTCTTTCTTAAATAGGACAGGTAGGGACTGGAATGGGCTTAGTAGAAATGTTTTTGAAGGGGATGAAATCAGGTTAAAGTTATTCCGTCAGAGGGTTAAGGAGATGGTGGGATAGGGGTACTTAGGGAACTTGCCACCGCGCATTTATGTGCATTTGCAAGAGTTAAATAATAATAAATAATAATAATAATAATATAAACGTTTACCACTCTCTGAAATAGTCCAACTTGACAAATATATCCCTAGAAATGAATGTTTTTATGCTATTTCTACTAATAAATAGATTTCACGAAAAAGTGAAATCTTTCAAATAGATTTAATCTCAATGAAAGATTTCACAGCCACATCACCACGCACGGGTAGACAGAATTGATCGCGGTAACGACCGCCAGATAGATGATCATGCACTGGATCAGCACGCCTAACTCGGCAAGCTGAAGAATATGTTTGTACTACACTGAGATCCTGAGTTGTCAACTATTATAGAAAGTAAACGAGAGCGATGAACGTTATTTCGCGTTAATGGATAACGTGTGAAATAATATACCTGTGCGGCTAGGCCTCCCCTCCTACCTAGGGCTAGGCTACCCTTTCAACTAATTCTACTATAAGAGTTACGGTGATCTGTGTGTGTATGTATGTATGGAGCGGGTCACGCTGATTCTCGAACGTGATTGGTCGGCTGACTTGTGGGCTTAGCGCGGGGAATGGAAGGGAAAGAGGAACGAGCAAAGATTGACGTGGTGAAAGGAGTGACTGGGGATGTGTGAAAGACGATTCACGCGTCATTGGTTCTAGAACAAACTCGAACCCTGACGCGGTAGTAATACGTGATTGAGAGAGAGAGAGAGAGAGAGAGAGAGAGAGAGAGAGAGAGAGAGAGAGAGAGAGAGAGAAAGAGAGAGAGAGTGAGAGA
>OZ023326.1:63996636-64014136 GCA_964007535.1 Brachyptera risi
TGGAATGAGTTTTATCAGAAGTGGTTCAACCGATTGCGCCTCAAAACTATACAGTATCGAATTGGATAAGGATACTTGTGTGTGCCAAGTCATGACTGATTTTGAATTTTCGTCTGACCTGTGGAGCGCGAACAAAAAACAAAAAACAAAAAAAAAAAAAAAAAAAGGCTCTTTTTTCCGGGTATGGCGAAATTGAGTCTTCGCTTCACTCATCCAATTAACCACATATCAGTGCTATAGCCTTTTGGAACTTGTAATCATGACACGGTCGTGGCCTAATATTAAAGAACCAACCCACGTCTGAGGAAACTACGGAAAGCCTCGATCAGTATGACCGACCATGAAGGGAATCGAATCCCGGTCTCCTGAATGAAGGGTTCTGCCGCCTGGCATATGATCCACCCGTCTCAGTTTCTCCATCAATTCAATTTGATTGTTGTTTTCATGCCCGAGAGCATTGATGGTAGTAGGGGGGGAAAGGGTGACCAGACGTCCCGTTTTTTCCTTATCGTCCTTGTTTTGAAATTCCTGTTTTGGCATACCGAGAAATTCTCTCGGGCCATCGAATGTCTCGGTTTTATAAAATCGGAAGAAATATATATAATAATGATAATAATTTATTTATTCAGTGAAACATTTGTACACACATGAAAATGAAATATGCATGTTTATAGAATATGTCAATCTGTCCTACAGTTGAATTGAAATAGTTTGCAATATATGTATACTTTCAGTGGGCATATATATGTATATATATATATATATATATATATATATATATATATATATATATATATATATATATATATATATATACATATATATATATATATATATATATATATATATATATATATATATATATATATATATACATATATATATATATATATATATATATATATATATATATATATATATATATATATATATATATATATATATATATATATATACATATATACTATTTATCTTTGTCCCTGTGACGGGCCAAATTTACGATAGCCCCTCTCATAACTCCGATTTTGATATTTCCACGAGCAATCGTTAGTACTTCGTTAGAACCGGTTCAGTGTTTCGTGGTATATTCCATTACGAACTGGTTCAATGATAATTTATTTGATGTATCATCTAACAATTGAGAAAAACTCAACTCCGGAAACATTAGACTGTAATTTGTGTTTCTAAAACATATCGGTGTAAATTAATTGGAAAATTTAAAAACGACATTACCACTTGACCTCTTACTTTCCACACTCCTAGTCTACCTGTCTAAATGTTATCTTGCCTTATTTAACTGAGACTTACACTTAGCTAAAGTCCATAAATAGCTTACGTTATAGTACACCATTCAACCACCGGAAATGATTGGCTGTATCACACTGGCATTTCCTAGGTTACTCCCCATACATGCATAGGCCTACTATTTCATTCAATTCTAGCATGATATTTAAAGGGGGGGTAAGGTGCAAATCTTAATTTTTACCATTGGTCCGTCTCGTTATGTTATGACAGAAAACGCCCTTTGAAAATAAATAACTATTCTAAATATTTACAAAAAATATTTTGAAAAAATAGGTTGTGTGAGAACGTCCAATATTCGCCAAATATGATTTTATTTGGTTCAGTATTGTACAAACGTCTGTCATTCAAGTTTTTGACAACCATTGTAAATAAACTTATGTCCACTTCCTCCCTTCGAACACTTGCCCTCACTCTGTCATAGTAGAAATACGTGTTTGACAGTTCAAGGTTATTGGTGGCATAACCATTTGCAGCATAAAGCCACATGCCATGCGAATTAATCAATTGAAATTATATGGTGGCAATAAGTAGCTATGTTATACATATCAAACGAAAGATGACATTCGAGCGCAGATATTTTGTAAGAACACTTTTTCTCTACCTATCGTAGTTGTTCTACGTTCCCAGCTCAAAAGAGCGTTACATGAGATTTTCGTTAGGCCCGGTCGAAAATTATCTACTTTTCACGTTTTTTTCTCCCATGTCAAATAGGGTAAGAAATTTTGCAAGGGCGTTTTCTGTCATAACATAATGAGACGGACCAATGGTGGGAATTGAGTTTTGCACCTTAACCCCACTTCAATTTTCTCTCAAATTTGAAATGTATCAAATGGATATCCACCTGAGACTCAGCTTAATTTTGTGAGTAATTTATTTGAAATAGGAACAGCAAGAGGAACAGTCATATCAGGTTCATATATTAAAATGAATATATGTATATATATATATATATATATATATATATATATATATATATATATATATATATATATATATATATATATATATATATATAAATATATATATATGTTTATATATATATATATATTAATATATATATATATATATATATATATATATATATATATATATATATATATAATATATATATAAACACAGTTTCGAAGTGCAGATTTTTCTATCCCGTGACCGAAAATTCAAACGTCCAGAAGTGCAAAAAAAGATTATTCCTTTCCTGCAACCATAAGCTCACCATCACCCACAGCGCAGTGTGTGCAAGACGACAACATGCCAATGCGTAACGAAGCATCAGTGGCACTTCGTGTCATTAGTTAGCTGAGCTTTCACTGATCCACACTCCTGAGGATGACGGGTGAAATTCCGTCGAAACGTCGAGACGTGAATACTCAAGTACGTGGTTTCGCCGTAGAAATTAGTTCACTATATATATATATATATATATATATATATATATATATATATATATATATATATATATATATATATATATATATATATATATATATATATATATATATATTTTTTTTTTTTCTAACCATACCCCTCATGTTTCAAACATGAGTACGTCAATTCACCACTGCATGCCATGCAATTGCTTCTGAACGCGTGATCGTTTTCACACCTCGTAAGCCAGTCTGCGTTGACAATTACCCTTTCCCCTCCCCCCCTCTTCATTCCACTCCTCTCACCCCCTCCTTCTTACCTCCTTCTTTTCCCCTTCCTCACCCCCTTTACTCTCCGCTCAACCATCCAGCCGACCCCCGTCACATATTGGAGAACCAGTGTGACGGATAGACAGATCTGGAAGACTGTGTAAGTTGATATAGGCTTATATATATATATAAATATATATATATATATATATATATATATAAATATATATATATATATATATATATATATATATATATATATATATATATATATATATATATATATATACATATATATATATATATATATATATATATATATATATATATATATATATATATATATATATATATATATATATATATACAATCGCGAAGACTCTTTTTTAGTAAAAAAAAACATGATATGTGCATGAAAAATGTATACATAATTAAACAAAAAGTTACTTTTTCATTTTGTATTATGCACAGATAATATGCCTATAAAGGCTATAATCACTGTATACCCAACGGTCTAATAGTATAAAATTTTCTAAACATTAAATTAGGTTTAAATAATTATAAATATAGCCTATATCAAATAGACTATCATCATCATAGCATATCGATATAAGTGTACAATTTAATAATATCCGTGGACGAAAGGTAATAGGCCTTACTTCCATTAAGGTACTCCATACTTGTTGTAAAACGACTACAATATGCACGCACACTTCCCCTCGCTTTTTTTTTTTAATAATATTGAAACTTGATACAAAATCATTGTTCCCCAATTAAGGCTCAGGATGAAAGATAGGATCGTTTGGACGGGGCACCACAAGGGCGATCTTACCACCCCATTAGCTCCCATTACCTTCCATTACCATTACCATTACCATTACCTTCCATTACCATTACATTACATACCGCTTATGGCTGCATGGATGAAAAATGAAACAGTAAATAAATGTTGATCGTTGCAGGTGCGGTCTACGGGCTGGCCGATAACCAATCACAATTCGCAACCCAATACATCTATCGTCTTTAGTTATTTTAATTAAACTCTTTGTCCCTATTATTTTCACCTCATAGGTCTACTACCAAATAGTTCAACTACACATACAAGTAGGCCTACTAGGGCAGAGAGGAGATGAAAACAATTAATTATAACCAATTGACTATATAGTGACTATTGGTGACTATAGTGACTATTTTCACAAAACATAACATTCAATTAAGGTGGCTGTTTATTATTTCAGATTTTGATGCATCTCATCAGAGTTTCTCTAAATGTCCACATTGTGAATAGACCTAGGTTGCCGACTAATGAGCAACGCCTGTCGCTAGTCATTAATTAGGAAAGCTATCTTTAATGGCGACTCAATGGAAGATGTAAGAATCAATGCTGAGATAGGTTTTCAAATAGCTTATACCTGGCTTACCTCACACCTCTTGACACTAAATTTAGATAAAAGTTTATTCATGTTATTCTTTAGTTACTACAATGCTGCAAGTCAAATAAAACTCAAAATTCATAATGTGGACTATAATAGGCCTGCTCCCAATTGTAACTGCTATAATTTGACAAAAACCACTTCACTTAAATACCTTGGAGTGATCGTGGATGAAGATTTGAACTGGAAGGAACATATAAATGATAACACTAATAAATTACTATCGATAAGCTATAAATTCTACAGACTAAGGCCCGGTATTACCAAGTCTATAGTTAGCCTTTATCTGACAGTTCAAACTTGTTATCACCATGGTTACCTGTGGTATTTGTTTTCACCAACTCCCAGATAAATACTAACTGGACTTGGTAATACTGGGCCTTAGTCTTTTTTGTAAATTAATCAAATTAATCTATTACGTTTTCGCTCAGTCACTCGTCCTATATGCGATTTTAAGCTGGGGTAGCACACTTAAAAGTTGAAACCATTACAAATAACAGTTCAAAAATCCATTTTTAAAACTATTCTCAAACGTCCCAGAAATTACCCGTCTGAAAATGTATTTGCTGAAGTCAAAGTGTGTAATGTAAGAATTCTGCAGACTTCAAAAAGAGATTTTTTCAAAAAATGTAAATTTTCCGATGTTGGTGTCTCTTTTTATAAACTGAATTCATTCTCTTTCAGAAAAAACGAATCGCATTATTGTGGGATGCTTAGTTATTTTACAAATACATATTTTGTAAACCTCCCATAATGCATCATTAGAAAAAAATGTTCTGAAATCCATAGGCAACCAACTGATTTGTAAACAGTTATTAATACATCAAGTTAAACTTTGCCTGCAATTTACTTAAAACTAAGATTTACACACACAACCGCAATTTACAACAATGGAAAAATATATCAGGTTATCAGGTAGAGAGCTGTTTTTTTTTTTACTCTGAGGCTTATCAAATGGAGCATGTTCTGTTATTAGAGCCACAATTCTGATTCCTCTGATACTTAAATTATTAGATTTATTTTTTAATTTACTCTGGAACTTAAAAAAATACCAAAATTGAAGCCCATCAATCAAAATTTCAAATTAAATACTTCTTGTAGTCATAGAAATGAAAACTAAACGTCAGAACACAGGTTATACCCTACTACCTACCCGTTAGAGGTCATTGTTGTTTGATTCATATTTATTTTTTCTCCTTTCCCACACACAAGCTTCGGCGTATCCGCTTTGTGGGTATCATTATTTTTCAAAAGATCAAATAACCAACTCATTTTATTCTCATTATTACAACTTATTATTATTTCTCATTATTTCTACTTATTGCTCTTATTTCATTCGAGTGTCAATGTAATAATTGAATAATCTTCCACCTCCACGTTTAGTTAAGATAATTATTACTTATAATTCTGTTAACAAGTGTTTTGTCATAATGATGAATGTTCAATAAAAAAAGAAAAGATAGAAAAAAATAATTGAAAAAAAAAATCGTAGGGAAATTGTCCTAGACGATGTCGATGATATTATTTTTCTGTGATTTTTCACTTTTGAAAACAGCAATTCAACTAAAAAGTAATTACCAAATTTGAGGCTCGCGTACTATCTATACATAATCTATAGGGACTAGGCCTATAAATCGTGGAAAGATATATGTCAATGAAAAACATTCACTGTCGAATAGGCATGAAAAGAGAATGTATTGTCAGCAATTAATGGAATCGGCTTACTAAAACATCCGGATTTCTCAACAGGATATCAAAAATGCACTCATGCTTTTCGTATTTAGAATACTAACAGCAATATAGCGGGGAAGGAGGTCTGAAGGAGTCATAGACCATTTTCGAAATGAATGAGCCATCTAGCGGCGATCGGGATGTTATTACCCGAGTTCGAAAGTCCTATGCTGCCAATGCTAATTAGCACGTTTGATTTATATTATTGTGCGTTACAGTAAACGTATTAAGTTATAATATGATAGCAGTTTCAACATTTATATGTTTACTATATACTGAGAGATTTACACACTGTCAGAGAGAGTAAGATGAGAGATAATGCAAGTTTTATATCTTGGTGTTTTGCCTTTAACCCTGTGAATAAGCGGGCTGACTTTTTTAACAGTACTCAAACTCCCAGAATGCCAGCGATCTCGGCTGCTGAGAGGCGTGACGCGCCTGCGCATTGAATTATGAAAATGGTCTATTGAGGAGAGGAAATTTAATATCCATACATATTACTTTACTCTCTATATGCTCTCCGACTGGTCGTTTAATTCAATGAAATCTTTCAAATGGGTGTACCGATGTATACAACAATATTGAAACATTCTTCAACACAATGTTAAATTGGCGATATAATTTGTTTATAGAGTTGGCACCACGACCTCCTCTCCTAGATCCAATTATATTTATCCAGATGTGTTTGTACAACATTGTTCCTCTATTCACTCACTTTCGAACTCATCTTTTGCATTCAGTTGCTTTGCTTGTAACACCATGTAGTTGTTTGTCCTCTTGCTACTTTACATGAGGTGACACTTATAGCCTTACAGACCCTCGTTGACTGTAAATCCAAGAGCGTACATCTGCTTATCAATCCAATTACGGTTTCTAGCCACATTTGCGTAGACGGCTGGAACCTTACTGCCACATCCTATACCCCATGAGACGATGCCAGCTTGCACGTAATGATCACCACCCACTGACCGACACACTAAAGGACCACCACCGTCACCCTGTTAATCAGAGATAAGGCACAAATAAAATCTACGTTCAAAATAAATAAGCATTGGCATTCATATTATTTCCGATGTGATTATGAAATGAGAATACATTTTGAGTCGATCACCCAATCCATCATTTCAAGTACTAGCAATCGCAGGATATTGTCTGGAAAGAAAACATATAACATTTTTAATGAGTGATTTATAGTTGGATAATTAATTTTAAAAGATAGAAAAAAAGAAGAAAAATTAAAAGTGAGAAAAACCACGAGTTTTTAGTATCATTTCCATCAGAAAAAACTCACACATAATGAAAAGCTGCCAAAATCCGCTCACTAGTATTTCTTATATGGCAGTTTAATCGAAATTGATATTTGATCAAATTTGATTACAAGTTGAAAATTTGGAATTTCTTCAAACTTTTTAAGTGTGGATTTTAATGAGAGCTGATAACATTGGGATGAATGTAATTGTATTCAAATATGTTTTTTTTTTTAGAAATTGAGGTCTCCAGAGGTCAGTTAAGGTCAAATTTGGAATTAAGTTTCCTTTATTTATAAGACTTTATTCAAGTTCAAATAGTCACGTTACCCAAATTAGACCAAAAATAATGGAAATAATTGCATGATAATAATAATTATCTTATATTTCACAAATATGAATATAGTTTACAATCATAGAAATAATCGAATACATACGGGACCATCATTAGGCCTACCTGACAGGTGTCCTGGTTTTCCATTCCAATAGCGCAGATGAAGCTGTGATGCAAAATAAATCGTGATCCTAGTCGTGTGTTACGTAGTTGTTCCTGACAGGATGCTGGAGGCACTATCTGCAAGTCTACCTTCTTCAGATGCGTCTGATAAGGATTGCTGCGCTCTACAATAAAAATTATTCAGTAGAACGCCATTCATTAAACAAAAAATGCACTAGTAATACTAAATTTGTCCACATATTTCAGCATAATTCGTTTTCATTTCGTTTTTATTGTTCGGGTATTTTTATTTGGTTCGCTCGTATAGCTCAGAACCAGCAGTAATGTTGAATTACTTGTGGGCCTGTGATGAATCTTCGTATCATCATGACTATCAATAACCTAACGGGATGAGCAACATGGCGTTTTCTCTTCGCACCATGCGTATATCAAAGGGATGCCGCCTCACAAATTTTATGATAATTTGCTCGTATTATTGTATGTTGATCTATACAAGTTATAGATGTAATGCAATCTGTGAATCCAACTCTTTCCAACTGCATTAAGCAATATTGGAATAAATTTCATTTGAATTGGCCAATCTAAATTTAAAATACGTCTGTAAAAGCATTTAGACCCCTATAGTCGAGAGCCCTAATGCTATATTTACCATTTGATTACTGGATAATTACTCATCATCCACGAGAAAGATCAGAAACAATGGGGAAGTATAGAACTATGAACTATACATTGAAATACACGCCTAATACGTACGATTTGATTTGAAATTGCGAATCTCAGAAATGTACACGAAAGCGCTGATTCCTTCATGGTGAAAACGGCCTAATGTTAAAAGGATAGGACTTACGCCATGTTGCTTATCTCGTTACGTTATTGATAGTCATAGGTATCATCTTGTACTGTTATCTATCTTCCCGTTACATGATTAGGTTTTAGAAATATAAAAAAAAAAATTCGGTGAAAATTAATTTCAATCGCTAATTGTGCAGTGTGTCTCGTTGGTGCAGTGGTTTGGCTGCTATATAGATTCGTAGGCTACGCTTTTCGGTTGTATTCGTTAGTGGATCAATTCATATTGTGGGCTTCTTTTTTCATTGAATTCAGTGTATACAAATGGTGCTTTGTCAAGGTTATGTAATAGGTTATTTTTATTTCCATAAACTGAAATAACAAAGTTATCTCAAAACAGAAGTTATTTTACATAGACAGAATTACACGATCACTACCCACTACCCAGGCAGTTTGAATTGGTACAGCTGTAACACACTGCATGCCCACTGTCATACTGGTCACATGTCAAAATGAACATGGTTGAAGATTGCTACAACCTGACCTAACGAATCTTTCACATTTCAACATTTTCAACATCAACCTTAACATTAACATTTTTTTCATTCATTACTTTCTTTCAAAACTTGGATAAGTTTTGGACAATTTTCTCAAGAGTGCAGAATGAGCGACAGTAGGCAGTGCGCCTACTGTGGTTTACTGCCAACGTGACCAGGTTTCAAGTGAACTTACCAAATCCTGATCTTCCCCAACCTGTGGCCAGACAACTCGACTGCTCGAAGTTGTCGTCAAGATTGGGCAGACAGATTGTCCCCACGTTATCGGCCGGCTGGAAAGGATGCTCGAGTACAAGCAATGCGACGTCGTTGTAGATGTACTTCGGGTGAAAGTTAGTGGGAACGATGACCTGCTCGACGAGCCTGTCTTGATGTACAATCGCTTCCCCTCCGTCAGACGTGTCGTATACACCGGCTCGTACCTTGTGATGGCTGGGATCACGACTACGCATGTGCAAAAATATTGAAATTTATTTGTAATTTGTGTAATTTTAACTGTATAAAATATTACAATTTTAATGGGAGAAAATATTCATTATCAGTTCGTAAACAAAATTGTACATCCCAACAATTTCTCTTATCAAATTTTGTATCTCAGTTGTTTATTTGTTCGTTAAATATCACAATACATAAGCGACATACATAATATATAATACTCTTAATAGGATGTCTCAACACGTCGGTTCATTATCTGATTTATTGTTTAATATAACTAAATAAGAAAAATTAGAATTAAAATTAAAAAATTTAAAAAATAGAAAAATCCTAAGACTATAAGTGAATTCAAGTTTTGTGACCAACCTCTTCAAGCAATGCGCTGCAGTCAGAGCAACTTGAGGGTGAATGAGGGAAGCACCACAGTTGAACACATTCAATTGTGAGTTCAACGGCTCATTAGATTGAGGTTCCAAGATCATCAACATCCATGGATATTCAGCAGAGCTTGTTTCCTCGCCACTGCTAATTCTCAGCCAGGATGTGTCCACTTCGTCACCGCCCCCTCTTGTACCACAAGGCTTCGGAGTGTACTGGGGGACGGTTGGTAACTTGCAGCAGATCATCGGCTCACCATCATTGGTATTGGGACATGTTTCTACGTCCAGCATTGAGGCATCCATCGACTTCATTCTAGCATTGCATTAGTATGAGAGCACTGATCACAAATCGACTGTGAAAGCGCACCGAGATATTTTCTCAGCAAAGATAGGCCTATTATTAATGAATCTAAGTTTAAGTTTCGACTGTTGAATTTTGTTATTTTATGTTATTTTATGATATTTTGGTTATATTGATTATATACCGATAATATGACGTACCAATATCATGTAATTATGATCAAGCATGGAATAAAAGAATTATTATCATTATTATTATTATTATTATAAATAAATGGAGAAGTTCAAGCTACGTTCGGTGTTGAGAATTAATTGAACGTAAAACAAGGTCTGCACCGCACAAAGCGGACAATTATTTGGGAACCATGCCACTTATTGTACACACGCGCACTTATCCTAGTTGGAACTAAACAGTTTCGGGAATATCAGGTTGATCTCTTACGAGGAAAACTCAAACTATCTACACACACGTACACACACACACGCACACACACACACACACACACATATATATATATATATATATATATATATATATATATATATATATATATATATATATATATATATACACTACCTACACACGTAGTTCTAGTTTTGTGGACCACTATATTGGGGACTACAATATCGGGGTTCACAATGTTTAACTAGCTTTGAGATATAGTATCAACTTTGTGGTCCACTTTATCCGCACTACATTTGGAAACACTTTTGTGGTCCACAATATCGGGGTTCAGTTTATCGAGGTTAGCAATGACAAATCTTTGTGGATCACTTTACTGGGGTCTACAATATCAATTTAGTCGTTCGAAAAGATATTCTGGACCCTGGTGTTCTAAATTTGTGGACCACTATATTGGGGGCCATAGTATCAGGGTTCACAAGCTAGCTTTGGGGTACAGAATATCTACTTCGTGGTTCACTATATCCACACGACATTTGGATATACTTTTGTGGTCCACAATATCAGGGTCCAGTCTGCGGGCTTCAAATATATCTATCTATCTATATATATATATATATATATATATATATATATATATATATATATATATATATATATATATATATATATATATATATATATATATATATATATATATAGAGAGAGAGAGAGAGAGAGAGAGAGAAACATGTAAATATGCTTTCCCTACGTTTCAGCACGTTTGGACATGCCGTTTTCAAGGGATCGTTCATTCGTTCAAAATTAATAAACGATCCCTTGAAAATGGCATGTCCAAACGTGCTGAAACGTGGGGAAGCATATTTACATGTTTTTCTAATTTCAATACACATGGTATTCCCTCCCGAAAATCATAATTCACATAATAAGGACCATGAAAGTTTAAGACATCATATATATATATATATATATATATATATATATATATATATATATATATATATATATATATATATATATATATATATATATATATATATATATATATAAATGTATATATGGTATGTATGTATGTATGGTATTATGCATTTAATGTATATATATGTATATGTGTATATGGTTTATATATATATATATATATATATATATATATATATATATATATATATATATATATATATAAATGTATATATGGTATGTATGTATGTATGGTATTATGCATATAATGTATATATATGTATATGTGTATATGGTTTATATATATATATATATATATATATATATATATATATATATATATATATATATATATATATATATATATATATATATATATATAAATGTATATACACACAACTATATTCGAATCGATAACTTGAATTGTTGTATAATTGATTTTTACTTTTCTTGAAATGAAGTGGAATATATTTTGTGTAAGCATTTAATTTTTCGATGTGAGCAAAATGTTACACATCTCATAGAAAAACATTTTAATCGAATAAATAAAAAGAAACGAACTGTTATATCTGTTCTCTATCTCATATAGTATAATGTGTGAATTACCAAAGTATTAAAATATCAAATTGATATTGATATCAAACATTGACATTTGAATAGATAGCTTTGATAATAACCGCCCTGTATCAGCTATTTTTATGAGCTTAATAGATTAGAATTAACAACTCTCTTTGTGCTGCCCACTTGACTTTCATTTTGTAAAGTTTTATAAATATAGGATTAACTGTGTTTGGGAATCGAATTTTCAGTTTCTCCATTATAAGTGATGGAATGTAATTATTCATTATCCCTGAACTGATTGATTATTGTTCTCTTAAAGACCCCACCAATGGACAAGTTATTTGGGGATAATAATGAGCGAATGATGTGAATGACTTTTACAAAAACACATGTCTTTGGGATTCAAACCCACTTCGACTTTGACTTCGGTTTCTAAAGAAATGTCATTTAGCTGAATCAGTCTAGGACGATCCCCTGAAATTATCGGTTAATTATTTATATAGAAATGAGTTACATTAGATTGCAATCAATCATTACCTTTGGGTGGCTGGGATTGCACTTGTGGTGCCCAATCAGTACGATCCTATCTTGTCATCCTGGGCATTTAGTTCATGTCATTGATTTATGCAGAGTTGTTTTCTATTTCATTATACAAGGATTTTTATTTTTTACATTTTCATTTTTATAACTATTAATAATTGTCGTATAGCTGACCACCCTGTTCGTATCGATAAAAAAAATTATTAGGAAAGTATGTCATCATGCCAATGTTATACTTTGTGTAATTGTGCAACAAGAACTATAACTCGTCTAGATATTATCTTAGACTGCTCGATAAAAACATGATATGAGAACTGCATTCGTTTAGTAGCCCTATTCCAAAAATAGATCAAGTCATTTCTTGAGAAAAATACTTATTTTGATTCCAGATTAAGTGGCTCTATAGCCATTGGTTTTCATGAACATAGACAATGTTTTAAGGAATTCTAAATCCACAGTCATCATATGAAATACACATCCACACGTGCACTAATGAAATGCACTTGTACAACTATACTTTTTACAACTGCTTTTACTTTGTACACAATTTGTACCACGATGTAGTTATACCAACATACTTTATCATAATATATAAAGAAAGTGTACCAACTCTCATACTAATAACATGGACGGTATTTGTGGTTTCTTGCGGTCAATTCAGAGCAATGGTGAACCTGGCGAGTCTCAGGAAAGAAGATATAGTAATCCTATGTGTCCACATCTTTTATATGTATTTCATCAGAAACCAGTTTTCCTTTTGCTTATCCAAACATCAAAAGAAGCACACATACATGAACATAATATTTTATTCTTTACATAATATAGTCTACAACAAGTACACATAATACCCATCCATTCATCAAATTATATTCTATAGAATTGTCATATAATAATCAAGTAGCCGCAAGGTGAAAATGAACCAGCACAAACACTTGTATGATTGTAATATTTTTATAATTGCAGCAGGATTATTCAATCTCAAACAGAATCTCTTGGCCAATAAGGAAACACATATATCCAAGGCCAAATAAAAAATCAGAAGAAGAAGAAGACAGAGCCAATGGTCAAATAGGTCAAAATTATAGTCTGGAAGAACCAATAGCTTTTAATTTCTCTTGACGCGTACACCGTACCGTAAACTATATAGCTCTCACACTTGATCTAAAACATAATTCAGGTAGGCCCATATCGCTGAGCTTATCCTTACAGAACTAATGTTTTTTTCATAATACAATTCAGTACATTTAAATGATGCTCAAATCTTATCAAGACGTATACAACTATTCTGTTCTGGGTAGGTCAGGATGACGATTTTTTTTTGGCTGAGAGATTCGTGGGGTCATCAATATTGTGTCCCGGTGCTACACGATTTGGAGTTATAAAATCATTATGCAAAATTGAGTTGTTGTTGAGTTATACGTTGACTTAGCACACGGACTCTCCCGGGTTTCCCCATACTTGAAACATTGTGCCTACACCCAATTAGAATATCAATTTGCAGGAAAAATCTCGCAACTGGGTGGGTGTTGATTATATCTATAATTGAACTCCATTAGATGATTCGTTTGAGCAGAAGTATAAAAAACATAAAGAAAAAACATACACTACCTACTCAATAAACAAATAAACACATAGGCGTGTTCATTCTAACGTTTTAAGATCTATATGGAATACACGCATGCACACACACACACACACACACACACACACACACATGCACGTGTAAGCGCGCATACACATTCATGCACGCAATACATTCGCGGATGAAACAATATTTTATTTGGATGAATTATTATCCGTTATCTATCTCTAAACTTTTTGGTTTACTATTTGTAAATGAATGTTAATTGATCATTTCCTTTGTGGTGGTACAAGATCACCTTTCTGGTGCTCACTTCATTAATAACTGCATGGGGAACAATGACTCAAGCAAATTTTTTATGTTATAGTTGAAAAACATGCTTATATGTTATACAAAATTACCTGATGCGAGTTCCTATTATTCCTTCACCCGCGATTATAATTGTATCATTCTCACATTGATAGAACACGACGCACATACATGATTTCGGTTTATTTTCTTGTTCATAAGTAGTCGTGAATATACCAGGGGGAAAAGTAGTCTGCTCCTCTATATTCCCTCTTTGCTCTTCTTCGGTCTGAAATATTCCCGGCGGAATCTCAAACTCTCCTCCAGATTGGAGCTGGGTGAGAACAGAATGCACCAGGAAGAGATTTGACAGAAGATAATAATATCGGCACTTCATATTTATTACACCTTCACAATTCAGACTTCGGCTCAACAGTCGCACTGACCATAACAAACTGATCGGAAACACAAGTGCTTTTAGGCCCAAACTTGACCAAGTTTCACTACGTACCATGAAGTTGTTGGATCAAATCTACCAACCCAACATCACAAACATATTTTCCCATACAACGGGTATGGATATTCAACTCATATAGGCCTATATCATAATGCATGTTCATAATAATTTCACACTTATACCATAACAAACTACCGTTTTTTCGTGACACAATGGATTAAAAGTTGGAATATAGGCCTATATCTTGATGCCATATACACAAGAGAAATATAGAAATTGATACAAATGAAATATGACGTTTTGTTTTTAACTGTTTACCTTGTGTTACCTGTGAACATTGAATGATATCATATTGTCCTTCTATCATATACCGGTTTGTTTGCAATAATACAATTATGTATTCATATATATATATATATATATATATATATATATATATATATATATATATATATATATATATATATATATATATACATATATATATATGTATATATATATATATATATATATATATATATATATATATATATATATATATATATATATATTATTTTCATTATGAAAACATCCTAGACACACACACACACACGCACATATTTTTTTTTCATATTGGGTTTTAACGACGCACTGTAATAATTACTAAGATCTATTGGCGTCGGATGAATGATTAATGAGATGATGGGATGATGAGATGAAGGTTTTTATGGGTAGTGGGAAGGAAGCGGTCGTGGCCTATATTGTGGGAACCATCCCGGCATTAGCTTAGACTACAGAGGGAAACCACGAAAAACCCCTGTAAAGATGGACGGTGGTGGGGATCGGACCGGGTCCGATATGTCCCTTCACCTCCCGGATCACACGAAGCAAGTGAGCTAACCACTCAGCTACTGTGCCGGTTACACACATATATATATATATATATATATATATATATATATATATATATATATATATATATATATATATATATGTGTGTGTATATACTTTATACTTATATATATATATATATATATATATATATATATATGTCTGGGATGTTTTTATAATGAAAGTAATACATATAGGAATGCATAATTTCATTATTGCAAACAACCATATGTGTATGTATATATATATATATATATATATATATATATATATATATATATATATATATACATATATATATATATATATATATATATATATATATATATATATATATATATATATATATATGAATGTATATATATATATATATATATATATATATATATATATATATATATAAATATATATATATATATATATATATATATATATATATATATATATATAAATATATATATGAGTATATATATATATATATATATATATATATATATATATATATATATATATATATATATATATATATATATACATATATAAATATATAAATATATATATATATATATATATATATATATATATATATATATATATATATATATATATATATGTATATATATACATATATATATATATATATATATATATATATATATATATATATATATATATATATATATATATATGTAAATGAAGTGTAGGCCGATATATATATATATATATATATATAATCGGTAAAGCTGTGAGTGAAAACTTGAAATTCATCGAATTAGTCGCTGATATTATAGATCGGCAGATGATAGTATATATAAGGACTATACACATTATCAATAGTTGGTATTCGACCAGCAACTGCCGTGAATTTTTATACAGTTGAAGTTATGTAAGAAGTGATTAATTATGTATGTGGATGTTAATCAATACGTGGTAATTTCTACAAGGAAGCCACAAAACAAAACAGGAAGATGAATGTGGTATATGAAAATATTGTTTATATTCTGTATTCTGTATGTTAATTAGATGAGCGTAGCGAAGCTTTCCATTTCACACCCTGAAAAAAAATGGGCTTCGTTTTTATGTTTTTTTTTTTTTTTTTTTTTAATTATGTACGCGGCACACAGGTCAGAGAAATGAATCAATCAACTTGAAACTTTTTCTGAACGTTGGTGTCATACCAGATAGGTTGGGATTGTTATTCAGAGGAATCGGTCGAAAGGTTTTTCCGGAAAATGATCGGAAAGTTTGGAAAATCCTCATAAGAATAGCCCGGAGGAAAAATACTTGAAAAACAAGAATTTTTCAAAAGCTCTCAAATTCTCACAGAATATAAAAAATACTATTATACACCTTTTCAGAGATTTTTACAACAATCGAATGAGAAATAATGAAGAAAACGCAATAAACGTGTACATTTTTAGACGAGCTTTAGCGAGGATTCAATTTGACATACTGAAAAAAATTGGTGTTCGTTTTTATGTTTTTTTTTTAATGTTTTTTTGTCGGTTCTCCACAGGTCAAACGGCTACAGCTATCAACTTCAAACTCCTTTTCATTATGGTTCCTCATCTAGC
>OZ023326.1:64019136-64171373 GCA_964007535.1 Brachyptera risi
TTCCAAAAACTATACAGTTCTAAGTTGGATGAGTTTGCGTTTACAAAAAAAGTTTCATGTTCATCAGTCAACCCTTGCGACCTGTGGAGTGCTTACAAAAAAAAAAAAAAAAAAAAACACAGACAAAGCCCTATAAGAGTGGGATGGAGACTTCGCTACGCTCATCAACCAGAGTCAATGAAGTGGCTAGAGTAGAACTACTTTAACGACTTTTATAGCTTATGCAGATATCAAGGTGTGTAGAATACCAGAGTCGATAAAGTAGCAAGGGTAGAACTACTTCAACGACTTTTATACCTTATTGGGATATCTCGCTCATCTTACAACGCATATTTCGCGTTTGACTAGTATACGGAAGTCGGTATACCTTCTCTATATTATGATAAAGTATGTTGATATCACTACATCTTGTTCATAGTGTGTTCATAGGTTGTTATGACATGCATGCAAGAGTCACCAAGTGGCAGTGAAATGTCTTATTCCTCCATAGCCCTCTTGACGTTGATGACATCCTGATGGCCGCGTGCACACAGTTTTTTTTTCTTCCAAGGTCCTGCAGTGATTTTCGATTTTCAGACTTCTAGGACCCAAGTATCTTCAAAAATCCTAAAAAAAAAAGAAATGTGGTAACATTATTATTGATAACATTAAAATTATTATTATTATTATCATTATTATTATTATCATAACTGTTTATTTTTCAATCAAGAGTAATTTTGCAAATATATTTATTCTAGTTGTTTCAAAATCTGTTTCTGTCTTTTTCGTTAACAAATTAGATGTATTTTTTTAAATTTATTCTATTATTTGCCTCATAGCTAACTTTTGTTGAATAATCATAAGTTATGTTGCCCGCACACAAGAATTCGTTCTTATGCGGGCTTCTTGTTATTAATCAACTTATTTCGCACTAATGGCAGTTCTTCTTTATTTTTCTTATATTACCATTATATCGTATTGAATTTATTTTGTTATTATCTCCATGTGTTTTTATTCTATATTTCATATTTGTCATGTAATTGTTTTATGAGAATAAAAAAATGTTGAAATTGAATTGAATTGAAATTTGTGCCAAAATACAATATTTTGGAAGAAAACATCAGAACACCTCGAAGTCATAAGAACTCTGTGTGATCACTGAATTTAACATCAGCTGGATGTCAGCCTTCCCTCTGGCTTGACCAGAAGACAAAATCTTGTATCGTAACTATTTCACAAAATAACTGAAACTGTCAATTCCCTTCATCTTCATCCACCAATTGTAGTATGTTGCTCGAAGATCATGTTGACGTCACCGAAAATAGAATTACTTCACTTCAATTACTTTGAAACATTATTTTTAGACGTAGGCTTACAGATAAATCTAAAAAACTATTGTTATCCATGGGTTTCCATGGAAAACCTTTCCAATATCTAGAATATCTGGACCAATCAATATCACATCCAGACCAATATCCAGAAAACAAATGTTAACACATTTTTGAAAGAAATCGATAATATGTGTTCTGATAGGGGGATTTTCGAGCATCTTTTATTGATCCACATCTTTTCCCTACTATATTGTTCTTAGGTTTTTCCTTCCATATCTAGCTTGCTTCTTCTTTCTCTCATAATATTTCTCTCAATTATTTTTCCGTTGTTTTTGTGTAAGATTATCAACTTGTCGACTGTTTTTCGTATCACCATTTTTCCACCTCAATTTTATTCATGGAATCATTATTATGGAATTCATTCATTTATTCATGGTTCTTGTCTCTTTGAAGGACTCTTCGAGTATATCTGAAGGTAAACCTAAACCAACTGGTATTACCTAATCCATTTGTCGTCCATGTTAACTACTTGTATGTGTTCAACAGTTTAAATCGTGTTCACGTCATTCATCAATCCTGTATTATCTCAATGGATCTGTCACACTAATCAGTCACTTAAGATAGGACAGAAAGAAGTATGCTAGGCTCTAAACATATGTGTAAATACATAGCTGTATAGGTGTAACTCGGCTAAAAAGTGTTAGTTTTAAATAGCAGACAAGGGGGACAACATGAGTACAACTTGGGGATATACCGAACAAGATGGTAGGTCTTTTTTATTTTTAAAAGATTATAGCGGTTTTTAAACTTTTTTTTTTTTTTAATAACATCGAAACTTGATACAAAATCATTGTTCCCCAATTAAGGCTATGGATGAAAGATAGGATTAAACTGGTAATTTTTAAAAAATCATCATTATTATTATTATTATTATTTTTCCACATAGATATATATATATACATATATATATATATATATATATATATATATATATATATATATATATATATATATATATATATATATATATATATATATATATACATATATTCGATTTTGTATTCCTTAACTATTGAAAAGTTTTCATTTATTTTTTCCTTGTATAATTTGAGAGTTGTGAAAACAGAAATAGATGATAGACACATGTTGTATTTCAAGTAGGCCTAACCCTTGATTTATAAGACAGTGGAAAAAAAAGTAAACACTTTTAGTGAACTTGTTTCATTGTTTCATGATATAAATCTGATTTTTGTCCAAGCTATTAATTTCATTTCTCATCCCACAGATAAGCCTTTTTGGCTTTTTGGAAGAGCGTATTGATAAATCCTGTATGTATGTATTATTTAAATCTAATGAAAAAAAAATATATTTCACATATTTTCATTGGTGTATGCATAAATGGGAAAAAAATACCCACATATACGCTATACGAGTGTTTTCGTGAGAGAAAACATGTACCAAATACCTCTTGTATATTATTTTAAAAATGAAATGAGTAATGACAAAATTTTAGTATAAGGGAATTTATATACGTATTTGGGAGAAATTAGGTAAGCCCAATCAGCTTGTTTTCTAATTGGGTCAATGAAGAAGAAGTGAAGTAATAAATTAGGATAATTCAAAATGGAAATTTTCTACGGGTCAAATTTAGGAATTATCTGATGGGCAATAGTGAAGAATTACATTCGGCCCAATCAGGTTTTTTTCTCTGTATATTTTTTGTTTGTTTCATGTGGTTGCGCACCCCACGTAGGTCGATCGTATGGTAAAACCGACCCAGACGATATATATTTCTGAACAATTTTACTCATCTTTTTGCTCAGAGCTGAATAGTTTTACGTAAAAATTGAGTAAATTTTGAAAATATCAATGAATTAGGGCCTACACCGTGAAAAAAGAGCTAAACATATTTTCAGCCAACATATTTAAATTTTGTTATGTTGTAACTCGTGAGGATAATGACGGATATTTGAGAGTTTGACAAGTTTTATAAAATTCAGGTAGGCGGTTTCCAACTCTATATAATTATGTAGATTTCTATTGAGCCATATGCATTCCAACTAAATGTCGCTTATCTAACAATACAAATGCTGCGTTTATAAATACAACCAGCGAAATGGGTGGAGAAATGTTGAAATCATGCTTTTATCAAATTGCATAGGCCTACATGGGATAGGTAGTCCTAGTCGTTTTGAGAGCCTATAGTCTCACATTATTATATAATGAAATTCATATTTCATCAAATCAATTGTTATAGGTTACTTCATTTTAATTTTCAACTTGGAATGTAATAGTGATGAGCATGTTTCCAACCAACAACGTTTTGCTATTATTAGAGTAAATAGAAATCGAGATACGTTAATATATAAGAGAAGAAATTAAGCTTTTCACCGGTATTGTATATTTTGTAAAAAATGTATTAAATTTATATCTGACAAACATGATGACTTTTCCAAGGATGTGCGTAACCAATATACGTTTTTTGAGATAGGTGGGGGGATAATAAGTCTCATGAATCATTTCAAGCTCTTCTCAGAATGATGGTATGGTTATTAACAGAATTGATTGAACAGCACAGACAGATCACAAGAAATCAAGTACGACTATAATTTACACCTATATTTCGAAAGTGTTTTTTGATTAAGGAATGTCATTTCTCTGCATTCAATCTAAGCGTAAATAAGTTAACAACTCAGTACCGGTATAATTAAACAATGCATGTCTAATCTTTGGTAATAATGAGACCTATCAATTAGGGTCATTCTCCTAACGTTCTATATACGATATTCTCCTGCATCTCTTTACTTTCTTTTGTCTTATACCATGGAATTGCATATAATGTTGATCATCTTGCAACACTTCAATATTGAATCACCACCGTCCACCTTCCCCCATTTGGGCACTTTGCTATAGGTCGAGGGGTTACCAACTCGCAAATTTGGAGTACATACCTGATTTCAGATTTCAAGATTTCAGGTGATTTCAGGAATTTCAAGAGATTTCAGAAATTTTAAGTGATGTCAGAGATTTCAATAGATTTCAGGGTTTTCAGGGCAAGTGTACACCGGATTTCAGGAGTTGTTAACTCCTCGGGTTGGGCTATAGGACAGTATATGGTTGGAATGCTGAGGTATGTTACAATATTAGGTGTTGTAAGTGAGAAATGCATGAGGTTACAGAAGTTATATTGAGAATGAACCGTTTATACGTTGATGACAATTGAATGATCGGCGAAGTGCTGACAAAAGAGAAAGAAGCAGTTTTCTTGGAATTTATTTCAACATTTTATAGTCTCAGTAGCAATTCGCTAAACATGTTTGGGATATCGTATCAACGGTTTAATCTTCGCTAATGAGGAAAAAATATATAAAGGATATAGGCCCATCTTCAATTACTTTGAATGTTATTAGTTCATTTAATCATTTATATTGTGTTTAACGACGCACTATACTGATGACTACGATATATTGGTGTCGATTTAAATGTTTTTACTGAATAAAAGAATACGATCGTCAGCATCTTTTTAAACTGAAGCTGTTATCGATCATCTTCCTTAGCCATGTTCGTCTCACTCTCACTTACTCTCTCTCACAACAGTACTTATAGCGTTTTCCCAGCCTAGATGGATTATGATCAATATATTAGAGATTTCACTCATGTTTGTTAGCGGAATGAGATAAGCAAATTCATAATTTCAACTGGAAAAATGTCGTGTGTCGAAACGAAGATACTGAACCACTGAATCAGGTTATAACTTTAGCCCCAACATTTAATCCAGAAAAGTTTGTTTACACAGGTGACGGTAATTTTTCATATTGGATTCAACGACGAACTGTAATGATAACCAATGTCCATTGGCGTCGGATGAATGATTTATGAGATGGTGGGATAGGGTCGAGATGAAGGTTACTTAGGTAATGGGATGGATATGTATAGTGGGAATCATTCTTAGCCTATATAACTATATACAGAGGAAAACCACGGAAACCGCGCTAAAGATGGACAGTGGAAGATCGATCATAATTGGATGCCCCTCACCTCCCCGATCACATGAAGCGAGTGCGTTGGCAACTGAGCTGCATGTCCCGTTGATTACTTTATTGATTGCATTACTTATATCCAAGAAAGAATTGAAGGCGCGAATCACCCACGCGCTAGTGGTGTGCGATGGTGCATGGACGGTTGCTCGGAACTTTCTTTTTTCGTAGATACATATATGAGTATTTACGACCCCTCCAACCATGAGCGGATGATAAATGATTCACATTCACAAATCCCGTGTCTTTTGCGGGAGTCGAACCCACACCCAACTTTACTGTACAGTTTTCAAAACAGAGCCTTAGATGACAGTTAGAAAGGCAGCTTTCAAAGATACTTTTATTTATGTCGATAATTTTTCAAAGTTTCAGTGTTGAGACAGGTAGGTCAGTTTTGCTAATTATTGCTATATAGCATTCTGAATCTACGTCCGGAGACTGAAGTTTGATTCCCGCCATGGCCGACCAACCGGACTAGGTTTTCGTGCTTTTCCCAAATCCTTAAATTTCTCAGATAGCAGCCCACGACCGATTCCACTGTCCAATATCCCCCCAAAAAAACTGTCATCTCGATCGTCATCTCATTTATCTTTCACCGAAGTCAATATATCCTAATTATCAATACAATGTACCATTATTAAACCCAACATAAAGCGAAGTTGCATCTGTCACTTCAGCCATTTAGGAGAAATATAATTTTTAACTTTTCCGTATCTCCATCCATGCTCAGCACACATTGAGCTGGTTTACATTTTCCTATAGCTCTAATTTAATCGTTGAAAAACGATGTTCTCTTCAATAAACATAGGCTTTGTTGACACGTGAATTATGAAGATGTAACTTGGAGCTAAGTGAAGGCTGCTAACAACCGTGCAACTCATGCATAATGTATGAGCAGCCAATCACGTGACGAGTGACGTGTCACATGACAGGTGTCACGACGAGTCGCCCTCCGTCACAATAACTTACATTGAATAATCCGAAATGGTAAATTATATGAGTGCTTATACTGTTTTCAAAATGATCATTTCTTTTAACATTCTTACAACTTCTAATGTTTCTCATTTTCATTTGTTTCTCGTTTCTCATAACGACCCATAGCAATCAGAATATTGAATACATTAAGTATCAATTAAATGGCTTGAAGTAGTATAATTATGCAAAACATTTTTGTACATCATTTGTCCGAGTGACGTCTAAATGTATTGCTGTGTGTGTACAAATAATGCATTGATAATTATCTGAGTGGTACTAATTAGTATAGCCACGTGCGACTAATATATGTTGCGTTGCATACGCTAATTGAGCCCCGACTATAACTGGTTATGAGCTAAATATATATATATATATATATATATATATATATATATATATATATATATATATATATATATATATATATATATATATATATATATATAAACTTTTCAAAGTTTTATGAAGTCAAACGAGAAATCAAAACTTTTATTCTTTCCAACATAGACGGTGTATATACCGACCATTGACCATTGTTGAATTATTTATAGAGACCTGTGTTCGGTTTTGCGATACATCAGTTCCTTTCTAGACAAATTCAGGCCTACATCTTTTGAATTTATTTGTTTTCTGATTATTTCGTTTATTCAAGTAATTTTTTTCGCCATTTTTAAAACTCATTCAACACCTAGATATTACAGCCATATGATCTAATGTCTATATATATTATTGTATTTCATTTCATATTTCAATTACGTCAAGTAACGATTTTTTATTTCATTTGTACGAAGAAAGACAGTTTTTATTAAATTGTATACGTTATAACGCCACAGTTAAGCGGCTTAAGCCCTTAGGGGGCTTTGCGTAAATTGACATGTGAATGTCGAATTTGTAATTTATGTGTATTTAATAAAGCAATAAAAAATAATAATAATAAAAAAAAAAAAAAATATATATATATATATATATATATATATATATATATATATATATATATATATATATATATATATATTTATATATAAATTATGGTCTATGCTTCAACTAAACTTCATTCATCATAGTTTAATTTTCTGATCATTGATACAAGCTGCCGGCGACATATTTGCAGGAATGCAATCACCATTTGCATAAGTGTACAATTGAATTACTAATCCTACGATTTCTTCGTTATTGTATTAGGTCCAGCCACGTGGGCAGAGAAATTCCCAGCAGCTTCAGGTTCCCGTCAGTCTCCCGTTGACATCGACACATCCTCTGTTATGTTCGGCTCCCAGCGTCTTGTCAAGCGTCGTCCTCTAACGTGGTCCTATCAGCCGGCTAGTGTCGAGACTCTCTCTAACACTGGTCATGGTTGGAAGGTCGACGTCGACTCCAATGGGTCAGGTAAGCCATCAACGTCTTGTCAAGCCTCGTCCTATAGTAACGTCTTACGTGGTCCTACAAGCCAGCTATGGTGTCAAGTCTGTCACAAACACTGGACAGTGTACATAGATGAAAGGTCGATGTAGACTCCATTGGGCCAGGTAATGGGGTCAGCCCTCAACGTCGCGGCGTCGCGGCGCTCAACGTCGTTGTACTAGCTTGGCATCTCCACAAGCGGTGTTTTTGGTTGCAAAATCAGTCAGGTGTATAAATAATAATACTCGTGTCCAATATAACATGCATTGATTGATTAACACGATTGTGCTGCCCGATTTTTGTTCTGTTATCAGCTTATATACTTGTGTACACGAAAGAACAAGGTCGACTACTAACAAAATAATTGTATAGATTTTGGTGATTACATAATATCGCTAAAAAGTAAATGATTCAACGATTTCGAAATGTGTAGTTGTGTTTCTTACCGTAAACCTCGTCTTTAAATATACGTGCCACTTTTGAAATGCAAAATATAACGGTTAATGCTACGTTGTGGTAGATGACAGCTTTCTCTATTGGATACAATTGGGATTGAAAATCCGAAAAGTTGCATGTTTAATAATTTCAGAGTTGCTTGGAGGCCCTCTGCTCGATAAATACCAACTCGCTCAGTTCCATTGCCACTGGGGCAATAACAGCACCCATGGATCAGAACATACGGTCGACGGGGAGGCGTATGCAGCCGAGGTGTGTGTTTTCATTTTTTTATTTTGGGTTCAACGATGCACAGTTCTGATGACCAAGATCTATTGGCGTCGCTGAATGATAAAGCTGAATCAGAATTTGTGCTTACGTTTGACCCATGGAGCGCGAAAAAAAATACATTCATTTTATCAAGAAAAAAATAAAATTGAGTTTTTGCTTCGCTCATTCAGAAAACAAATATGACCGTTATATTTGTTATATCCATCTATGTGTGTGTGTGTTTTTTTTTTTAATAATCGATACGGGGTTAAAAAACTAGTTCCTCTAGGGTATCAATTTCTACCACTGGAGTTCTAAAAATAATGATTACATATTCGTTACCAAATCGGGCAGACTGAAACAGAACATAATGACGTTTGTAACGTAAAATTAATCAATTTTAAACACATCTCAATCTCACACATTAATTGTGTGTGTGTGTGTGTATTAAATGTGTGTTATATGAGTGGATGCAACCATATACCTTTTTCTATCTCATGGTAATAGCTGTGCATGGAATTTTGAGGGTCAATGATTTTTCTGGACGAGATTTATGATAGCACAAATAAATCCGAAGTTGCATCGATCCAATAAGTTTCTCCATACAAATATCAAAGTTTTTATAATTATTATTCAGTTGGTAGATGATCTATTGGTGGAAGAAAAGCCATTGCGGCTTGACCCCGCCGCACAAGTGAAGATCTTCTCCTTATTGTAATAATCTTCTAATCTTCTTTCGTGGATACATGTACAATAGTATTTATTACGTGACGAGATTTCTTTACGAGCGGTGATTAGGTTAACGCAAATACATAATTTTGATCAAAATGCACGTACTGAAAAGGGGCGTGATTGCTTATGTCAGGGGTGGACTGGCCCGGTGGTGAGGCGGCGACCTCCGCCCGGAACCTACCCTCTTCCCTCTTTATAGCTTAGTTTAGGGTCATCAAAACAGTTCTGTATCGATTGGATGTTTGGAGTAGATATAGGTTGAGTATTGACTATTCAATTTGAATTTTCAATACAATTCATTTAGTTTTAGCGAATGCAAATTACTTTCCGTAATTAAACATCCTAACGTAACGTAGTTATACGTAACTATACACCTCCACAAATCACGTTTTGTGGATTTATTTTTAAAATATCATTCTATTGCTCAGCCGTGGAATATCTAGAAAATGCATTTCAGTTTAATTTTTTTTCTTTCTGTACCCTCATTCTTAGTCCCCGCCCGGGCCCTCTTCTCTCAGTCCGCCCCTGGACTATAGACGAACTCTTGAATTTGTTTCGATCGCCTGCCCGCTCAATTTCAAAGTCTTTTAAAGGAAATTTTGTAGCGTGGAATCACATCTTGTTTGTTTGTTTTTTTAGTTACACCTCGTGCATTGGAACAGCGGCAAGTATGCAACAATAGCCGAAGCCAGTAGCAAGCCAGACGGACTGGCTGTTCTTGGAGTTCTACTCAAGGTACATTCACTGCTATCAATAATTATATTCGTTTAAATTAGGCAAACGTGTTATGTGTTTCCGCGTTGATGGATGAGCTAGAACATATCAACTTATATCTTTGGTTGTTATATATACACCTTGAGATCCAAACAATCAAGTCACTGCCATCCTACTTCCTCATCGATTTATATGATAACAAAGAAGACTTTGTTTTAATCGTTTCTTCTATTCGTGACACCCGTTGCTTGGATTTAATTGGTTTCTTAATGGCTTTGAGTGATTTAAAATAATTTGATTATATATTTTTATCAAAACGGCTGATCTGATTAGACTGAAAGTTTGGAATGAGGTGTATAATTATTATATTGAAATTACATGAGAATTTGAATTCTCTCGAAGGAAATATTTTTGACGAATTTTTTCCTCTGGGTTATTCTTATGAAATTTCTGAAAATTTTGAAATGAGTTTTCTCAGAAGTGGTTCAACCGATTGCGCCTCAAAACTTTACAGTATCGAGTTGGATAAGGACACTTGTGTATGTCAAGTTTCAACTGATTTTGCATTTTCTTTCGATCTGTGGAGCGCGAAAAAAAAACAGGCACTTTTTTTCGCGTATGTTGAAATTGGGTATTCGCTTCGCTCATCCAATTAGCGCATTTAAATAAGCGCATTAGAAATCTGATGAAAATTGAATAATTATACAAATATGTAGGCCTAATGCGGGTTTATGCGGGTTGCAGTGCTATACCGACTGTATAGTCTCTCCGCTCTTCAGCGCCCCCGTAGTCTACCTTGCATCAACAATGAAAGTACAATGCCACCATGGCGGCATCCGCATAGCATAGACGAAAGATATACTACTACGACAGTTCATTTCTGTGACTAAACAAGAATAAATCCCATTGCACACCTTCATTCCACTCGCCTACGTCTGTAATTAGTAGGTGGTACCTACATGCTCGCCACTGAGATAAGGGCCAGTGGTAACTGCTAGCGTCTGTATATAGCGCTTTCTAGCGAACTGCACTGGTACTATACAGATGCTACGGGTGAGGGGATCAGAAGAGAGTGGTGATAAAGAATTGGTGGAGACAGTGGAGGTCAGTTTTATTTAAACATTGTGTGGATGTCTTGGAAGTAAATCTTTCACAAACACAACCGCTAGACTATTTAATTGTGATTGAAAACGCTATCTACTAAAAGATTATCACTTACAGGTTGGCGAATCGCATCCAGAGATCGAGAAGATAGCTAAAATGATTCCGAAGATTCCTTTCAAAGCTCAGACAGTTCCTATCAGAAGACCAATCAACATCGATAAACTCTTACCAGGTAAGACAAATAGAAATGGCGATGAAAAAAAATACAATCAAAATACGAGTGGCCTATATGAACCACTTTCCATGAAGGGGAAATGTTCCACAAGGTTGAATTCACATATATACATTTAAAAATTATTAAAGAATACAAAATTAAAATACGTTCAGTGATGATTTCAGGCATGTCACGGCGAGGGGGGGGGGGGGAGACGCAGCCCCTCCCGGGCCACGTCTGAGTTCCCCCCCCCGTGCTATTCAATGGATGATTCATATCAAAATTTAAATCAAGTATGCTCTCCATTCAGAATCAAGTTATATATGAAAAATGAATATTTTTATGGTTTTTCATATGTTCAAAGAAAAGCAAGTTTTGGACCATTACGCCAAAAAAAAAAAACAGCGACGAATTCAGTTACTTTAGCCTACTTATGGAATGGTAAGTGCTATGTGGTACCCGGTGCTACCTGATTGAATGTATTATTATTGTAATTATTTTGTTGCTCTATATAGTGAAGTCAAATATTAACTTTTAACAGGTTTATCTCATTGAAAATGCATTCCCTCGGTTGCGTCCAGTCTCCAATGTACGTGGTGTCGCCTGGTTCACGGTTCACGGCACCCCAAATTTTCCAAGCTCCCCCCCCCCCCTCTCAACAGAAAAGCCTAAAATCAACACTGAATACGTCATAAGATGGAGATTGTCGAAAGTGCTAACGAATCAAGTTTTATGTGTGGACAGATTAAATAACGATTACAGGAAAACCTTGCGGCTTTGTCAAGTATGTCCACCTCAGCACGAATTGTAACCTTCATATAAACTACACCGTGTAAGTGTGGTAACCTAATGCGAATTTTATTCTGTCTATATAGACAGTATTTTATAAATTTATAGAAGACACGTCTCTGGATGTGATGAAGCAATTTATCTACAATACTTTCAAGCGGAATGTATAGCTACATTAGTTTGAAAATATCAAGTTGTGTCTGTATAGATTACAACTGCTGCTGAAGTCTGGAATACTGAGTGAAGAGAAAAATAATGTTTAATTTCATTTCCTTGGGTTTTACCGATTTTTTTATATGAATTTATACCACGAAAACGCAGCATATGCGTTTTCAGATGAGAAAAATATTTATATAGAAAAATAATGTACACGAAAGATGATGTTATATCTTCGAATGATGATGTGAAAGATGAGGTGATGTGATGTATACACACATTGATTTGAAAATTCATAGCATTTCATTCTTATAACGAATAGCCCTGCAGCCTATAGACTCGCATTGATAAACTTGAATCATATCAGTAATTTTTCAAATATACAGTAATAATTTATCTTCTCAAAAACGACCAAGCCAATTAATTTCAAACTCAGAAGAAATATGTATTAGAACAGGAATTTCTACCCATGTGCTGTTCTTACGAGATTTTTTTCCGAACAACCGTCGCATCGATTTTTCTAGAGAATAATCCCAGCTTATTCTGGTATGACACCAATGTTCAGAAAAAGTTTCAATGCGTTTGCTTCATTTGATTATTCTTGTTTCTTTGATTTGATTCATGTAATATCGAACTTGACAACCGAGTAACATCGCAAATTGAATTCAAAGTGTATTTATTTTATCATTTGATTGAATCTTGGATCAAAGCTATATGGATACGCAACTCATGCTTATACCTATACAGACTCTCTGCAGAGCTATAGGAAATATGAGGATGACTTTTGAATCTTTCAGTTTAGGAGCAATGGACCATTGAAGATTGCCCGAAGTAGCGAAAAGCGTGATTTTTGAGATTTTTGTTTTTTGATCTAAAAGAATTGAGTGGATCAATGAATTAATACCGAATTGTTTGTAGCAAGTCGTTGTTATTGGTCGTATCTCGGGTCGTTGACCACGCCCCCTTGCTCAGAGGTCGTCACCTGGATCCTGTTCAAAGATCCAGTAGAAGTGTCAGAACAACAGGTAAAATAATTCATTCTTATAATTGTTAAAGTCTTTTCCTGCAAACATTTGGAAGTCTTTATCTACAAAAATATTGCAGTTTTTCGAATTCTAGATATTTTTCGAAAATGTTCAATTATGTAGTATCGTAGAAGTCGTCCTTGAATCGTCCTTGAATATTAAATATGGGGCTATACTATATCTGATTAATTGCAATTTTCATTTTGACACAAAGTCATCATTCTCAAATTAAGGCCAAGATATTGATTATTTTCCATTCTCAAAATAAAAATCCAAAGATGTAATAACAAAATTCTGAGAATTTCAAACTTTTCGCAGTCTTCTATGGCATTATATTTATTGCCTGATTCTAGTTGGAAGAGTTTCGCCGAATGAAGTGCTACGGCAAAGGTGAAGACTGCCCCTGTGATGAACTGAATGGTCTCATTATCAACAACTATCGTCCACCTCTAGCTATCGGAGACAGAATTCTTTCCCAGTTCATCTTTTAGTTTATTACAATCATTCCCCACATCGACCAGCGTACCTGTAGCCACTTCAGATCGTAAGAGGCCCCATCGGGCCTCTCGGACGTCACAAACTAAATACATAAAATGGCTTATACTTATTTATTAATATTTGATGTAACGATCCACTGTTATACTGATGATCACGATCTATAGACGTCCGTGAATGTTGTATGAAATAATGGGATGATGAGTGGAAGATTATATATTTTCACTTTTTTTGGATAGTGACGATAGATACTGATGGCTTTGATGTATTGGCGTTGGTGAATGATATATGAGGTAATGGGATGATGAGATTAAAGGTTATTATATTAATTGTTTTTGGATAGTAGGAAGAAGTCGGTTATGGCCTAGCTGTTGAGTTGACCTGAACGACAGAGGGAAAACACGAAAAAACCTGTAAGGATGATCGACAATGGCGGGAATCGAACCCCGGTCTCCTGGATGACGGTTCAGTCTGCTAGCCACTCGACCACTCGTCTCAGTAATAACTTATAATAAGAATATGAAGTATATTGTATTACTACTGTTTATAAAATTATTTAAAATAAAATTGTGATTTATTTATTGATATGACACCTTGTTATAGTTTCTCGTTGCTCAACAATGAGAATGTAATTTTATGTACAGGTCTGTTTAGAACGTGACAAAAAGTATTACAATGAGTGAGGAAAAAATGTCAAATGAGAGAACACAAAGAAGAACAAATGAAATGAAAGAAAAAAACAATAAAAAAGTTCAAAGATTCCTTTCCCCAAACACACGATTGAGTTGTTCATTGCATTCCTGTATTTACTATTTACAGTTTGCTAAAAATTGGTTTTCTGGACGGTAAGGTCACACTTGTGGCAGCCGTCCGAACCATCCTTCAACGCCATCCTTATTCTCAATTTAGAAAAAATGACTCAAGTTTTCGATGTTGATAAAAATTAAAAATAAACATGAACATAATTTGTTCATTTTGAGAAGAATCTTTGATTTTAAATTTCTTGTTTTGATTCATATTGATGTAGATAATTATAATTTAGTATATCTTTCCGCTCTGATTCTTATGTAAACGTACGTATATTTTTTATTTTTTTCAATAACATCGAAACTTGATGCAAAATCATTGTTCCCCAATTAAGGCTATAGATGAAAAAATATGAGAACAGCAAATAAGAATAAAAAAAATATGAAAACATGAAATGAAAACAAATATTTAATCTACTCTTGCTAAAACCTATAATTGTGACTATACAAAGCACCCCTCCTGCTCCCTCCCCCTTGTTTACTCCTATTTCCTTAACAATACCCAATGTCACGTTATTGTTTATTTATTAAGTCATTATACAAGTTGAAAAAATCCAAGTCCAGTTATTAGGAACTTATGTCTTATTGTCCTTTCAATCCAAGCCGTATGCTATTACTAAGTAATAATATTATTACTATATCCTGGTGATGGTTCGTAGCGTCGACACAATACGACTGGGATGTTACGGGGAAGCGTAATGAGACGCGTATAATGATCATCTAATTATATATACGAATCTCAGCGCGGTCTTTTGAAATTAGTCAAAAAGAATATCAAAATCAGTTGTGACGGAACAGTGGTAGCAATGAAGACCAGGCAGATGTTGACGATTTACATGATGGTATTCACCAATATGCAGGTATGAACCAGCCCTTATACCACTCTAATCAGTTCAACAATTGGTTCGTTGTTATTGGTCTAGTATTTTAGTCAATTTTGTTTGTAAAATTATATTATTGTAATATTTTATAAATACTACAAAATATAGAAAGACCGAGGATTTGAAAAGAAAGAAAACAATTACGAATCGAAGAATAATGTTCAATTTGAAGATGGAAATTTGAATTAATTCTTTTACTCCGATGCAAATGATTGAAATATTCATTATATTTCGACAGTTGGATTCATTAAAGGCCATGCTTCCAATATTTACCGCAGTTTGATAAGTATGAATTATATTATTTATATTCAATTACTTCTGTAATGGAACCAGATGTATGATAGAGTGTTATGACACAATTCATTTAACGTACTGTTCATAAGGTGAATCAATATCAAGTTCCAGTTTTATTGATGTAATGTGTGGTCACTTGCAGAGGAAAACAATTCGAATGTGGAGGTAAAAATTTAGTAACAGACATTGGTTTGAGCGGAGACAAGTTTTACCAGTTAGTTGGAGGTTGATGAAATATAGACTGACTGAAATATCCCTGATATTCCAGGAAATGCGAGAAAACAGCCTTAGTTCAAATGGTCCAGGACAGACTTCAAACCATTCTACCTCTTGGAAACTAGGCCATATCACGCTTGACTTGTTCTAAAAATTGAGAGGTTTTATAGATAGATATTTTTATTTATAGCAATAAATGCTATTTTCAACACAGATACATGGGGGAAAAAAAAAATCTCAACAATCAACAACAAATTAAACAAACAATCAAAACACAAAACAACACAAAACTATACAGCAAATATTAACAATCATGAATCTTTACAATCACAACAATATCATAACTAAACATATCAACAAAATAAACCACAATACTACACCACACTATACAAAATACAATATATTATGATTATACATGTACCTCACAAAGGTCTAATAGAGCAAGTCCCAGAAAAGCATCTTTTCATTTTTATTTGGGCATAATTTTCCTTGTTTGATCAGATCACAACACTCCCTTCTAAACTTCGAAATTAAATCACTGTCCCTAATTTTAATTGGTACTCGATTAAATAATCTCATCCCTTTGATGAATATAGAATTATCTTGGAATGTATTCACAGTTCGTTCTATAAAAACATTATTCTTATTTCTTAGATTATAAATTTATAATTATATTAATATATAAATATATATATTTATATATAAATTTAATATATAAATTTTAGTAATAATGATGATGAATAATTATATTCCATGTGTGTTTTTGTCTCGAATATTGAGTTGGGGGAGTAGGCACATTACACTTCCTTTGGTATTTCGATATAATACAATATCTCGTCCGAATTGTCGTAGCTACCTCCATTAGTCTATCCTTCGTTTTAATAAGCCAACAATGACGTTTTTATATTGGGTTTTGACGAACTATAATGATGACTGAGATCTATTGACGTCGGTGAATGATATATTTGATGATGATACGAAAGCTTATTTTATTAGGGTGTTTTTGGGTAGTGGGAAGGAGTCGGTCGTGGCCTGTTGTTAAGGAGTATTGACCTGAACTACACAGAGGGAACCACGAGAAACCCCTGTTGGGATAGTCGACCAAGGCGGGAATCGACCACTCGTCCCAGTAACAATGACGATGACGTTGCATTAAGGTGTCAACGTTAATAACAAATGTACACACACAATAGTGTGGATAATACATTGGTTGGTCGTGTTTTGCATACAATTAAGGCGTATTTCACTTTCACAATAATGTAAATAAGTGACTTGACAAAAAGTGTTCAAATTTGAAACATGATTAAAAATTCAAATTTAGAATTAATTTGAAATTTCATATCATACGGATAAAATTGAAATACCGATATCAATAATATTACCCAGTGGTATTCTCAGGCAAATTTTCCAAATTTTCCATTTTTTTTTAGAAATAACAGTGAACCGGCACAAATACAATCCCAACCTATTTCGGTACGACACCAGTTTGTAGAAAAAGTTCATGTTGATTGTTTACTTTTTCTGACCTGAATGCCCCGTATACGAGAAAGAAGAAAAAACATTAAAACGAAGCCTGATATTTTTCGGTATATGGAATGGAAGTCTCCGCTACGCTTATCTAATGATAGTTGCTTGACACCAGACGAGTGGTCGAATGCTAGCACACTGAACCGTCACTCAGGAGATCGCGGTTTGATTACCGCCATGGTCGACCATCCTGACATTTTTTTAAAAAATTTTTACCCCTGTCGTGCAGGTCAATACTGGAATGGCAGGCTACGATCGACTGCTTCCTACTATCCTGAAACAACTAATAAAATAACCTCTCATCTCATCATCCCACCATCTCATAAACCATTTACCGACGCCAGCAGATATCTCTGTCATCATGCAGTATAGTCCGTCGTTGAATCCAAAATAAATAAATAAACCAGATCCCGAGGGGTTAACGACTCGCAAATTTGGTGTAGGTACACCTGATTTCAGATTTCAAGATTTCAGGTGATTTCATGGCTTTCAAGAGATTTCACGGATTTCAGGAATTTCAAGAGATTTCAGGGATTCCAATTGTTCTCAGGGATTTTAAGGGATTTCAGGGATATCAAGGGATTTTGAGTGATTTCAAGAGATTTCTCGGATTTCAAGGGATTTCAGGGATTTCCCATGATTTATGGGATACGAGTGACTTCAGTGATTTCAGGGGATTTCAAGGGATTTCACGGATTTCAGAGATTTCAAGGGAATTTCAGGAATTTCAAGGAGATTTGATGGCAAGTGTACACCGGATTTCAAGAGTTGTAGTGTTTAGTAAGCCGTCGCCAGATCCCATCAAAAGAGTGTGCTATAGTGTTGAATGATATGTTTCAAAGGTTGCTCTGGCTGGTGGATATCGAGTTCGAGTGAAAGTCCCGACACTTAAGAACGCTCAAGATATGCAGACAGCAGTCGGCAAGTCACCACTAAATGTAAGTAAAGACTAAAGACAATGCTCTAAAAGCTCAAGAAGGAACTAGATGATGGAAAATTCGAGAATAATATTCCTTACAAACAAGAAAAACTGGTTTTTAAACGTACCGGTATAGTTATATATATACTTTGAATACATTACTCGATATTATATAGCCCTACTGAATTACTGAAAATGGATCTATATTATAGTCATAGTTTTGGTTTGAGGTATATTTACTTCTATTCACAAAAGAAGAAACTCGTCCACCAACTGAATGATTGTAAAAACTAGAGAAAATACAATAGTATAGTATTGTTGTCACTAAGAATGTAACGCTGATTAAAGATGCAGTTCTGAGTTCAGGCGCGGACTGGGTCCAAACGGCCCGGAATGCTGCTTTAAAGTTAGTGCCAGGCGCACGCAACGCCCGCGCAGCGGCTGCCGGAAGCATCCTCGTTGATCGATTTTTTTTATTTTTTATGATTTTTAAGTAGATTTTCACACATATCTTGACACAAATCAATAATTATATTGTATATAACTGTTTGCGATGGATTATTAATTGGGTATGGATACGTTTGGAAAACGTATCTTTTCCATAACTTTTCCGTAACTTCCTCACCTTAATGTTTGCCGTGAACCTGGCACAGATTTCTTTCTCATTTGGAGCTGCCTGCATGGGCTTGATCATAGCCTACTACAACCTTATGTTTGCCGAGTATTCAAAGTTGGATTTTTAATGCATTTGCAGTCGGATTAGGTTAGCTGGCTAACCTCTTCACCTTGATGTTTGCCGTGTACCTGACGTAGATTTCTTTCTCATTTAGAGCTGCCTGCATGGGCTTGATCATAGCCTACTACAACCTCATGTTTGCCGAGTATTCAAAGTTGGATTTTTAATGCATTTGCAGTTGGGTTAGGTTAGCTGGCTAACCTCTTCACCCTGATGTTTGCCGTGTACCTGACGTAGATTTTTTTCTCATTTAGAGCATGCCCTCCTCTATTCATTAATGTTTCTATGATGTGCTTCATGTTCAAAGTTTTTTCATGAAAAATATTTTCATTGTTGACGCCATGATCTAAATGATTGAATAACCTCAGAGGTTGCGTGAGATCTGGATAAGAAACAAGTGAACTTTGTGAAGTGACAATTGGGAGAAATAAGAAAAAACATTGTGGTCAATAATCAATTGTTGAATAAATTTTTATTTTTTATTTATTCAAATTATTTGATGAATTACTATTGAATTATTACTATTATTACTACTGCTTACTACTATCGAGAGCCGCCAAAGACAATTGGCATGAACCATAATAATTTATTATTAATATTGTATTTTAGTTTTAGTTATAGTTATAGTAGTTAAGTAAATATGTTTTGCTCGGCAATTCTTCTGCGCAATGAACAAATGCATATTTATATAGATATTGTCTATATAATTATATTATATATGTGCGAAAGGGGCCCGGAACAGTCAAAAAGCCCCCCCCCAGTCACCCCCTGCCAGCCCGCGCCTGTCTGAGTCTCATCGTATATATACGATGAGATTCAGACAGGCGCGGACTGGCAGGGGGTGACGGGGGTGACGGGGGGGGGGGGGGCTTTTTGACCTTCTCAAGAAAATTCATAACACCCTAAAAATATCACTCATTTACAAATAAAACTGTGATATTTGTGTTTGTCTTTTGTTTGAAGAGATTTATTTGGCAATTAGCATCTGCTACTTAAATTACACAATTCCTTGTTTTATTACAAATGTACTAATCTTATCCTTAAAATTACTTACTTTGTCTAAATTCTTAATATTATCAAGAAGTGCATTATATAATCCAGTACCTTTATAAAATAAATTATTTTTTAACCTAGCTGTATTGTAGACTTCCAAGTTTATATCATTTGAGTGCCTTGTATAAAGTGTCTGACTATCATTAACTACAATGTAATTATTTAAATATTCTGGCAAATAACCTTTACTAATTCTGAATATAAAAGTATAGGATATTATTGTCATATTTTCTACACTAATCCAATTAAGCTCTTTCAGCAAACTCTCCTTTGATACGTCCGTGTTTTCATGTTATGTTATTAGAAGACCTTACTTCTTTCGTGGATCCAACGTTATATGTATACATTTTTCATAACTACTATGCACAGTCCTGTTGTTTGCAATTATAACTTCTCAATGTAGCTACATTGTACTCATACCCACTACGCATACTCATAGCACTAATACCCAATTGCTAACTAGTTCAACCGAATAGAGGTAAATCTGAGGGTGATTAGATTAGGTTGAATTTAGTAAATTTAGGTTACACGCACTACAACCACAACCACAACAACAAAAACAGAAACAACAAGAACAAAGCATGTAACAACATCACCCGCATATTATGAGTCACAACATACATAATAACTAAATTCTAAAAAGAAAAATCAATGTCTTTCTCGGTATACATAATTGAAGAGCTCCTCGGCAGAAGGGTGAAATGAAAAATTTTTCAAAACGCGCTTTTTTGGTTCAAAATTATGAATATCCTTATATCCGTAGAAGCTGGCGCAATCTAGGTTCGAAATATTGAACCTATATTTGAACCTATAAGAATTAAATGACTGGTCTGTGGAACAAGGTTGTGAATCCATTCAAAAGAAGTTATTTTTGTGTTTCCTGAACAATTCCATAAATGTCGCACGTTCACCCTTCTTCAGGGGAGCTCTTCAACTAGTGTTTTAAATTGTGTTCTGGGAGTTTTGCAATGACACCAGCTGGAAAACACAAGTTTGCAGTTGTAAGACATTCTCTTGTTTTTCAGGGTCTGAATCATGCCGCATGCGCAGAAGAGACGCGAGTACCAGAAGGCAAGATACTGTTCAACTGATAATAACTAGCCTGATCCCTCATGTTTGAAACATGCGGGTCAACACCACTGCCCACTTACGTTCGATCATATTTACAAATCGCTAGTATGCCGTGTTGAACGGAATAGCACGTAATTCTCCATCGAATCGACTCTTCGAGAATAACACGCCCCCCCCACCCTTCCACTCTCCTCATCACCTCTCAGCTACCCGTGTCGGGGTGCGCGCGCACCAACGTTACGAACGCACTCTTGCATTCTTGCACAGACAGATCTGGAGGACTCTATGTATAATTAATTAGTATGGAGATGGGCAATATGCATGCAATTTAGATTCAGTTTTTCCACATAATGTGAATGTTATTAATCAGTTCAATAATCTATAGAGGACAAAGATATTTTCAAAAAATAACAATGGGTTTGAAATGGCATGGAAAATACGCAGAACATTCCTCGGAAAACCTGTTGAGCGATTAAAACACGTGCTTTGGAGATATTCTATCTGTATTGATAACGACTGTCGACCATTGACTACCCTGTACCGTCATTCAGGTGACTGAGTTCGCTTTTCGTGTCAATTCACTCTGTGATTGAGGTGAATACTGAGACGGCACCTTGAAAATAGACCACGACCGCTTCCTTTCAACAAAACTCTTATGAAATAACCTTACATTTTATTTTCTCATCATCTCAATCATCATTCACTGCATGACATGAATAAATCAATTGATCATTATTACAGTGCGACACCAGCACAGTAGCTGAGTGGTTAGCTCACTTGCTTCGTGTGATCCGGGAGGTAGTGGGCATGTCGGACCCGGTTCGATCCCCGCCACCATCCATCTTTACAGGGGTTTTTCGTGGTTTCCCTCTGTAGTCTAGGCTAATGCCGGGATGGTTCCCACAATATAGGTCACGACTGTTTCCTTCCTACTATCCTTCCCACTACCCATAAAAACCTTCATCTCACCATCCCATCATCTCATTAATCATTAATCCGACGCCAATAGATCTTAGTAATCATTACAGTGCGTCGCTAAAACCCAATTTAATACAGTGCGACGTTAAACCCAATATAAATAAATAGGGGATGCTATTTGTTGTTCCAACTGTTGTAACTGTAACAAAATTCGATCAAACTGTTTGAAAAATAAAAAATAAAATTAGATATTTCGGTTAGAGTCAGACTGTATTCGCAGGCACGAGTGGGAACCTTACTCTCTTTAAAATTTAAAGCATATTTTAGAACATTGAGACTAGATAACAGAATTATCATATACAGTAATACAAAAGTTTTTAGGAACACTTTTTCAGACTGTACGTTTTTCCAACAGTTTATTTTGTCAACACTTTTTTTTAACAGTCACCACTCCTGTCGAAATCTCCCCATAAATAGATAAGGAATATCAAGGAATCGCACCCGAATAATGACGAATCATCATATAGGCCTACTATATACGATTTTATGCAAAATCCGAGTTCCGCAATTGTGAAAATTGAGTATTTATTGAATATGTCTTTTGAATTTCGCCGACCCAAGTTGATTTCTGCATTGTTTTGGGTAGGTTATTGTAATGAATATGCATTCCTTGGTGCTTCATATTTTTTCCATTCTTTGTGCTACCGATGCTGTTGATATGTATTTTTGAAGCAATTTCTTGTGTCTTGACAGTTGACAGTGAATTATATTAAATGATATGGAATATAAAACAAAATAATAAAAGGAAATGTTGATAACATTAAATTCCAAGTTATTCATATGATATTTCAAATTTTATTTGAAAACATGTGAAAATATATGTAATTTTTCTCTACATTTTTCTGTCAAGCTCAAAAAAGTTTTGAAAAATATTGTTTATCTTTCTATTAAAATTATTTTCTGTAGTCTTCGAAATTAATTAACAATTTCACTTTGCAAGTTTTTCAAAATTTTGACTTTTATTCTATAATTTGTCATTTGTAACCGTTGAATAATACATAACATGCTTCCAAAGTTATGTATATATGTTCTCATTATAATCATCTTCAAATAAATACGGATCATTCTAATTATTAGTTGAGATATAAAAATCACATACCAAAGGTGATAAAACAGTTGGTAAAACCGGACGTAAGCAAATAGTAATTTAAAAATTATTCTTAGCTATCATCATTGTTAAAATATTCAAAATGTAGATTGTTATTAATTGTATTGTAATGCAGCTTCAGTTGTCATTCATGTGTCCATACACGAAAGAAGGTGTCCATCAAGAATAATTATTAAAAAATATTAAAAAATAATATTAAAAATAATTGTAAAAACCTTGGTAGTCACATGATATCGCCGCAACTATAAGAATTTGATGCTTTTGAAAATCCAGATGTGTTTCTAAGCCGAAGTGTTCCTAAGCCGATCGTCTTGAAAAATCACTATACCGCACAAAATAATATAGATACAGAATTTTCATAGAAAGAGTTCTTAGCCTTTTAATTGGGAAACAATGATTTTGTATCAAGTCTCGATGTTATTGAAAAAAAAAAACTTTGAAAATGGCACAGCTATACATTGAAAGCGGTGATATTTGTGTTTTTTTTATTTTGGTATAAGATCTTCTTTGGTGGATATGCTTACAAGTATACTAGCTGCGGTACTAAGATGTATTGGGGGATGCGTTGGACGGGCCGACAAATGCAACCCTCAATACATCTTGTTTTACGCTTTGAAAGAAATAATATATGTGAGAACAAAGCAGGTTCCAACTTCAACAACAATTTGTCACTCTTCACTCTCAGTAATCTGTATACTTATAGCAGAATTAATAATAATCAATTGTCAACTTATCCTCTTTTCAGAAATGATAGCTGAAGCTTTGAAAGGGAACTTATCCGACGACAACAGACTAAAGGTATGTGGATGTGTAGTCAACTAATCATTACATTTTGATATTTTGATATTTGATATTTTATTTCGTCCCGTGGACCAGTACATAGTACATAGTATAGGATAATGATAGACAATAATAGATAATGATAGTTTAATTGTAATAAAGTTAAAATAATGATTAGGTGAAATAAAATAAGCACAAGTAAAATTTCGAGTGGGATTAAAATGGAAGGAAATTATGGTTGAGGTATTCAGAGAGGCTGTAAAAAGGATGTTGGGTTAGGAAGGACTTGAGATTATTATCAAAGGAGGGGCGGGTGGTTGAATTTGTGATGAAGGGAGGAAGTTTGTTGTAGATCAAGGTGCAGATATAATGGGGGCTATTAGTGAAGGATGAGAGAGAGTGTGCTGGAAGTCTTATGCTGTTTCTATTTCTGGTGGAATGATGATGCACGGAACTGTTGAGAGGGAATTGGTTGGGGTGGGTGCGGACGAAGGTGGAAGCGATCTGTATGAGTGTGCAAGGAAGGGTGAGGATACGAAGTTTTGTGAAGTGGGGTTTTGCCGATTTGCGGCGGGACACTCCTGCTAAGATGCGGATGGCTTGTTTTTGAAGGATGAAGATGCGTTTAGAAGAAGCTGAGTTGCCCCAGAAGAGGAGGCCGTGTGACAGGTGAGAGTGCAGGTGGGCGTGATAGACAAGGAGAAGGGAGTTGGGGTTGACGATAGGCTTTAGGCGTCTGAGAAGGTAGCAGGAGCTTTGAATTTTAGTGAAAGTGTGTTGAATGTGAGTGGCCCAATCTAAAGTGGGGGTGATATAAATGCCTAGAAATTTTGTGGCAGGAATACTGGGAATTGTGTGACTATTGATTTTGATTAGGGGTGAAATAGATGGGGGATTAGATTTGAGATGAAAATGAATGAAGGCAGTTTTAGAGGGTTGCAAAGCTAGTTTATTGTTGGAACAATAGGAGGCCATAGCATTTGCTTGTTGATTGGCAGAAGATATGAGGGAGGAGAAGGCTAGGGTTTTGGAAGAGGTAAGGAGATGATTGGTATCATCGGCGTATTGGAAGAGGTTGCCGAGTGAAAGATGATCGGGAAGGTCATTGATATAAAGGAGGAAGAGAAGTGGGGCGAGCACGGACCCTTGAGGCACTCCGCAGCGCACAGATTTGGCTGAGGATAGGAATGGGGAGTGGGTAGTGGGGGAGGTGGGGGTAAGGGATACTTGTTGAGTGCGGTTGGATAGGAAGGAAGAGATCCAATCGTTTGCGCTATCCTGGATACCGTAAAGTTTGAGTTTGAGCAGAAGGAGTTGATGGTCAATGGTATCGAAGGCTTTCGACAGGTCATAGAAGATGCCTAATGAGTGGTTGCCTTTATCAAGTTGAGTGTGAAGTGTGGTTAGGAATTGGAATATGGCTGTGGTAGTGGATTTGCCTTTCCTAAAGCCGTGTTGGCAGTCGGCGAGCAAGGAATGATCAGAGAGGTAGGAGGTGATGCGGGATAGAACAATTTTCTCGAAGATTTTTGAGAAAGAGGAGAGAAGTGAAATAGGGCGATAATTGTTGACGTCGGTTTTATTACCTTTTTTGTGAATGGGGATTACCTTAGATTGTTTCAGTTGAGAGGGAAAGGTGCCAGAGGTAAGTGAGTGATTGATGACAGTTGAGAGAGGGAGAGCAATGAGGTCTATGGATTTAAAAAGAATTGTGCCTGGAATGTCGTCAGTTCCACTAGAAGATTTATATCGGAGAGATGTGGCTGCTTGGATAATTTCGAGAGGGCATGTTGGGGTGAGAAATAGTGGTGGTGGGGAGAAGGGGGATGAAGTGATAGCCTGGTTCAGGCGGTTGGGAGGAAGCGGAGGGGCGACATTTCCAGCACTTATGAAGAAGCTGTTGAAATGTTCGGCTATTTGAGGGGATTCAGAGGTTATTTGACCATTGATGTTCAGGGAGATGGTTGTTGGTGGTTTAGGGGGTGACGAAAGAGTATTGATAATATTCCATGCAGTTTTGCACTTGTTGTTGGAAGAGAGGATGATGTTGTCAAAGTGGCTGCGCTTGGTGGAGCGAATGTTTTTAGCATGAGATTTCTTAAGGGAATTATATTGCTGCTTTAGAAGTGGGTTAGGGTCCAATCTTAGAGTGGAGTGAAGCAGCCTGAGCTCAGTGCCCATTTTTCTGATTTCGTGTGTGATCCACCTCTTGGTGTGAGAATGATGGGGACTTGTCTTTTTAAGTTTGAGGGGGAATGCTCGATTAAAAATAAAGTAAAAGGTATCAAAGAAGAGAGAATAGATGTTGTCCGTGGAGGTGGCAGTCGACAGGTGTAGCCAGTGCTGCTGAGCCAGTAGGGAGCGGAAATGAATCAAGTTGGAGTCTGAGAAGGTGCGTTTGAAGACATCAGGGGACTTGAGGGTGACCTTTGGGGAAGGTGCCAGGTTGGAGAGAGGGATAGAGAGGGTTAGGGCAAGATGGTCAGAGAGTCCACTATCGAAGGTAGATGCTACGAAAGAAGTTGGTTGCAGGGTAGTGAATATATTATCAATGAGAGTAGACGAGTGTGGGGTGACGCGAGTTGGGGTGGTAATGGTTTCAAATAAGTAGAAAGAGTGAAGGGTGTCGAGGAATTTGATGGAGTTTTGAGTGGGAACCAGGATATCAATGTTGAAGTCTCCACACACGAGGAGTTCGGAGCGAGGAAACTGTTTGGTGACTTGGATGAGGACTTGTTCAAGAAGTTCAAGGAATTTAGAGATATCTGCTGAGGGTGAGCGGTAGATGGAGAGGGTGATTATGGAAGAGGTAGATGAGCGGGTCCAAAGGACTCCTGTGCATTCGAAGACTTTATCGATGCAGGCAGAGTGGAGAAAAGGTATGGGAGTTACGTTACAGTGAAGTTTGGAAAAGATGGCAACACCACCGTAGGAAGAGGAGGTACGATAATATATGCTACTGCTGCAGTAGTTTGGGATGATGAAGGAGGTCATGGAAGGGTTAAGCCAGTGCTCAGAAAGGCAGAGGAGGTCAGGAGTGAGTTCAGATGTGAGTATTTCAAGTTCTTCTATTTTGTTTCGAGCTGACTGGATGTTAAGTGCTATCACTGAGTGTGAGACTATGGAGGTGGTAGTTAAAGAGGGGTCAACTAGGTTGTTGGAGGGGTGTGTTTGTACAAGGGAAAATTTGTCTGTTTGAGTAGGTGGCTTGAGTGGGATCTTGGAGAAAACGATCTCTGGGATTTTTTTAAGATTATTCTTATCAATGTTTACCAGATTCAGTAAGTTTTTTAGTGGGATGAGCTTGGTAGTACAATCATGATCACTGTGATCTTGTTCAGGTGTGTTTGAGATGCTCGCTGTCGTGTTGCTCGTTACCGATGATGTAGCTGCACTGGACCAGTATGAAAATGGTGTTCTTGGATACTCAAGGGGTTATCTGGCAGGGTCATCTGGCAAGTTGAATAATTGGAACGAGATGCTGAGTTGAAGTTGGTTGAGCGCACTCGTGTGTTGGTTCCATATTCTTCAGCTTGCTTAAGAAACTCCAAAAGATGGGGAAACTCATGTTGTATTGTGGGCTTGGAGCACGTATTTAAGTAATTGTTGTTGTTAGTGACTTGAGGTTTTAATAACGTTGGTTTTACAATAATTAGGCTCATCAGTGGTGGAATTGACTTGGCGATAGGACAAGTTGATCTTGTTAGTGGGTGAGTATGTTTTTCTGCAATATACATGGTAGAGCCTCTTCGATTCACACACTTTAAGATTTTCTTACATAACGCATTCTTTCCTTTGTAGTTGAGATGAAGTCCATGTCTGGTGTAATGAGATCGGGGTAGGTCAGATGTGCTTAAAACTGTAATTGAAGGGAACTTATTTGTCAGTTTGTGGATCATATCATTGATTGCAACTATTTTGTGATTCAACAATGGTTGGTCATATCTATATGGAATGTCAATTAATATGATTTTTGTATCAGGGTTTCGTTTAGATACATTTGAAATTGTATTAATAGCATCCGCAATGGACGATTGATCATTCTTGTCACCGTCCACTTGTATGTTGTTTGAACCACCAGCAATAACTATGTAGTCCGGTACTGGCCAAGATCTTTTGCTCACTTTCAAGTTTAGTTCAATATCATGAAGAATATCTGTCAATTGCGCATTGGGCTTCATGAAGCTTCTTATAATTGATGTGGGTAACATATCTTCAAGTATATCTCTGCACTTCCTGATATGGCTATCACCAAGAAGCAGGAGGTGTTTCTTGATAGACGCCGAATTGTGTTCAGTTTTCCTGAAAGTCTCCGATTTGTGTTCAGTTCTCCTCAAAGTCTCAATCATTGCCTCAACCTCTTTAGCTCGGTTGAACCATTCTTCTCTCTCGATGAGGGCATTTTTTTTCTCCCAAACACTTTTAGCCAGAGCCTCGGTTAGCTGACAAACAGTGAGATGCTCCCTGTTCAAACCTCTCTTATATTTGGAATTAATATCTGTCAGGATGTCAATTTTTTCCAGGAATTCTATTTTGCATTTTCCACAGTCATGTCTATCATAAACCTCAATTTGATCATCTATATTCAATTGGTTCATACTTATAAGTTCGTCATTAGCTTCATCCAGGAACTTGTTCTTATTATTGATGACTGTATCTTCAAGTTCCTTAATGTTGATTTCCAATTGTTTAATCTTGGTTTCAAGAAGAGAAACATACTTCTTACCCACATGAGTGACATATTCAGGGCTAGCTTTATTATATTTTACATTCTTCCCTCTTTTTTTGCATATATGTCGAGGTCTGCGAATAGTTATAGTTGGGTCATCTATTACTAGAGGGGATATGTTATTCTTACTTGTGCTAGTCTTGGCAATAGTTGGATGAGAACGAGACATATGAAGAGTCAACCCTCTGGGCATGAATATACCATCACAGTGAAGGCATTTAGCTGTTCTAACTCGTTTATTGAAGTCTCCTACCTGAGTAGTTTGAAAAACCAATGTCTTGTCATGTGACACATGGTTTTGAAGACTTTGGATACCAGTACTTCCATTTCTCGTGTTTATATTGCATAACTGTGAGGTGGTCGGCGTAGGTATGGGGTGTGCGGGATCCAGGGATTCTGAGGTGGGTTGATTCCGTTTTTTGCCTTGTAGCCATTGATTGCAGAAATCAGGGATACTTATTTTCTTCTTAAGAAGAGTTGAAAATAATATTTCCACAAGCTCACGCTGTGACACGGTTCGCTTCTTATAAACTCCTAATTTTTGAAGCTCAAGTATGACATCACACTCTTTATTTTTGTCAATTTTTTTGACCACATCTTCAAAAAGATGATGATGAGCTGTACCTGCCATATTATCCTATTTTTATTCGTCAGGATCTAGTCTTGGCTCAAAACTGTCACAGTGAAAAATATGCGAATACGTAAGTTATGTTCTTAGCAACGAAATGCTAAAATAAACAAATCGTTATTGAAAAAATTCAATCAAAATATTCAATCACCAAAACACGTTTTATGAAGCTGAATCAGTTGTAAAAATTGTCCTTATCTACTCACGTATAGAGAAGAAATTTCCCTTTCAGTAAATACTCTTCTTGTTCAAAAATTCACAGTATTACTATCAATATTGAATAAAATTACTTTCGTGACATTTCAGTTGATTCTTTCTTCTCAATTCCACGGCCTTCTTTGACATTAGTCAAGTGACGATTGAATTATTAAATCAATTCTTCAATTTCAATTTGATATACATTTTAGTGATTTTACTAACACACAAAACATACAAATTTAATACAAAAACACAAAATAATTATGATTATAATGAAATAATACTCAATTACCAACATTTCTTGTTGATTTCATGTTTCAGTGCTACATGAAGTGTTTGTTCGTATTGGCCTCTGTGGTGAGTAACATTGGTCACCGACCATCAAGATAAGTTAACGACATGTGGGCGTGTGGACATGGAGTTTTGCGCGTTGACGGATGAAAATTTCAGGAAAAGCTATTGGTTATTGGACATCTATCAAGTTGGATCAATTCACATCAAAGAAATAAAATGTCACATCTTATATTTTATAAGAATGTAAATAGTCAATAAACATCAATCATAGTCATTAATTTGTCAGGCTAGATGGAAGGGGTGAATCATTGCAAGACTATTTACCAGGCAAATTGTCCTCTTTCTAATAAGTAATCAAAGTTGCCTGGCAAATTGTCCTTCTCCATGCTCTGTAAATATCGAATTGTACCTGGAAAATAACCTGGAAACTTATCGTTGTGTGACAAATTGTCCTCCCCATGAACTAGCTTGGCAAAGTGTCCCAAAAAAAAACACTATCTGACAAAGCTCTCTCTCTTTCTCTCTTTCTCTCTCTCTCTCTCTCTCTCTCTCTCTCTCTCTCTCTCTCTCTTTCTTTCATAAAATATCGACACACAAGAATAATACATATGCACAAATTTGCCGAACAGGTGTATTGTTATCGTTTCCATTCAGATACGTTAGTGAAATCGTTTGGTTTGACTTAAAAAACGCTAGTCGCAAATAAAGTAAGATAATTAATTAGACGAGCTTTAGCGAGGATTCAATTTGACATACTGAAAAAAATTGGTGTTCGTTTTTATGTTTTTTTTTTTATGTTTTTTTTTCGGTTCTCCACAGGTCAAACGGCTACAGCTATCAACTTCAAACTTTTTTTCGTCATGTTTCCTCATCTAACTTAGATCTGTATAGTTTTGTGGCATTATCGGGTGGTAACTTTTTTTTTTATGAATTTTAGAGATTTCAAAAATCCCCATTACAATAACCCGGAGGAAAATACTTGAAAAATCAAAATTTTTCAAGACCTCTCAAATTTTCGCCGAATATAAAGGAAACTATTAAGCACATTTTGAGAGATTTTTCGCATCAATCGGATGAGAAATAACGAAGAAAACGCATTTATAAAGCATTTTCCCATCAATTTAGGCTATTACGGGAACCAATTGAATCTATAGCAACAAGTGTCACCAATTAATTCAAAACGACTGAAATGAATGAAGAGGAAGGCCGTGACATAACTGATTCTCGTAAGGTTTTTGAACGTTTGGAGTGATCCAAGGTCTGTAGATGTAGATTGGGTTGACAAATTATTTTTCATTCTAGATTTCTATACCCCTAAGCTCGTCTAACAATGCCCATCCCGCGTTTTCCTAGTTGTTAATTAATTGTTGATTATAATTGTGATGAGATTTCAGATTGATGATCGTGGAAGAATAGATACAGAGGAAATGAGGAAACTTTTACCTCTTGGCATTGCTGATAAGATCGTAGCAGCGTGCGGGCGCATAAGTAAGTCATTCCTTGTCAACAACTCAAAACAATAGGATACCAATATGTGTAATTATATAACAAATAACAATATCAGTAGCATCGAGTTTCACTGATTGATCATGGGCGTTGGCAGACAAATCTTCAGGAAAGGTCAAAACAAATTACAATCTAAACATCCAAGTTACAATTCAAATGGAGGGATAGTCCAGCCACAAAGAAGATTTTTTGGAATTGTGTCATTTTGTGATGTTTTGGGATGTCTTTTGATTAGTTCAGTTGGCTTCTCACTTTTCCAAGATGCCATCAATTATTGTTAAAGACAAAGAAAATGAAGAACTCTGGTATTTTGTATTCTATTCAAGTGGTAATTTTGAATGAAGTTTTCAAACAATACATTGCAAAGCAATGATCAGATTTTATCTAGGTCTGTATTAATTATACATGTATAATACATTTTTAAAATAAGGCTCATGAATATAATTATATTTTCATTATTGATTTAATATAATTGAGTGCATCGTCAAAAGACCTTACTTTTATCCATAGCCTCAATTGGGGAGCAATATTATTGTATCAAGTTTCGGTGATATTAATATAATATAGGCCTATGTATATATATTACAAATCATGGGAGTCGATTTAGTGAAATATTATTTTTTTGATGATAACTTTTGAGTGGTAAATGATGGCAAAATTCTATTAAGGGAGAAACACATATAATTTTTATACCTTCAAAATGAAATGGAATAATATGATCAGTCTTGGATTCTAACATTATCACAGGTGGCCTACACAGTGTAGCTGTTGAAATTAAGCAATATAAGTTGAAAAGTTTCTACTTACACCACCTCGAAGAAATTGAAATATATGTTTCCTCCTATTACAATTTCGATATATCATAACATTCAAAAGTTATTATTGAAAAACTCACATTTCACTAAATCGACCCCCATAATATAGAAACAATTCAAGATGAATACTCAACTTTTACTTTTTTCTGTTGATGATTCAGAATTAATGTCCTTTAGCCATCAGTAAGGAAAATCATTCAATTCTCAATATATTTCATGACTTGAATTCCAATTCCAGTGGATGCACTCGGAGGGGAAATGTACCCCCTTGCTCGAGCCTCCCCTGCTGAAGCCTATTTGATTGCCTTATTTGTCTCTTGATTTTAGCCAGAGAGAACACATGTCAACTATCATATGAGATACACGTTTGCGCACAGAAATACAGCAAGGAGGTGAGTGTATTCCAGTAGGATACTAAAAACATTGTTAACAGCGATGGTCGTACGTACAATCATTGTTGCAGCCGTTGTTGCAACAAAGAAAGTGACGGTAGTGCCATCTAGAGTCAAGATCGACTTAATTAACAAGCAGAGGTGGACCATAAAAGCAATTCCCATTTCAAAACATCTATATTTTTCAAACATTTCTTTGCTTGATATTTTCTATTTGCATCATTTTATGCATATATTTATATTTGTTTCAGTTTTCTTCATTTCACAGATTTTACGATACATTTTTCAAAGTAGTTGATAAAGTTCTAATTATAATTTTTTTCTTCTCATGATATGGTTTCCAAAACATAAATAGTTCTGTCCCGGTAAGCTATCAGACTACAGTTTAATGAGTACAAACACAAAAGGTCTCTTTCATGCACTCTGTATTGTATTTACTATTCAACTATAGTATATTAATTAAATATAATTGTAGAATACAATTATTATTGTTATTATAATTGTGTTTAATTCAAAATATGTATTCATAACATTATGTTTAAACTTTGAAACGGAAATGAATAAATAAATGTAAAGAAAAACTGTTGGAGTAACTCATCAGATAAGTAATTTCATTCAAGTTGTGGAGACAAACAAAATCAAAAAGTGAAAAAATATGTAAAACTGAATTTTTCCCATGCTCATTCGATAGATGAGAACAAAAACATTCTTTATGAATGAACTAAAATTACCACAATTCAGCCTAATTTGATATTAATTACAGGGGATAAATAAGATTGCCAGTGCTACTGGAACAAACCAATTGGTGGATTGGTACTGCTAGCTAAATCGGCATGGAACCCAGTCATTAACATCATTCACTTTCCATCCATCATCATCATTCATAATTCATTTTCGTCTAATTCTACTTAAATTGTTTCAGAATTTGTTTTCGATTCAACTTTGATGAACAAATCAACAGTTTCCAGTTAACCAAGTGGCTATTCCGTGTTAACAACATGCAGCTGATGGCCACCTCAAGCTACAATCACAACTTTATAAAATACAATTAAATATATATAGATAGATATTCGTACTGTGCTTTTTCATCCCTTCACATAGGCATAGCTGATTGATTCAACACTTCAAGGATATAGAATACTGAAGGAAGTCAGATATTATTTACAGATATTATTTAATATCTAGCAATAACTTAATGCATAATATCAAATTGAATAGATAGATAACAAAATAAATACAAATGTGATAACTTTTCTGATATTAAATAATATTTACATCAGTCTATACTCTGATTCATGTAAAGTGAACTATTAAAAACTTCTGTTTATTTGATCACATACAAGCCATTATGCTGAGGTAAGTAACTTGTGAATACAAGTACAAAGGATTTATATACTCAAATGGGAAAATACATAGAACATAAAACATGAAGAAAACTCTATATATTAATACAAGCCATTTTACATTTTGTACATACCCACAGTAACAAATTTTATGATATACCCCAAGTCTTCAATTCATACACATTTTTCAAATTCTACAGCAAAATAAAGATTTGTAATTTTTCCGGAGTACTGTTCTAACTTATCGGATCAAGCGAGCTGACAATCAACAATTCAAGAAATGGTGCTCGAGTAAATTTGAGCAATTGACGACTCGCAGTCTCCGCCCCCTTGACGTCACAAATCAATATCATACCGTCCAATCAACAAGGCTGTTAGAACTTTAGTGAAATTCAAATATCCAATCGATTATTTACAAATGACCACAAATGATATAGATCCAACTGGCCTACTGGTGAAGCCACGCCTATTTTGAGTCGCCAATAGATTTACAATTCTCAAACATGGTCACTTGAAAGAAGCTATTTGTTGGGTCACCATAGCAACTAGAAAAGTTTTGAGTAAACAAACTAATACTGAAGTTGTGATTGGAGAGTAAATTTGCTGTCCATTCATTAGATTAGCATAGCGAAGATTTCTATTGCATATACCGAAAAAATTGGGCTTCGTTTTTTTCCCTTTGATAGTAATTTTGTGCACGGTATACGGGTCAGGAGAAAAGACCGATCAACTTGAAACTTCTTCTGCATGATGGGGTTACACCAGAATTGGCTGGGAAAGTTTTTCAGAAAAATCGGTCAAACGGTTTTCCCGGAAAAATTTGGGAAGTTTGGAAAATTCCCATAAGAATAACCCAGAGATTAAATACTTAAAAATCAAAATTCTTTAAAAGCTTTAAAATTTCCACTGAATACCGTATGTAAAAATCTGCTATACACATTCACAGAGATTTCTTATAGCATTCGGATGGTAAATAACAAAGAAAACACATTTATAATGTAATTTTTTAAAAATCAATTAGAGCTTTCAAGAAACCAATCCAAGCGACGAGCGTCACAAATTAATTTGAAACAATTAAAATGAATGATGAATAAAACAGGCTGTCTGACATTTTAAAACATTTCACAGAATATATTTAATTCTAGATGTCCATACTTCTAAGCTCATCTCACAACACATTTACTGCGTTTTCCTATTTAAAGCAATGTGTGGCATCATTTGAAAGAAGTGCTACAATGTATTTCATGCAGATTTTGCATACAATTCAACTTCCAGCTACGTATTTTAGACAGCTCCTGATAAATGCAGTGATGTGCTCAATTATTCATTTCATTTGTAGATCTAAACAGTTGAATGAAACTTGAGATACTATGCGGCTATGCCCAAACTATTGAATATTTTCATAAAAAGATTTATCAAGACCCAAAGACCAGAGTCTATTTTGTGATAGAATTTCAAGTGTCATCATGATGTTAACAATGCACAAGAATGCAAAAATGCAAGAATGCATGTGCATTGCAAAATTGTAAATATTTGTAGTTTAAAGTTTGAACTCTTGCAGATGTGCGTGATAGAGGGTGTCTTGATACTCTGTGCACCTGCAGTTCGGGGCATCTGAAGAGCGAATACTGGTATAAAGATACTACCCCCGTACCAAGAGTGAACTTGGCTTGGCGTGTTTAGGTACTTAGAAAGAGGATTGCCTGTTCGAGGAAACTATCAAAACCTTACCAAAAACCGTATAACAAAAAATCCTTCGAGCTCTAACCAATTCCTCGAAAAAGTAGCTTGTCTACGACATTCCTACAAGCCAAGCCCTTCTACACACACAAGTAGTATCGCTATTCCAGTATACGCTCTTCAGCGCCTCCTGCAGCTCATCCATACACCAATATTAATACATCATTCTTCTGAAATCTTCAATTTTCTTTGCACTTCTCTTTTCTCCAAGTTCATTCCAGCCCATTGTAGACCTCATTATTGAGGTGCATACCGGTAGTCCTTCTTCCAATCTGTCGCCTAGTATAAATGAATTGTATACTGCACATAAAGAATAACAATGTTTTATTTCTTAAAAAGTATGTCTTTACAACAGTTATTAATACAAAAGAATACTAGATGGTTAACCAACCTTAATATATATATACCAAGATGAGCAAGCAGTGTATATAATAACGTATAAATGTTACCGTCACCTTTCCATTGAAATACCAAGATACTTTATAAATGAAATTAAACTCTGTTCAATGATTAACAATCACATTTGTTTATATTTAATAAAAGTTTTTATTATGTCAGTCTTCTAATATCAGCGGTAACAATAACATGTAACAAGATAAACCTACAGAGAGGACCTATGGCAGCTATCTCATTATCAATATAATAATAATAATTGTTACAAGGAGTCAACAATTTATTATATATAGCGACATAATAATGTCTCAATAGCATAATTATAGGCCTATGTAGCTTACTTGGTCAGTTTGCTACCAAAATAAAAACATTCAGATGAGAGACAAAATAAAAGGATATCAAAATTCATTGAAGTATTCTCAAGATATTGGTTTGCCTATTGGTCAGAAAAAATAATGTTATAAAACTAGGAAATGTCTTGTTACAATAAAAGGAAGTTGATCCATCAGTGAAATAACTGCACATTCAAAGTTTACTTTAAAGTTTGAACCCTTGATCTTGTCATTACTTTTCAAGAGTCAGCTGTACCAACTGATGACTTAGAAATAATAATATTCATCAGCTATTTATTAGTTGTGACACGGAAATAACATAACTGGCTCTGAATCCGTTGAAAAGTCATGTCCATTATTCGTTATTAATTATTATTCATATTAATATTCAAGATATTCATGATTATTATAACTTCATTATGCTCATTTTGTAAAAAAAACAACCAAATCTTACCAGGACATTGTTACGAAACTCAAAAGAGTAATTAGACTAATTATCAAAACTCCATATAGGCTAAAATGCATTAGAATCAGGCATCGTCCAAGTCTGTGTATGAACTCATGAATGATACTTATTGCATCATTCCAAAGATGCTTCGAGCTCGCTTTTCATTTTATAGCATGTTACCGGTATATCAGATACATAATGGGCCTATGTAGCTGTATTTAAAGTACCATATATACGATGTCGATTTACATCATCATACGCCTAATACTAGTCCAGTAAATACTCCAGGCCGTGAGTGAAGTGATAGCAAATGTAAAAATCATCATGGCAGCTATTCCAAAATGATAATCATTTCGAAGATACGCTGTAGGATACTGCTCTAGTGCAAGAGAAGATTTCATGCTACCGTATGTAATTACTATATAGGTAATTTGAACCATGGAGATGTTTATATATAGAGGTTTATCTCAGCGACGAGCCGTGTACCAAATTGGGTACGTACTTTCGGTTTCTTCGATATTCCTCGAAAAGGCGGCCATGTTCGTTTTTCAACTGCCAGTTATGGCTTCAAATTAATTCAGCAAGGCCTTCTTTACTATCACATGTTATGTGATAGTAAAGAAGGTCTTGAATTCATGCACTGAATATAAAACAAGTTTCGGTAGACCTACAACTGACAACAATCAGCTTGAACAACGAACATGGCTGCCGTTACCCACTATTTCATGTCATCAAGTGGTACGAGTTTTTAACACGGATAACTCCATTCATCTGGATTTTTAACTCCATGATTGAACCATCAGATTTCACTGTCCCTCATCAGATTACAACATTTCTTGGAGCAATAAAACATGTAATAAAGTATCAGTCAATAAAACATGACTGATGATTGTTGTTTCCTCAACAACCTCACCAACAGCGAAGGGGTACAAATAAGCGGATGTTGGATGAATGATGTTTGAAAATCCCATGCCATATAGGCCTACGGGTCGCTAATCCACGCCCTACTTCAATTCAGTTTTCAAAGTTATCAACTGATTGAGCCAGACGGGCAGCTGCTAAGTAACAGTATTAGATATTACGTAACGTGTAGGTGATAATTATCAACTGGTCATAACGATAATAGAGCAGCCCACCGGTAGGTTTATCTGTTGTATGTTAGGTTACATATTTAGAACAGAAACAGATACGTTATGCAAATGCACAGTTCTTATGTTCTAGCTTATCGTGTGGTTTCGGATTTGCAATTGGCTCGAATGTTGAGAGGTGTCGACAGTTTTGAAAACAATCTGAACAGTTGAACAGCTACTGTACAGAGGCGAAACAAAAATGGTTCTTAGTTCTTACGTTGTTACATTTGATAGCAATGCTAGAGCAATCGTTGACTTGAATTTACCGGTACGTCAGAATTACTTGAAAGCACATGAAGGTTGATTTTGAAAATACCATTTGTTATTGCAGGTTTTGTGCAAACAATATGAGATCAGAGATATAATATTGTCATTTGGGAGAAAGTAAGATAATTCAATAATCAATACGTATCTACAAAACAACACGTATTGAAACTATTTCAAGTGAATCCATAATTTATACGTGTACCGGTATACCTACACTTCACCAGCTAGCTGTGTTTACTGTGTTTAACTAGCTGTGTTCACATGGAAAATACAGGACTTGGGCTTACCGTAATATTTCAAATGCATATTGTTGTACACGAGTGATACATTTAGGTATCTGCTAACATATAATAGTGATAAGGATCTTTAATTATTCTCAAGTTATCTCCTAACAACTGATAGTTCAATGAATCGACTTCCATCCACTCTCAAGTTGAGCGTTTTGTAACACTAGATACTGTCCAAGGCTTGGTCATCTTGAATCCTCGCTCTCACTATGAAGCAACAGACAGATATGTCAACATAAAATACACAATACGGTTTCCAAAAGTGTAAATTGAAATTTATTAAATGTGTGGTTTTGCTATGAAACGTATCGTGCAAGTTCAAAGTATCACCCTGATAAAAATATCACCCGTGGAATAAAGGACGTGCTAAGCGTAGTATGACGGTGGAATTGTGAGATCGCTCAGTACTGCCAACTGCTCCTCGGTGAACTTGAGGCTGTGCGCCTGCCAGTTGTCATGATGAGTACGCTTGAAGTCACCCAGAGTTTTACGAATCGTAGACTGCAAGCAGAGAAAGAACAAGATTGGATTATGCTGGCAATGATATTATAATAGGTGGCCTATATTTATAAGAGTTTCAACACCTGAGATAGCCATTGATTGATTGATTATCGTTGTTCAGCGACGCCACCAAAAGCAGCTGGACTACTTGGGGGTACGAATTAGTGGACGAAAGATGAATGATGTAATAAAACCCATGGTGAGGCACTCAAACACCTGCCTGACTTGACTCTAGATTCTAAAACAGTGTCTTGGATGAATGAACTATGGGGGATGACACAGTCTTCAATGCTCAGTTTATAACATTATTTTCTCACTAAATAGATCTAGTGTGTGTAGTTGCAATGTGTTCTCTTGCGATTTGAATAATAACGCAGAACTAATTCTTACCATTTTACCTCCACTAAGTTTACATGTGGTACATCATGTAACCATGATGTATTCTACAACTCTTACTCTGTACAGATGATGTATTGAACAACACATTAGGTACCAACTTGTCTCGATTCATTCAATTCGATTAACATTTTGATTCCTTTCAGAAGTACTGTGTTACTAAAATAACAATAACTAGAAAAAATTCAACTACAGTAGGGCTATTTACATCAATTTTAATGTATTGCAGTTAAATAAGTTCTTTCATGGTTAATGAATAATTAATATTATCCACCAGAAAGAAAATACTTGAATACAGTTTATTGTAAAAGCTTGATAGATGTTCAACTGAATAAAGCAAGCCTGACTGTAAGACGTACGGGAATAGGTTGCGGATCGTTGAGGTGATCTCCGAGTATGGAGAAAATATCCGGCACGAATGCAGGCACGTCATACGGATAAGCGTTGATGAAGGCGCATAGACCGAGCACGCCAGAGTGACGCAGTTTGATACGTTCAATGCCCTCTGCGTCCAGCGCATTGGTCAATTTCTTCTTGCTGAGTTTTGTGCGAGCTGTGACCTTGAACTTGGCCTGCACAAAACATGAAACAGCTCATTAAAAACACATTCAGTCACATCTCATTGTGAATATTGGAGCATTTATGGAAAATTAATGGTGAAATCTTGACTGGTGATGAATTGAGTGAAGAAATAGAACAACACCTACTGGATCTAATGTGTCGTTATTCCAACAAAACATCAAGCTCAAGAGAACTGATACACTCATGTGTAAAGTCGATGCACTGAATGAACAGCCTCGAAAAGATGATTAGAAAATAATCCTATTATCTTTGGGCCTATTTAAAAAATACCTAATACTAGTAAAACTAAATACCAAAAAATTGGAAACACGTCGAGTACAGTGAAGCCTCTGTGAACTTTGCGAGCACTTTGCAACAAATTAAGCATGCTAATTGACATAAATAAAAAATGAAACAACCCCGATCTTCGTAAAATTGAAAATACTAAGTAGAGTAGATACAGTATATGATAAATGAGTAAAGTGATTGGGAGGTATCAAACTCATACCAGCAGCTGGTCGGTATCTTCCATGAAGTCGCAATGCAGCAAACCACCCAACACTTGCGACGCCTTCTCTCTCACGTCCAGCCAATCGTCTTCCAGAGAACGTAATGCGATTGTGCTGACCTGCCAACATAATACATCAGGTTAGAGACATGTAAACATAGCTTCTATTTTTTCTTCTCATAGGATTTAGAATATGAAAAGTAGCACTTTGGTGCATCTATTATTTTTCATTTTGAAACATAGTGTTTTAAAACATAGCGCAACAATGTTTTGTAGCATGAAAACAGTACGGTACAGGTAAAACCACTAAATAACATACAATAGAATACAAGGGAAACACCTCAATTGATACTTTTAGAAAGAAGTCTTCACAAGCGGGTTAAACCTACGCCTCAACTGCCATCTGCATTTGCAACTGCACTTTTCTCAAATTCTTCAACTAACTTCACCCGTTTACACCTCAATTGGAACATTTTGGGGAAAAATAGCATCTGTAATGCTTCTATTTCGAATATACGGTAGCGTTTATATCGCCAATTCATTGAAACGTGGCTGATTCAGACGTTTTTAGCACATTACAGCCTTTTCGCCTTTTCGAAAACATGAAAGATCAACATCAAATGTATTGAAACAGGAACAAATATCAGAAAAACATGTGGAAAAGCAGTTTTAGATTTAATCGTTTTTATAGCAGTTGCTATTTTTCCATGTCTATACATCTCTCATGATCGTGTTCTTCTTTGTTGAGACCAAGATGTATGGAGAGTTGTTTACATGATAAATCCACTTCAATATTAGAATTGTTATTATATAATTCATATTTGTAGTGTATTGTTATCAAGTACTATTTTCTTGCACATTAAAGAAATGATATGTTCGGTTCTATACAAATATTAGTCGTAACCCTCATCTTTCGGCGCTCCACCAACTATTGTTTGCTCAACGACAACACCAATAGCCAGGTTATTTGGGGGTCGAAATGAGCAGGTGATAATAAAACTGTGAGGTGATGAAAAGTGAAAGGACATTTACAAACATCCATGTCTTATGCGGGTCGAACCCACGCCCAACGATTACTTCAGGTTCCAACGCAGTGCCTTAGTTGACTGAACTATGGAGGGCAGATAGCGATTGCGTTGATCAATTAATTCAGTACGCTGAATCTTTATTCTTTATTGACAATTATCATGAACTGATTGACAGATATGCCTACAGATACAGTAATGAATAGATTTTCTCTCGTATAGACAACAATAACAGACATCTGTCGATATCGAGGAAAAAAATCGAATCGAATGTTTTGAATGTGGAGAAAAGCGAGATTGGAATTTGGAAGTCATGATTCTCACTTGTCAACCATGTGCGTAATACTGTTTCAGTATCCAACCATTTAACAATATATATATATATATATATATATATATATATATATATATATATATATATATACAGTCGAACCCACATATAACGAACTCGGTTTTAACGAAATTTCGGTTTTTACGAATTAATTACCATCCCCCTTCAAATCTCCTATCCTCACAATGTTAAATAAAGACCTATAACGAAGTGATTTATATTTCAAAATTCGGTTATTACGAATTTTTTGTCACTTTTCAGCATATTTTGCTCATTATTTTCAGCTATTTCCAACAAAATGTTCGAAAATCGGAGCATTTTGCGTGAATTTATTTTCAGGTTACATTTATTTTGAACGGACTGTACATCGTAGCAGCTGGTGACGCGTACAGCACGTGGTCATAACTCTTGCTGCAACCCCCTCCCTCCCCGGCCCAAGCACAGTGGAAAGGCCCATAAACAAACATTCGCTCAACGCGCACTAAATAATAACGTGATGGTGACATTTTCAATGACTTTGTTTATCTATTTTTTGTTTACATTCCTTCATTTCCATTCGTGATAGTGTCCTGTAACCTAGGAAATAAAACACAAGAAGTGGGGAGTTGTGGTGTCATGTGATAGCAGATGATAAGTTCTTTATGAAAGGACATTGTTGTTTTCTATTACTTTCTACAAACATACTAAGTGATGATACGATGCGATGATAATATGTCACCTAATACAGTACTATACTAGGGCCTAAGTCGTAAATGTAGGCCTATCTTTATAAATCTCTAAAATTCAAGTGCTGTTATGAAAAAAAGCAATGAATCTCTATAACGAAATTCTGTTTTTACGAACAGATTTCCATTCCCCTTGAAATTCGTTATATGCCGCCGGTCCGACTGTATATATATATATATATATATATATATATATATATATATATATATATATATATATATATATATATATATATATATATATATATATATATATATATATATATATATATATATATATATACATATATATATATACATATATATATATATATACATATATATAAATATACATATATATATATATACATATATATATATATATATATATATATATATATATATATATATATATACATATATATATACATATATATATATATATATATATATATATATATATATATATATATATATATATATATACATATATATATATATATATATATACATACATATATATATATATATATATATATATATATATATATATATATATATATATATATATATATATATATATATATATATATATATATATATATATATATATATATATATATATATATATATATATATATATATATATATATATATATATATATATATATATATATATATATATATATATATATATATATATATATATATATATATATATATATATATATATATATATATATATATATATATATATATATATATATATATATATATATATATATATATATATATATATATATATATATATATATATATATATATATATATATATATATATATATATATATATATATATATATATATATATATATATATATATATATATATATATATATATATATATATATATATATATATATATATATATATATATATATATATATATATATATATATATATATATATATATATATATATATATATATATATATATATATATATATATATATATATATATATATATATATATATATATATATATATATATATATATATATATATATCAAACCCAGATAACCAATTAAATTGGGCCAGGGGAACAAAACTACATTCGACTTTTAAGATGATGGATCCCTTTTTCAGAGAAGAAAGATTTGTCATTGGTAATCTGGTGATTATCTTGTTCAATCTTACACGTACTGTACTGGTAGTTTTAGAAACACATTACGAGGATGTTGAGCTCTTGACCATATATATACATACATGTTATACTCAGCAGTACACCATTGATCACTGATAGCACGGAGAAACCGTGCGCAAAGATCCTATTATTCATTTTATTTAATTTTGGTTGGTTGGGTTGGTTTGGTTGAGATTTTGTCATTTGGTTATTAGTTATTACTCATTTGACTTATTACTAATTTGAGCTATTTCTGATTTTTCAATTCAATATTGATAATCGTTTAGATATCCAATTAATCGAATATCCCAATTCGATATCGAATTGAAGTAGGCTTAGTACAACATCGAAACAATAGAAAATATTGAAATCAAGCAGCAACCCTAACAAAAATTCATGGGTACAGTGGGATTCTGTGTCCGTTTGACTACAGATTTCAATCGTATGAGCAAATTGACGGACTAACACTCCTCGTTATCAACTGGTTGCATTTACCTGATCAATCCACGTTTGTCGGCAGATCAGCGTCGGCATATTGTGGAACACAAACACCTGCAGAAACTCCAGACAAGTGAGCCTAGCTGACCACGAGCTACTTTTCGATACGTCGGTCAGTGTGGCCAACACGAAGGGGATGTAATCGGGTGACGTCAACACCTGGCTCAGTGCCGCCAACATGGTGTTACACGTTTTGTTGAGTTCCTCGTCACCCTCGTAGCTGGCCATCTCCGAGACGATGGGGAGCAGCGAGTAGAAGGCTGGCCAGGTGCCGTGCTGCGTACGGCCGATGCTGCCGTTCACCCAGCGACAAACTGAACATAAACATACAAACTACAATGTGAGACAATATGCCACTGACTTTGAGAAACATGCGTTCAAAATAGATGAATTTGAATAAAAGAGTGTTCGAAAAAAGTATTCGGAAATAAAGTGTTTGAAAGAAGTGTTTGAAAAAAGGTTTTGAAATTTTTTTTTGTGAAAAATCAACTGTTTGAATAATAGGCCTAATGTTGCATTTTGATATTTCGGTTAGCATAATGTTGATCCCGTATCATCATAGGCTACATTATTAAGGTAAGGTCAGATAACTTGATAAGGTCAGACAATCTGAAGTACAAATTTAACTGTCCAGTTGAATAAATTGACACTGTCAATGATAACTAGAATACCAGAAGACAACATGAGTAGGGGAAGTGAGAGAGTGTGAAAAGAGACTTACCAGTTTTCAGAAGTCTAATCGCAACATCTCGATCTTCGTCGTTCAGCTTAACGTTTTTGAGTTTGAGCGACAAGTCTACTCCTTGTTGGTCATGTTTCCCTGACGCATGATGTGACTCATCTGAAGACAAGGACAAACATGGGCGTTTAGCATACTCGGAAACGGTTCCAGTCTTGTGGCACCGGACGGAATTAGGAGTAGATTGATGGAACGAGAAACAGAACCGAGGTGACTGTCAAGAGCGGAAGGAAGAAGAAGGCGGAGAGACAAATAGAGACAGCAGAGGAATGAGTAGCAAGCTGGGACAAAAAAGGAATAAAGATGATGATAGGACCGAAAAGAATGCCTGAAAATGTCGTTTGGAATATGAATATATCATCCAGCTTACTACGAGTAATCATATGAAAGGCTTACTACGAGTAATCATATGAAAGGCTTACCTCGTGTCGTCTTATGATTATGATTATTTTCGACGGCTTTAGGTACTATCCGGTGCAAGACTGCAAGCTGCGGTAACACTTCCTCCATGAATTCTGCTACAAGTGGCGAGCTGGTGGTAGTTCCCAAGCCAAGCACAATGTCGGTCTCGAAGATGTTGACCAACACACTGAAAAAATGACCTCACTTGACCTCACAGGAGCAGTAACATAATAGCTGTAGAACTTTTTTGCAATGACTGGGATACACGCAATTTGGGCTGTATTCGAGTGTTGATGGAAAGTCTTCAAGGGCCCACAGACAACCTCTTTGGTACATTTTTTAGACGAACGGACTAAACAAACTTAATGACGTTAAAATTGACTAAAGAAACTATTCGACATAAAGGAACATATGGGTGGGATCAAAAATTAAAATTTACCAAGGTGAAAAATGTACTGACGAGAAACTTACTATTGAGGTTCTACTATGAGTATATAGGTAAAAAAAGGCCATGGACATACCTGGCAATTCTCTCCCTGACATTCTGGAACGAATGTGTGAGATTAGGTTTGAAGTACGCCAGCAGCCTGTGGAATACTTCTTGCAAGCGCCACTGCTGTTGATTGGCAGCACCTTGCAGCGTGTAAAGGCGGCCGCACTTGATGAATGACGCGTCGTCACGTAACGGCTCATCCATCAATATTTCCAGTAACCAGTGCTGTCGGTTGGGGTCTCGGTTCTCCTGCAATTCCACAACATTGTGTGAGTCATTGAACATTGGAGTGCCTAGTCTCAAATTCACACTATGCTTATACGAATGTAGAGACTTGCTTGTCTTCATTTCCGCACGAAACTGTGAACGAACAATTTGACCAAGCCTTGACACATATTTCTACCGTACCGAAATTTGAACTCGAAAATTGAAATGCAAATGAAACATTTGGACTACGGATACAGGCCTAGTTAAAGATTAGGAACACGGACGTGCAAGTCTATTTAAAATAGGCCTATGTAATTTTGATACAGCAGATGAGAAAATATGTAGAGCCTATAGAGGGTATTTGAACATGATGTGAACGATAGAAGTCAGGGTCCAAGCCTACGTCTACTGGTCAAGAGATGTGACACACTTATAAGTAACACATATCTCAAGCATGCTCGGAAATGACTTTCTTGACTCTCATGCGAATAAACTCAATGAACTAACAGTTCACACTGCCTAGTTCTGGAGAGTGTATGTATTAGGAATTACCATGAGTTGCACATCCAAATAGCTACACTAATCCAAGCTAGAATCTACGAAACTCACCGCAGACGTGGCAAAGCAAATGCCCCAGTCGCCCATCGACTCCACTGTCATGTTATTGAGGGCAGTTTTGATTAGCGGATCAAGTATCTCCCATAAGGCAGCGACTTTCTCAAAGCTCCAGTGCTTGCATCCTCGTATCGCACCTGGAATATCACAGACTTTTACTCAAGTAGCACTAAATCCCATATCTATTTGTGATGAGACGGGTGGATTAGTCGACAGCGTGCTGAATTGTCATTCAAGAGACCGGGGGTTCGAGTCTCATCATGGTTGGCCATCCCGGCTGAGATGCATTGTGGCTTTCCTCAGTTGTTAAAGAGAAACCGGGATTCATCAAGGTCACGCCACGAATGCTTTGTTCCAATCGTTCAAGCAGACTAAAGACTGATTACTGATTAGGACGATTCATTAAACAGATTAAATGCAAAAGTTCTTTAAACTACAATAGAAAATAAAGTCAACCTCACATGCAGGCTAAACCTTGACACAAAAACTCCAACTAACTAGGAAGGAAGTTCATGCTTGCTAGGGCTGTGCGAGCAGAGCTTTTTGAGTTTGAGCGAGTTTCGCGCGAGATTGCCTTTTTTTGAGCGAGTTTCGAGCACTATTTTAGTTCAAGCAAGTTTGAGCACAAATTTGAGTTCGAGCAAGTTCGAGCACAAATTTTAGAGAAAATTTTATTTAAAAAAAAAACATCATAAATATAATCATAGGGCCTATCTTGAAATATAGCAGGAATATCAAAAAAACGATATGACCAACCCTTGAACAATACTTCAGCAACATTTTCGTGAAAAAATTGAATTGAAAAATATTATTGTTTGAGAAGAACGAAAAATAAATTTCATTGTTGAAAATTTCGTAAAAACCAAATAATCATGTACATTGTTGGTTTTTATTTTATTTCCATTTTTTTTTGCAGTTTTAGCATGATAGTTATCCAAGTCCAAAATTTGAAGTGGATATAATCAATATTAAAAAAGATAGCCACGAAAATCATCACTTCCTGGTTAGAATTACGACAATTTTGTATTGCGTACGAGAGAAACCGGGCGAAACTACTCGATAAGTTCGCTACTGATGAGCTACTTGATCGGCTAACTTCGCTGATGTCGCCGCGCAAACTTTTTGCCATTGGCGCTCGGCCATCCCGAGTGTCTTGGCAACATGTGTGATGACGTGTAATCTGTCCTTGAAGAGTTTGGAGAGGGGGAGGAACTGAGGAAGGGAGAGAGACGCGTGTGCGTGTCTGGTGGTAACTGCGACTCAACAGAATTCTTACTCAGTCACTCGGAGTTAGTCAGTCCGGTGCAACTGTCATTGTGAAATGATGCGCGTTGTTATCATTCAGCAAGTTCTGTATGCAAAATCGAAGGGAGAAATGCAGAAACAAAACTTTTTCATAAGTTTCAGACACCATATATTCATTATTCAATATCAATATGTTGAATGATAAAAAGAGGACAAGTTTATTCTCGCTGGCTCGAAAACGTTCGAGACCCGAAAGTATTTCGAGACTTGAAATTTCGATCTGGAAAAAATCTTTTCGGGCGAGTTTGAGTCTCGATCTCGCTCGAAAATTTCGAGCCTCGCACAGCCCTAATGCTTGCGACTTGCTAGTGTTTGTTTTCGGTTTATTTGTTTCTTTGATTGTGTGATTGTTGTTTTAGTGTAATTATGTGTGATGTCTGTGCATAAATAATTATACATTGCTTATTTTACATTATTATAAATTGATAAATTGATTGATACTGATTCATGCAAATTGAATAATATATTATTTTACACTAGGTGTCAAATATAAGAGATAAAAGTCAAACATGTCAAAGATTCCCGTTGAGAATGCCGGTAAGGCGGTAACATTGCGGTGATGTCAAACGTACCGGCTATGATCTCGGAGGCACAACGTTGACTGCTTTCCAGCTTGTCGGCAACTAGACGCTGTAGGTGAGGCACAAATAGTGGCAAGTACTGGTTGCCGTGGTTACGGAACAAGCTCTGAAACATACAACACAAACTTAGAGAGTGGACACATAGAATACATTCTTGAAAATCAAACTTGACTAAACAAAAAACATTACATACTGCATGCACCTGCACGGCAATGTTCATTGAAAGGAACAAAACTATATAATGAGTTCAGTGTGCTTTCAAGCTTTGAGGTTAGAGGTCCTGTCGATTTTCAGAGTGATGATTGGACTGGGGAAAATGATGCATCTTTTTTATGTAAATAGGTGGAATAGGGCCTGTATGATTTTGTTAGGTGTGGGGAAGCTTGGTAGAAGTAGGCTGATGACAATGGGTACCTGGCTAGGAAAAATCCTACCTGCCAACAACCCTGATAACTGGGGTTGGGCGAACCTTGATTTTTGCCACGAACCGAACCTTTCAAAGAGGTTTGTTTTTTTCGAACCTCGAACCGAACCTTTTTTTTCTCTTTTTTCAGACCTACCGTAAATATAACAGACGATTTCGGTGTCAAACCCACATGACACAGAAATGCAACTCAGTCCTAATAGGGTACAGACCCGCCAAGAATACAAGCCAAGTACATCCAACCAAAGTACTAGGCCTAGTTTCAGTAGTAGGCCTAAAGTGGAACTGCGTCGTAGATTCGTAAGACAGACTGGGTCAGTACAAAATTCTGCCATTTATGAAATAATTTCAGTTTTTCAGTAAAGGAATTCAGGGTTTGTTTTAGTTCAGAAGCAAGTGTAGAAACCTAGAACAGGTGATATAAACAGGTGAAGGCCTAGTTTCAAGAGCAATATCACGTCGATTAATGCAAAATTATGAAAACAATTTCATATTTAATACATCACAGTTAGGTCGATTCCACTAAACTACGTCACACAGCCACTTAAACTAAAGTTCTGGTCTGTTCAATGATCGGCGATCGACCTATCGAATCGATAAAAGCAAACAGCTGATAGGTCCTGCGCACTGCACTGACAGCTTTTGAAACATATGCAGGTTATTTTTATACTTCATTGGATTATATCTTATCTGTTATCTCATTGGGGAATAAACGACAATGTATAACATTTATGTATTTCAACTTGACTTGATGAAGTTACCATTAATAAAGAAAAGAAATTACCGTATTTACTCGCATATAAGTCGCACCCGCGTATAAGTCGCACCCCCGTTTTTGAGTCATTTTTTGAAAAACCCTTTGTATGGTCGTATAAGTCGCACCTGCAGTCTCCAGTATTAGTATTAGTATTATTACCATTATTTAGTAGAGTGATAGGCCTAATTATAACATTATAGTCCTATCACTAATTTATTTTGTCCATTTTGTATAATGATAAACTTTACATCTGCTGAAAATCGAAAGAAGTGATCATTGCCCAAGAGACTTAGTTTAAAGTGGAAGATATCAACATTCGAGTGTTTATACTGAAAGACTTTTATCCATGGCGAAAAGTCAAGGTCACAGACAGAGCAGTCCTGGTGTTGAAGTTCTTTAGTTTTAAATAATCAAAATGGAGTGGTAAGATCGCCCTTGTGGTGCCCCGTCCAAACGATCCTATCTTTCATCCATAGCCTTAATTGGGGGAACAATGATTTTGTATCCAGTTTCGATGTTATCAAGAAAAAAAGTCTCCAACTGGTATGTCCAAATACATCACGATTGACATGTTTAGCTCTCTGTTCCCGACACTTCAAACCCTTGGTATGAGACATGAGAAACCATTGTGAGGGGCCTCAACTAAACCGGGAGGGTGGGAACTGGGAAGGGGACAGGGACCCAGAGCACACCCAGAGCACACAATGATTACACAAATATCTCCCAAGTTTATATTCATTTTTATCTAGCCTCTTCCTAGTGTTCAATGAATAGCCCACTATAGACTGTTATCACCCATAGATAGCATTGTTGATTGATGTTAAACAGATGTGTCAAAAGTGTTCTTGTTGGTAATCAGTGTAACATTTAACATGATACTTTTAAAGTATCATGTTACACTGATTACCAACAGGAACACTTTGAGACATCTGTTTATCATCAATCATCAATCAACAATGCTATGTATGGCTGATTTGTCTACAGGGGGCTACTCATTCAACACTGGGAAGAGGCTAGATAAAAATGAATGCAAACATATTTATGTGTATTTATTTGCTTCAATATTGATGACAGCCTGTGCATCAATTCTGACGGGCTGTGATCAATTCTGACGACAATTGGGGGTTCCCTCTATACTGTAACATTGGATGACCAGTGTTTCATGGCAACTGTTTTGATGATGAACAGATGTGTTGAAGTGTTTGTCTTATTATTCAGTGTAACACAAGACTCTAAAAGTATCATGTTTGCTTCAGCACTGACTGTCTGTGCATGAATTCTGACGACTATTGTGGGTTCGCCCTATGCTCTAACATTGGACGACCGGCAGTGTTTCATGGCAACTGTTTTTATCGCAAAATGTGACGTTTTTTCACACTTGAAAAAATGACATGAGACCCATGTGACTTTTTGATGATGTAAAAATAGCAAGCTCGACTGTGAGGAGAATTGATGCATTTGACTTTTATTTTTGGAGATTTTGTGTGCGCGTATAAGTCGCACCCGCGTATTGGTCGCACCCCTGTTTTGAGTTCTCAAATTTCTAAATATACATGCGACTTATATGCGAGTAAATACGGTAGTATTGTGATAATTGGCATGAACCAGATTTTTTTTTTTTTTAGAAGTTCGAAAAAAGTTTGTTTTTGAACTTAGCAGGTTTGAAATTCGAACCTCATTCTAAGGTTCGGTTCGAATTTGAACCGGTTCGCCCAACCCTACTAATAACAACAGATATATTGGGGTGGTATATATTTGGGAGGCACTCTTATGGTGCATCCAAATGATCCTACTTTGTCATCCTCAGCCTAAATTGGGGGACAAAGACTTTGTGTCAAGTTTTCGATAATATTAATAAAAAACAGCAAAATCAACGTACATGCCATAACAGCAAGCTTACCTTGAACATGATGAATCTGAAGCCGTTGAACTTGTCTTTGCCCTTCTTCTCCTCCAAAGACAGGAAGCTGATGAGCTTGGCAATGTTAGCCGAGTCCGAGAAGAACGCGTCTACCTCTTTCTCTTCTGCCGTTAGTTCTTCGGTCTTGCGGTCGAGTGGGGGCTGCTCGCTAGAAGGCGCGTATACTGCCACTTCCCTGCAACCAGAAAATAGTTTCAAACACACATTTACTCGGAAAGACAAGGCAGATGATGAGCACGCTCAGCATCGAGTCGGGAAACATTTTTTCAGCATGACACAAAGTTACTGTTTACCAATTGATCACTTTCATTTACCTACTTCTCTCAAGTGATAAAATATACAGTTAAATAGTGATAAATATGTTATTACAGGTATGGAAGGTTTTGGATTTACCAATAAGGGTATCTTGAAGTGTATAAATCCAGATAGTCGATTAATAAGCCATGCTTAACACTAGTAGTTAATTGAGACTAATCATGACAGATTGATTCAAGTGTTCTTCTTTTTACATTATTGTCTGGCTACCTGGCACATGCGCTTGCCTACTGTCATCATAGCTTAGACAAATTTCGTGAGTATAATATTATTATATTATCTTGTTTTCAATTTTTAGTAACAGTGCTTTCACTCCTCGGGCATAGACTCACTTGGGCCAGGTGTAAAAGCCGTGATAAGGTTTGTGAACGTATCGCGGCTGATCCCACTGCTCTGACGTGACGGGCTTGTTCTTCTCGTTGTACTGAATCCACGCGTTGTCGGGCCTGTTGCCCGGCTGGGGCACATCGGGCCTCGTGGTCGGTATCATGATCTTCTTGTGAGGACGTTTCTGTTGTTTCAGGCAGAAGACGACGCCCTTGACGCCGATCTAATACACAACACACAGAACGTTAAGATATGGGTGAAAGAAACACTTGTTGCTTGGATTTAATTGGTATCTTGATAGCATTGAGTGATTTGAAGACATTACATCAGGCCCATATATGATTTACATCAAAGTTCAGCTAATTTGATTTGAGTGAAAGTTTGGAATAATGTGTCATTATTATATTGAAATTCCGTGAAAATTTGAATTCTCTCGGAGGAAATATTTTTTTACGGATTCTTTCCTCTGGGTCATTATTATGGGATTTTTGAAAACTTTGAAATGAGTTTTCTCAGAAGTGGTGCAATCGATTGCACCTCAAAACTATACAGTACCGAATTAGATGAAGACACAGTCTTGTGTATGCCTAGTTTCAACTGAATTTTTATCTTCGTTTCATCAGTAAAGCGAAAAAAAAACAACTTTTTTTCGAATATGGTGAAATTGAGTCTTCTCTTCGCTCATCCAACAAGAACGCATTAGATACTTGGACGTTTCGGCTACTGCCTTGGTCTCTGTAGAGACACTCTTGCTTGTACTGTGACCAAGGCAGTAGCCGAAACGTCCAAATATCTCGTGCGCTTTTGTAAATTCATGTATTTTGTCAACAAGCTTCACAATGAGTTCATTGACTCATTAACATCGGTAAGCTGCTGTTCATTCTTTCCTTTTCAACCAATTTATATATCTAGCTTCAGGCTTTTTTCTACAAACACCAACCATAACACTAAGAAAGCTGTATTTTGTCTGTTCAACAACGCATGGAAGATAAATTGAAGAAAAATATCAGTGTTCTGATGACTACTTGTGAACCGAATGGTAGTACTGTATATTAGGGATAGATGTGCGAATCTGTGTTTTTGATTTTGAACCCAGATCCGAATCAAATCCGAATCAAATCATTCAAAAAGGTTTGCAAATTCGAATCTTTTTCGAATCTCCGATAAAAATAGCTAGTCAAATTTGATTGCATGTATACGTTTCAAACCTGCCCTTGTATAAACAATTTCTGAGAAACTAGCTAAATAGAATAAGTTACTACGTGTACGTAGGCCCTAATAAGTAAAAGACTGAAGTAAGTATTAAGTACACTTGACCTTAAATAGAGTAGAAAAACGGCGCCAATACATTATGCTACAGTAGACCTACGTACATTTATTTAATCTAAATGGTTAGGCCTACACTTTAAAGTTGAATGAAGGTTAAATGAAGAGAATCAAACATGTGGAACTTACAGAGCTTACATTTTTACATGATAATATTATCACTTGGAAATGTAAGATCTTCCACATGCTCAGGAGATTCAAGCAGAATTTGAGTTGGAGATTCGAGCGGGATTCGAAATTTCAAATGATTCGAAATTGCAAATCTTACATTTTCAGGCAAATCGAACCCAAATCTTGACCAAAGATTCGGATTCGATTCGGAATAACAGAGTATTTATCTACCGTATATGATGAATGTGATGAACTACGCTCTCACACTTACACCATCTCTCTACAGTTATGCAGTTATTACACACACACACACACACACACACACACACACACACACACACACATACACACACACACACACACCTTTCTCAGTTCCAAGGAATCACTGATCAATGCTTGAAGGAAGCAATTCACTATTCTGGCAGGATAGGTCAGGTCCGGATGCACCAAGTCCCTCAGGAAGCTCATCGCCATCGAGTTGTACCGCCAATGCCTGGCAGATCAAAACAAACAATTAGTTTTCTTTAGGGTTCAAGGATTGCTGTTCCATGCCATTTTTGGCTGTTCTATATCATTTTTTCACTACAGTAAACCATCGTTAATCCGAAATTCAAGGGACCCCAAAAAGTGATTTCGATTTATAAAAATTCGGATTAACCAAAAAAACTCATTTTCCACGAAAATCATCACACTTCCCGGTTAGAATAGAAGCAATTTCGTACTGAGCGCGAGAGAAAGCTAGATTCCACATGTGCGAGGAACCGAATCACTGATCGTGTGTATTCGGCTATCTTCGATAGCAAACGAACGTTAGATGGCCAGCTTCCATTGGCGCTCAGCCAATGGAGTGCCGAGTGATTGAGTGTTCCGAGCCAAAGACCTTAGTATCTAACCCAACGAAGTTAGATACTAAGGTCTTTGGAGCAACAGCTGAGCTGGCTTCGGCCTATTGTTACGCGTCAAATAAAAAGTGGAATTTACGAAAATGATGATCAATTCATGGAATTCACTCAATCTATTTCCGATTATCCAATCCGAAAACAGTGCTGAAGCAATTGAGGGGTCGAAATATTAGTTCGAATTACGGATTAGCTGGAATTCGGATTAACCATATTCATTAACATTGAAATGCCTATACCTTCAGCCGGGGACTGACTTCAAGTTCGAAATGTCAAATTTCAAATTAACCGAGTTTGGATTAACGAGGGTTTACTGTAGTTTGTGAGGATTTTTATTAGTTTCTAAGGATTTTTTATCCCACCCATATGCTCCCCATGTTAAATAGTTCCTCTAATAAGTTTTTGATATTAATACGTTCTTTCAGTCTGGTCCCCTGAATAAAAACATACTAGAGGTTTCACTGTATTAGGCCTATAGTGTAAAAATGAAAACACTTCATTCGAGTATGAATGACTAATAATGAGTTCTTGAAATTCATAAGATAATTTGAAACAAGGAAGCAACTTGTTTTGTATAGCATGCCCTGCTGTTTTCATGTTTCAGTTTTTACTAGGGGTGTGCAAATCCATGTTTTTCGAATTGAATCCGAATTCGAATCCACTTTCAGATTCGGATTCGGTCCAACATGAAAGATTCGAAAATTTCGAATCTTGGCGCCAAAAACGTGGCAACATTGCATTGTCAACTTTCTAGGTCACGTGAGCAAGTGCGATGCGCACTAGCCTACGAGTGGGTGGGGTCGTCATATATGGCCGGCTTCGATTGGCGCTCGGCCGTCTCGAGTCGGACGAACGAAAGTCTCGTCAAAGACCTTAGTATCTAGCTTCGTTAACGAAGTTAGATACGAAAGTATTTGGTCTCGTCCTTGTCAAGGTTAGACCACACACGTCACGACTACGCAGTAGTAGGATGACAGATGCCATGCAGCAAACAGCTATACGATTTTTATAACTGCACGTTAAATAAAAATGATGGAAATTGAGAAAATTATGCTTCTTCATGATAAAACATTTATTAAACGTGTTTTCAGGGGAATACCTCGCAGTTTCTACTTTCTAGTCATTATGAGAATGCTGAGATAGGATTTTCACTTCCTGGATCAAGTGTAGCTTGATCAGCAGTGTCGTTTGTCCCATTATCAGGCTTCACAATGCATGTTGAAAAGATTTGGATTTGGTATTTTTCATGAAGATTCGCTTCGGATTCGGTTCGAAATAAAAAACATGGATTCGCACACCCCTAGTTTTTACCTAACGAAAACATGCCTGATAAGGGCATGCTCCTTAAGGAGCGCCCCAAGCTGAGCTGTTGTGTAAGGGAGGGGGAGGAGAAAGAATGCTAGAATGCACTTTTTATACTCCTGTCTTTCTGGTAACGGTCGTCTTTAAATCGTAACTTACAGATTTCCCTGGTCGATCGCGTCCATGATTGCATCAAGTAGTTTCAGGTATTCACTGAAGTTGTTGCTGTTGATGGCCTGCCGTTTTTCAAGACCAGCCTTGATGTCGTCAGCTTCCACCAGGGGTAGGAGTGGTGCTGGTGCAGAGAGCCAGAGCATCTTGGCACAGTCGAGACAACCATCAGGAATCTACACAAATTATATCGTAAACAATAACAGTGAACAAAATATCGGACTAAATGATAATGGACGATATGCCATTTGTGTGTTCTAATCTATGTAGACCCCCAGTACACTTGAATCTATGAAAGAAGAAGGATGTCTACCAATGAAATAAGTGTTGAAAACTTGAAACTTGGGTAGTTATCAAAATAAATTTGGTCCTACTGTTTTTAAGAAACCAATATTTTTTATTGGAAAATGGAAAATACCGAGTTCAAAAATCACTTGAAAACAGCAAACAGAGGCAGTGAGTGACCAGACTCAATAAATCAAAATCCAAGGTGTGAAGAGCTTTCGATTTATAGATCACACAGATATCTGTCTAGTTGCACGACGTGCATGCTGCGTTTTCTAGTTATAATATTACAGTGAAACCTCTACGCACAGTTCTCGGATCCATCGCTCTCCTGCTTCCATCATTCATTTTCTCTCACCCCACTCCCATATAACCGATGCTAGATTTTCCTTGATGGATCGTTTTTCTGCATGGATGGTTTTATTTCCTGGTCCCTTAAAAACCGATGGATAGAGGTTTCACTGTATTTGAATGTAAATATACCTCGAGATTGATGGTGATTGTCGGGAAGTGTTTGTGCACGCTCTCAACCAGCGTCTCTAAAAGTCGAATCACGGACAGCTTCTCCGACGGCTGTGCACGAATAATCGCCGGCCACAACGTCTTCAACAGGCCCCAGTCGTGACGGGTCACCATAGGATTCTGCTTGGGTCCCAGCAGCACATACAGCGAGCCCTGCAAAGCAAATATCGTTACATTCTGAGGTAGTAAAGAGTAGTAGCTTTCTCTTTTGAGTTTTGACTATTGCCAAAAGTGGTTCTCATTTCTCAATGACTTCACATCATAGAAAGAAAAGAATATCATATCATCTCATCAGAAACTACAGATGTTAGGAGAAATCAAACTACGTAGATGAAAAATAAAGTATGAAATTACACAAAACAATTTAAAAATTAAGAGGGGTGTGCAAATCCATGTTTTTTATTTCAAACCAAATCCGAACCGAATCTTCATTAAAATCACCGAATCCAAACCAGAATCTTTTTAAAATGCATTGTGGAGCGGAATAATGGAACAAACGACACTGCTGATCAAGTTACACTTGATCCAGGAAGTAAAAATCTTATCTCAGCATTCTCATAATTACCCTTGCATGAAACATTTTATGCAGCACAAGTCTAATCATTACAGCAATTCTTCTTGAGAATGGTGAATGCAATGTTGCCACATTTTTGGCGCCAAGATTCGAAATTTTCAAATCTTTCATGTTAGACTGAATTCAAATCTGAAAGTGGATTCGCATTCGATTTGAAAAACATGGATTCGCACACCCCTATAAACTAATCATTCATTCAATTGATTTATTCTGCAATCAATTCGAAGGTGACAGTATCAAAAATGTCATTACCAAAAAAAGCTCTCTATCTCATGTTATTCATTCACATACAACTATTAAAGATGTTCATTACAGAGCAAATGTCATTGATATGCTGGACTTTTCATCCTTCTTGTTCTCATCTTTTATACTCAGCACTTTGTAAGTTTGTCAGCATTCAGTTACAAATAACATTGGCATCACTGATACCTTTCATGAAACCTTTGTCAATAATCAAGGAGACAGAGAGAGAGAGAGAGAGAGAGAGAGAGAGAGAGAGAGAGAGAGAGAGGGTTTCAGAGAGGCAGCAAATATACGTGACCTTGCAGAACATTCACAAAAATACTCAAACCTTGCATAAATTTCATGGTACCCATCAAAACACTGGTACAGAACACTTTAAAAGGACTAACAACAGCAATTTCTTAAGAAGAAACATCAACGACAGCAGGAAACCAATTAAAAATGCCACATCAATATTCTCTCTTCCAAATTTAACTGAGGATCAATTTTTAATCGATTCTGATAGTTTGAGAATCGATTCTTAGTTTTTAGAGCCAAGGTTATTCCTAATAAAAACGATACTCAGATTCGAATACTAATGCCAAATGCGGGAGTGAAGACCCACCATAATATTCTGCTTCACAAACCGTAATTGACACGATAGAATGTGTTTGAACTTACTTTGAACTGTTCGTGATTCAGGTTGGAATCCTGCTGCAGGTTGTGCAACAGGTGTGGTACGAGCACTGTGTACGAGTAGGTGAACTTCTCGACCGCGGCAAACAACTTCGCCTGAGCTCGAGCCCGGACCTGAAACATACAAACAAATATCGGCTACTAAATTGTTCAAATCCTAGTCTGTACAATTTATATTCAATGATGCAAAGTCATGATAGAGCAGAGGGGGCTAGATTAGATGTCGGTAAGTTCTCTTTCTTGAATAGGACAGGTAGGGATTGGACTGGGCTTAGTAGAAGTATACTTGAGGAGGATGAAATAGGGTTGAAGCTATTCCGTCAGAAGGTTAGGGAGGCGATAGGATAGGATCGATAGGGAACTTGCCACCGCGCATTTATGTGCAACTGCAAGAGTTAATAATAATAATAATGATTAATAATAATAATAATAATGCACAGACAAACAGAGAGAAATCAAAGAAAATATCAAAATATTCACATTTTCAGTTTCATACTGACAAGAATCATTTTTCCTATAGACTACTTGTATCCATGAGAGTTGGAGGTTGTATACAAACACAACAAACACAAAGCTTTGATATTTTGAGGGTCAAAACCATTAGAGCTCACATAAGAGTTTAGAAATTACAACTGCACTAATAACTGAAAGAAACAACCCAAGACTCCCTCAGCAGTATGTATGAGCCACTACAAGTCACCGCAGACCTGTTGAGCCCTGTTGAAATGTTTTTATTGAACTGAGATGTGGTCAGTTTTTAAGAAAAGTGTTCTACTCCTCCCACTTCTCCCCCACACAAGGGAATCAAGTAAACATTGAAAATAAAATTGAATCTAATTCACAATATAGGCCTAATTTGAAATTCAATCAACATGCAAAAATGAAAGATCTGAAAATTCATCTTCATAGTAAATATCTCTGGAGAGTGTCTGCATCAGAAAAAGCATGGATGATGTCACATTTGATTATCCACTGGGACGATATCTATAGGCTTCTGTAAAGTGGCATCACCCATTATTGCAAGAGACAGACAACAATGTCCACCAGTTGGAATTGACCAATCAGAATGTTTGGTAGTCCATCAGTTTGCTGTATTGCTATGGTAACGATTGTTTGTCATTTGTTACGTGACAGAAGCCCATAGTCCGTGGTCAAACCTACCTCGCTGTAATGGCTGGTACTCAGCGTGAGCAGGTTGACCATTATTTGGCTGTGCGTTGCTGTCAGGCTCTCGGTGCTGTACTCGGTGAGGAGGTCGTGCTGCAGAACGGCGCGATCTACGAGCAGCGCTCGCAGGTGGCGCTTCTCTCCCAATAGCTTGTTCTCCAGGACCTTCTTCACCAGGTGGAAGCTCTTCCAGTGCGACTCGAAACTGTTGCGCGTTCCGATGCGGTTCAACAGCAAGCACTCCCAGATCTGTAACCGTGAAAATGAAGCATAGCGCTCGACGATTACTTTTTGAATTGAGCCATCCGATATTGGAAAGACCACCACAAGAACATCCTCGTGCGAGTCAGTGAAGGAGAATGCACAATTAATCATTTATAATGACGTTGATGTGGATATATATAAATATAACAGCTGGGATATATGAGCAAACGAATGAATGGGTGATGTATTGATGATGTTTATAAGAATTAAGAACCCATGCCTCATGGAGGACTTGAACCCAAATCTGACATGGTTTTGATGGCTGACGAAGAGCATTCGCCGACTGGGTCAAATCGGAGGTGTCATCCCATTATCTAGGATGAATTAACTGCAATGCTCGTTTTTCAAACAGAAAGGTATATAAGTTCTACTGACCGTTATAAGGCTAAAGAAAGACTTTGTGTCGTCTTCTTGCGACTGTAACAGCTTGAGTTGTAGTTTGTTCATGACGTCGACAAGCGTCTTTCTGACGTTGGCTCCGTCCGGCATGGTGACAACTCCGTAGCGAATCACAAGCGGTAGGTTGTCTGCAGGTAAACAGCTTTCCCATCTGACACAGAAATTACGTGTCAAGCAAAACGAACCAAACATTTTCTGGTGTCTATATATCTATTAGGGTTGGCCGAACCTTGATTTTTGCCATGAACCGAACCTCGAACCGAACCTTTCAAAAAGGTTTGTTTTTTCGAATCTCGAACCGAACTTTTTTTTCTTTTTTTTCAGACCTACCGTAAATATACAGGCAGATTCGGTGTCAAACCCACATGAAACAGAAATGCAACTCAGTCCTAATAGGGTACAGACCCGCCAAGAATACAAGCCAAGTACATCCAACCAAAGTACTAGGCCTAGTTTCAGTAGTAGGCCTAAAGTAAAACTGTGTCGTAGATTTGTAAGACAGACTGGGTCAGTAGAAAATTGTGCCATTCATGACATGATTTCAGTTTTTCAGTAAAGAAATTCAGGGTTTGTTTTAGTTCAGAAGCAAGTGTAGGAACCTAGAACAGGTGATATAAACAGGTGAAGGCCTAGTTTCAAGAGCAATATCACGTCGATTAATGCAACATTATGAAAACGATTTCATATTTAATACATCACAGTTTGGTCAACTCCATTACAATTTTCCATACTACTTCACACAAGACACACAGCCACTTGAACTTAAGTTCTGGTCTGTTCGATGATCGACGATCGACCTATCGAATCGATAAAAGCAAACAGCTCATAGGTCCTGCTCACTGCACTGACAGCTTTTGAAACATTTGCAGGTTATTTTTATACTTCATTGGATTATTCTTATCTGTTATCTCATTGGGGTATAAACAACAATGTTTAACATTCATGTATTTCAACTCGACTTGATGAAGTTACCATTAATGAAGAAAAGAAATTAGTGTTGTGATGATTGGTATGAACAAAACAAAAAAAACAATTTTTTTTTTTCAGAAGTTTGAAAAAAGTAACCTTAAGAACCTAAAACCTAGCCGGTTCGAAAAGGTTCGAATTCGAACCAGTTCGCCCAACCCTAATATCTATTATGGATAACATTGACTCTGAAAACTGAGAATCGATTCTCAAACCATCAGAATCGATTAAGAATCGATTTTTTGTGAAATCTGGGTCAAAAAATAGTTGTGGCATTTTAAATGAGTTTCCTCATGTTTTTACGTAGTAAATTGCTGCTGCCAGTCCTTTAGAAGTGTATATACTATCCACCCAGTATCTCGAGTTTTTCTTTGAGTGCTCGGCGATTCAAGGTCAGGAATCGCTCTTCTTTTCATCTTGCCTTCCCCTCACTATTACATGGACATCATGGCTGTTTCTCACTCTCTGTTGTTTGTTGACAAAGGTTTCAGTTTTGCACTTTCTCTATGAAAGCCACGATTTTATTAATAATTAATCAATTCAAACTGCTGACCAACTGACATACTGCTTTAGAAAGATGAGAACCACAAAGATAGAAAATCGAGCATATCACATTATTGCTTTGTGGTCAACATTTTTATGATTAGGTGTAAATTAATAACATGAGATAGTGAGTTATTTTGTGTCAACATTTTTGATACTGTCGCCTTCCAATTGATCACAGAATAAATAAATTAAATGGTAATGATTTATTTACACTGTAAATGGTTGTGTAATTAATTTTGTCCTTTTTCACATCTATTCTTCCGAGGTGAGCTCATTGTCATGAGTCATTGAGAATTTCTGACAGATAAGCACGCCAGCAGCGTGGAGTATAGGATGAGGGGGGAGATAGCAAAACGTGAGCCGGCTACACTATGCAATACATCAGCATATTTTCAAAACATCGGGGTTCAACAATTGAAATGATGAAGAGTGAAATAGAATTTGAGAGGCAACCACACCAAGGTAGGGGGAGATATACGGTGGAGGGGTGTATACAACCTAACCAAAAGTAGTGATGACATGTGTTTGTGCTAGCGCCGGCTGGTAGCGCAGATTGCCAGCAGATTACAGTACAGTTTGTAACACAAAATAATACAAAAGATTCGATTCTTCATTTTCAGAATCGTTTGGCATCAGAATAGATTCTTAATTGATGTTATCCCTATTCAAAACCGTGATATTAAAAGTCGATTGAAATACTCAACATCGAACGGCAACTCTAGTGGAGAGTGACATCAGCGCAGCATAACTTGGTTAACATGAACTGATGAGATATTTTCTATCTCTCTCACTCCCCATTACTGTTTCACTTGCTCTCGATTTTCTTACGCATAGATACTTTCCCAAAAGTGTTGGACCATTAGGCGGTTTAGGCCTACTTCACAGAAGTACATTGCTGTGTTCTTGTATTTTGTAATAGCATCAAGAGAGACCGATTAAAGTTGATGAAATTTGTCAATATTTGAGAGAAGAGATTTCGTAGGAATTTCATGAAACTCGCGACAAGAGAGAACTGGTTCGAAAGTATCAACTGTTTTTTTACTTACAAGTTGAGCGGTGGTTCCTGCCAGATGGGTAACAATGTCTTGCAGTTCAGCAGCGATATAATGATGCACAGCGAACACTGCAGCTCCTCCCTGTGTGATCAAACCAAACACAACATTAACAAGTAGGCCCTACTAAATACTAATAATCTTCTAACAATCCAACAATCCCTTGAGATGCCACATGCCACGACAACAGAGTTGAGAAATTTTGCACGGCCCGTGAAAAACAGATTTTTCTTCCCTAATTAATACCTACACTGAAATCTCTCTAGAGGACTTACTCATCTTTAAAAAAGGGATCAGAAAAAACATCCATGCAGGAAAACTCAATATTGGTTATACTTATAGATGAGTAGAGTTAGAAAAAAGAACGACAGAAGCAGGAAAACAATGGATCTCGGAACGATGCATAGAGGTTTCACTGTAATTTTTAAAACTGTGCACAAAGTTTATAAATACCGGTACATATTTTCACCCTCACAGTTATAAAAATTATACAGCTTACAGCCTGTGCAAGGCACTAATATAAAAATAGTAAAAGAGTGAAAGCTAGTAGAGAATATATATACTTAATGGTAGGTCCTTAATAAAAAATAAAATATTATTTGTCAAGAACAAGAATATTTGGTTAGTGGTACAGTACCCTATGTTACATTATTATTATTTTAAAAATATTTTATAAATATAGTCCTATTATTATTATTATTATTATTATGAAAACTACACTCCATTATTGTTTGCTCAACGACCCCACAAACAGCTAGTTTATACAGGCGTACAAATGAGCAGGTGTTATGAAACTATGAAGTGATGATAAGTGAAAGGTTGCTTGACAAAAACCCATGCCTCATGCGGGAATCGAACCCACGCCCGACGGTGACTTCAGTTTAGAATATGAAGCGGTGCCTCAGCTGACCGAGCTACCGAGGGCGGCAAAACTACTTTCCAACATTATACATAGGCCTAATATCACGCCTATATTCTATTGTTCATCTATTACTCCACCAACTTCAGAAAAAAACATCAACTTCAAATAGACAAAAAAAAAAAATAAGATTATTTAAAATTATTTTTCGATTTGCTTAAAACGGCACATGTTGCTTCATACCTTGTGAGCTGTAACTGGTTGTCGCTGAATTGAGTGATGCGAAGAAGTTCGGGCGTCAAGTACTTGTCCATCACTTGTTGCACTACGGCTACTTCTTGGTCGCCTGGCATCTGCCACTTGATCTCGAGGTTGTGAACGTCTCCTGGCTTACCCCAGTCCTGGAATGTCATTAGATCAATCAGATTATTTCTACAACGATCCCTCCAACAGCCAGGTTACTTGCACAAACGAATGACAGGATGAGTGACATTTACAAAATGCAGGACTCGAACCTCGACAACATGCGATTACATGACGTTAGTTCCCGGGGCAATGCCTCGACTGATTGAGCCAGATGGGTGACTGTTAAATATTACATTGACAAGTTGTTTTAATGCCACTTGGACATTTTCAATAGTGGATTGGAAATCCACCTATGCATTTATGCACTTTTGCATATCACTTATGCTCATCATAATATATTTTTAGTAGCATTATTATTTCCCGTCATTTATCGTGACTTTCTGGTCTATAGTAGGCCTACTGAAGCACTGATCACAGTGTGTTTATTCAATCAATTACTGGAGGGGATATTTTATTTGATATTGATTGAGACTATATTAATTTATATTGACTTGGTGTGTATAGGAAAAAAGCCTGAGGCTGAATATATTAATTGGGTGAAAGGGAAAGAGAGAACAGCAGCTTACCAAGATTTATGAGTAGAGAAAGGCCTATTCATAGTGGTGAGCTCGTTGATAGAACACATAGAGATGAAAGTTACACGAGGTTTCAACGTTTCGGCTATTGCCTTGGTTACATTAGAGTAGAGAGTGATGAACTGTGGCAACCACGAGTAACTTCCATGTCTATGTGTTCTTTCAACGGGCTCACCACTATGAGTAGGCCTTCCTCTACTCATAAATCTTGGTAAGCTGCTGTTCTCTCTTTCTCTTTCACCCAATTCATATATATATTAATTTATATTGAATTATATTCATTGCATTTTCCATTTTATATGTATATGATTAGTTTATATATTTGATTATGGCCCTGGCCTACCCTAATTGGCAGGTACTCGCTGATTGGGCGGTCGAAAGAGGTGGGCATGCTGCGATAATCCAGGGGGGCAATGTTGGACATACAACCTAGGGTAGGATAGAGAAAACAACACATTAATTTATTACATGTCTAAGTAATGACTAATTAGTACATTCTTATACATTTGAAGTGAAATCCATTGTGTTTCAAGGCACCGGAAAACAGAACCATACATGCAGGAAAATGATCCATTCAGGAAAAGGTATGATTGGTTGGTATGATGGGAATAGGGTGGGACATAATGGATGATGGAAGCAGGAAATCAATTGATCTGGGAATGATACATGGAGGTTTCAATGAAGCTAAATTACAAGTAGGCCTACAAATGATTCAAGCTGGCCTTACATGAACATTTTTTGCACCCGCATGCGGTTGCGGGACGGTGCGACGCGATTAAACAAAAGTGCTGCTGCCTAGTAGCAATTCAAGCAAGTTTGTCAAAGAGATGGGCGTGTCCATAGTGTCCCACGCTTTTCATGGCATGACTCAAGTTTGTTGTAATTTTGTTGACATCGCTGGTGTCTTCTCAATCATAATAAATAATAATAACTATATAAAAACAAAATTTCATAAAAGAAGTCGTATGCACGTGGACAAATTGATCAATTATGGAATTATTTTAAAACAATTCACGCTAAAATCGACAGAGCTGTTTTGGGGGAAGCAGTACGACGGCGACCTCAAGCGGATTTTACCTGAACCCAAGCTACATCCGGCGATTCCGCACGCGATTTATTGCGTCGCAAGCCAAAAGTTGAGTAGAGTTGTACTTGTGCGACAAAACCACGCAACGTCCTGCAGTCGTCGCTGATTGGCTAATACTTCAAGATGGCCGTCAACCTGCGTTATCGCTCCCGCATGCGGTTGCGATATCGCATCGAAAATGTTCATGTACGGCCAGCTTTAGAGTTTGGACTCAGAAAGAAAAAATACATCCAATAGTAGTTCTGTGTTGAATTTGAAATTGAAATATTGATCGACGTGATACATTACTGTAGGGGTGTACATCATCGACTAGTTGAGATTTAATCATTTTCCTGAGAGATTTTTTATCTGACACAAATTAGCAATAGGCCTACTTAGCAAGTGGGTGGTAATTTGTTGGAACAGTTTAGGACCCTGTGGCTATAATACTGTGAACCCTTGTTAATCCAAAATGAAATTTTCAACAATCTACCCTCCATAATAGAGAATACTCTCTCCATTAACAAGAAGAAGTTCAAGCCAGAAGTCAAAACTTACCTCATCCAAACTTGCCCATACACAATAGAAGAATACTTATCTAATCTTAATTCTGTTTAATTTTGAACATGTATGAAACGTATCGCTAATGTAATGTCCTTCATCATCTATTAGACTATTACCCCTTATTCATTTTTATCATTTTATAATTATCTGATATTTTTATATGTGACACATTCTATACAATGTAGGCCTATATTGTTCCCTGAACAAAGATTATTAGACAAGCTTTAGCAAGGATTCAATTTGACATACTGAAAAAATTGGTGTTTGTTTTTATGTTTTTTTGTTGTTGTTTGTTTTTATGTTTTTTTGTCGGTTCTCCACAGGTCAAACGGCTAAAGTTATCAACTTCAAACTTTTTTTAGTTATGGTTCCTCATCTAACTTAGATCTGTATAGTTTTGTGGCATTATCGTAGGATAACTTTTTTTTTATGAATTTTAGAAATTTCAAAAATACCCATTAGAATAACACGTCGAAAAAAAAAAATTATTTTCCAAAAAAATGAAATTCTGCGTGAATTTGAGTTACATTATGATACATATTTCTGAAAACTTTCAGCTTGATCGGGTGAGCCATTTCGAAGAAAAACCATAAAATGTGCTAAATTGGTACTACTCGAAGCAGTTTTTACCCATTTCTAACTTGAATGTCACCCAATTGGCGAATGTAGGCAAAGTTTGGCAGAAAAGTCGACATACTATATTACTAGCCGCTCGTCTAGCAACGCATATATGGCATTTTCATAGTTATCATCATCATTATTATTTAAACTTTGTATTTAAGTAACGAAAAAACTCTTTTTCCATGAAAATCATCACTACTGCGTAGAATTTAAGTAAATTTTGTATTGCGCGCGAGTGAAAGCTATGGGGCCAGCTGAAACTACGTTTCAATAGAAACCGTTGCTAGGAGCCTCACTGATCATGTGTATTCCGCTAGCTTCGACGACGCACATTCATCATATGACCCGGTTCTATTGACGCTCGGCCGTCCCAAGATGATTATGTGACAAATGATTGAACATTACGAGCTCAGTATGGTGTCGTGTTCGTCAAGGTCAGGGTTGGATGACACACACATAGCTCAACTTGCTTCTGTTCATTCTTACGCATCAAATAAAAACGATGGAAATTGGGGAAATAAATAATAATGATCAATTCAAGGAATTCTCTCAAACTATTTCAAATTATACAATCTGAAAACAGTGCTGAAGCAATTGAAGAGTGAAATATTAGTTCAAATTACGGTTTAGCTGGAATTCATATCAACCACATTAATTAAAATTGAAATGCCAGGGACCAACTTCAAGTTTAAAATATGTCAAATTTCGGATCAACCAAATTAGGATTACTGAGAGTTTACTGTAGAACAGATTACAATCTCACCAAACTGTCACTAACAGAGACCATTTTCATTATTCAATGTGCAGGCGCGTACCGCCTCCTGGTAGCCGAAATCGCTGGTATTGTATTCTGGGAGTTTTAGTACTGTTGAAAAAGTCGACCCGCTTATCCACAGGTTTGAAGGCGAAACACCAAGATATATAACTTGCATTAGCTCTCATTTTTTTGCACTCTGACAGTGTGTAAATCTCTTGTAATACTAGAAAAATGTTATATATATGCGTTGTTAGACGAGCGGATAGTAATAGTATGTCGACTTTTTTGCCAACTTTTGCCTGCATTTGCCAGTTGGGTGACATTTAAGTTTTAATGGGTAAAAACTGCTTCGAGTGGTACCAATTTAGCACATTTTATGTTTTTTTTTTTCAAAATGGCTGACCCAATCAAGCTGAAAATTTCCAGAAATGTGTATCAAGATTCAAGATGTATTTCAACTTCGAGCAAAATTTCATTTTTTGGGAAAATAAAAATATTTTTTTTTTTTCCCGCTGTGTTATTCTAATGGGTATTTTTGAAATTTCTAAAATTCATAAAATAAAAGTTACCACCCAATAATGCCACAAAACTATACAGATCCAAGTTAGATGAGGAACCATAAAAAGAAAAAGTTCGAAGTTGATAGCTGTAGCTTATGACCTGTGGAGAACCAACAAAAAAACATAAAAAAAAACATAAAGAAAACCACCTAAAATGAACACCAATGTTTTTCAGTATGTCAAATTGAATCTAGGGTTGGGCAAACCTTGATTTTTGCCATGAACCGAACCTTGAACCGAACCTTTCAAAAAGGTTTGTTTTTTCGAACCTCGAACCGAACCTTTTTTTTTCTTTTTTTTCAGACCTACCGTAAATATAACAGACAGATTCGGTCTCAAACCCATATGGAACAGAAATGTAACTCAGTCATAATATAGGGTACAGACTCGCCAAGAATACAAGCCAAGTACATACAACCAAAGTACTAGGCCTAGTTTCAGTAGTAGGCCTAAAGTAAAACTGTGTCGTAGATTCGTAAGACAGACTGGGTCAGTACAACATTGTGCCATTCATGACATAATTTCAGTTTTTCAGTATAGGAATTCAGGGTTTGTTTTAGTTCAGAAGCAAGTGTAGAAACCTAGAACAGGTGATATAAACAGGTGAATGCCTTGTTTCAAGAGCAATATCACGTCGATTAATGCAAAATTATGAAAACGATTTCATATTTAATACATCACAGTTTGGTCAACTCCATTACAAATTTCCAAACTACTTCACACAAGACACACAGCCACTTGAACTGAAGTTCTGGTCTGTTCGATGATCGGCGATCGACCCATCAAATCGATAAAAGCAAACAGCTCATAGGTCCTGCGCACTGCACTGACAGCTTTTGAAACATTTGCAGGTTATTTTTATATCTTATTGGATTATATCTTATCTGTTATCTCATTGGGGTATAAACAACAATGTATAACATTCATGTATTTCAACTCGACTTGATGAAGTTACCATTAATGAAGAAAAGAAATCAGTGTTGTGATGATTGGTATGAACAAAAAAATTTTTTTTTTTTTTTTAGAAGTTCGAAAAAAGTTTGTTTTCGAACCTAGCCGGTTTGAAATTCGAACCTCATTTTAAGGTTCGAAAAGGTTCGAATTCAAACTGATTTGCCCAACCCTAATTGAATCCCTGCTAAAGCTCGTCTAATAATAAACATATGAATGTTGAAACTGCTATCATATTATAAGTAAACTAAATACGTTCACTGTAACGCACAATAATATAAATTATAAATCAATACTGCTAAATAGCATTGGCAGCACAGGACTTTCGAAAGCGCATACTAACATCACATTCTAGTTCAAACGATCGCCGCTAGATGGCTCATTCTTTTCAAAAATGGTCTATTTACTGAACTCTGCCAGGGACATGGTAGGACTTTGTACTGTGATGATCGTTATATCATGATCATCATACAATCAAATTTTTCAATAAAATTCATTATCAAATTTTGATTGCTTATTTTACACATGAGAAACAAAATAGTTTGCTCAAGATTGCCCTGGTCGTCAATGTTATACTATAGGGCAGACGTGTGATCTCCGATAGGCTGTATCTATAGGCTGAGGAAGGATCAATAAGAGAAGCAAACATACGTGACCTTGTATCGTCGAACATTCACGGAAATACTCGAAATACGGCACACTTCAAAAGGACTGGCAACAGCGATTTCTTACGTAAAAACATCGCGGATACCAGGAAACCGATTGAAAATTCTTAATCAATTCTGATGGTTTGATAATTGATTCCTAGTTTTCAGAGTCGATGTCAACCCTATTAATATTAAGCAAAATGAAATGCAACTCAAAGTGATGGGCCTACAAAAACAACGAGTTTTGAGAGTTCAAGGAGAGACAGCTTCACCCCAACTGTACTGGTTTACTGTCTCAACGCGGCAGGCTGGATCTCCGACGAGCAAGTATGGCGTAGCAACTCACCGAGGGTATTGTTCAGGATACCGCTGGCTAGGAAGTAACCTTCTCGACACGTCAGGTGCAACGTGCGGTCGAGGACAGCCATTACTTGAGGCATGTAACGTATCACCACGTTGCTCTTACAATCAACCAACTGGAAAACAATATGAAAACTATCAAGCTGGAAAAACTAAGAATGTGATGAGTTTAATAACCGATTGAAAAATAGTATTGCACAAACAAAGTAGACCCACGGTTGATATCATTTAGGCTATCAAGTGTCTTGTTTTGTTTGTATAGGCAAACAAAGTGAAATGCTAGCATCAAGTCAAGGCTGGTTTTCTTACCGAATTTTTTCTCGCCAGCCATCAATCATGTTATCAGACCGTCGTCGGTGAAGTCAATATTTAGCTACTCGTTTCCATACCGAAGTTTTTAATGTGAAGACTATTTATCTATTGGCAGTAGTACTACCAGCAACTTTTGGTATTGGGTATTTTTATTAATGCCAATTCCTACATACATATACAGAGAAAGCAAAAGTGTGATATGCGAAAACTATTGTTGAATAGTGTCTTATCCAAGGTTTCCAAGATGTGAAGCCTGACAAAAGTTGAAGTTGGATGAACTTCACTAATGAGAAACAGAATGGAGATTCCGATTGTGTTCTCGCATGTGACTGGTCGAAGCTAAATCCGTCCGATAACAGGCAGGCTGCTTGGGAACCATACTCTTGGCCTACCTCGGATAGTAGGAGCATGTTATAGAGTAGCTCTTTGTCCAACATTTCCTCTTTCAAAACGTCGGCAGACTCGGTCAGGGCTAGGATCGTGTCGCACAGATGTGGCATCAGCAGTCTTAGCGTTTCAGTAGGGTTGGTCTGAAACACAGATCAAACTTGTGACGTGATTATCGTTCTATCGAGGTATCCCAATCAAGATCAAAACGGTATTCCAAAAATCGAAATTCCCAATGAAAATGAACCAAACTGAAAAAGTACAATTATGGTTGAGCCCACTGAAGACTATACTGATGATCAATGCATGCCAAACATTTTGTTTCATTTTATTTCTGTCAAGTTTTAGGAATGAGTAAGGAATATTCAGGATGATAAAGGATTGTCCAAAAATACTGTCTGAAAATATTTGAACTCATGACAGAATAACATGAAAAATATGGATTTTTGACCAACTCTCTGTCGTTTTGCATTGATGTCATATACGGTAATAACCAACATTTTGTGGTTATCAACAGAAAAAAACATGTAGGCCTATTTTGTTTCATGATGCAATGTACAACTGACAGATTCAAGGGCCAAATTTTATGATTCATACTCATATTGAGAAAAAAACACTCTTTTAATAGATTGCAATTTTGCTCATCACTGTGTAATCAGAGTCCTAAATAGCATGTGTATTTTACCACGGTTAAATACAAGAGAACATTTTTTTTCATCAATTTCACAAATAAAGAATCGTAAGAGGTGGCCTTATGTGCCTATTTGTTCAGAATTATTTCGGTTGGATATATAATTTTCAGTAGAGAATCTCTGTTGCCCTACCAGTGATTGGTTGTCGTTGAAAACATTTAAACGGTCATTTTTTTGTCTATTGAACTTGTTTTTTTCTAGAGATATCACTGGAAATGAACGAACCAACAAACATAAACTTGGCCCTTACTTTTAAAATGAACAAAACGACAATGATTGTCATTAGATTACTCACCCTTGCAAAGCAACGGCACATTGCGGCTATGAAGTGGCCTGACACTTTGGTCTCCAGGATGCGGCTAGTGACAAACGTGTGTAGCTTACGCAGCGCAGACTGAAAAAAATGTCACAACAGCATTTACAGTCAATACCTACAATTGGCTTCTTCACGCAAAGCTCCGGACAGAGTGCGCTAGCAGCGGACTGCCCTAGTTTTGTAACTGTCTGCTTATGAGCCATGTTATCGAGTGACTTATGTATGGTTGACTACGTCCGTGAAGTTGTCACACGTCAGAATACGTGTCACATGTCAGAATATGGAAATATTATTTCACCATTGGTTAGTGCCCCTTAGTGCCGTAAAATTTTCTGTTAGTGCAGCTTTAGTTTCGCCGTCATGACGAATTCAATTTTCAGAACCAGCCCCTCACATATCTCCGAAATTCCAATGGTAAACGTTAGTGCCGTAAACATTTTCGTTGACCTGCCGCTTTGGTTTCGCCGTTATAGCGCGTTGTTCATGTGAGGGGCCAACTTCACGCCAGCCCCTCACATACGTCTCCGATCTTGGAAATTACAACGGCATTCATTAGTGCTACGTTAGTGCTCGTTAGTGCCGTACATTTTTTCGTTAGTGCCACTTTAGTTTCACCGTCATGACGAATTCAATTTTCAGAACCAGCGCCTCACATATCTCCGATCTTGACAATTCTAACAGTATACGTTAGTGCCGTGAGAGAATCGTTGGTACCGCTTCGGTTTCGCCGCTACGACGCGTTGTCAATGTGAGGGGCCAACTTCACGCCAGCCACTCACATTTATCTCCGATCTTGAAAATTCCAACGGCATTCGTTAGAACATTTTCGTTAGTGCCGCTTTGGTTTCGCCAGCCCCTCACATATCTCTGATCAAAATTCCAACGGCATTCGTTGGAAGAATTTCGTTACAGCCGCTTTGGTTTCGCCAAATAACGCGTTGTCCATGTGAGGGGCCAAATCTTCACGCCAGCCCCCAACATGGACAACTCGTTATAACGTCGAAACCAGAGCGGCACTAACGAAAAATGTTTACGGCACTAACGAGCACTAACACAACACCAACGAATGCCGTTGGAATTTTCAAGATCGGAGATATGTGAGGGGCTGGCGTGAAGTTGGCCCCTCACATTGACAACGCGTCGAAGCAGCGAAACCGAAGAGGTATTAACAATTTTTTCCACGGCACTAACGGGCACTGACGCACCACTAACAAATGCCGTTGGAATTTTCAAGGTCGGAGATATGTAAGGGGCTGGCGTGAAGTTGGCCCCTCACATTGACAACGCGTCGTAAGGGTGAAACCGAAGCGGTACTAAAGATTTTTTCACGGCACTAACGGGCACTAACGTAGCATCAACGTGTTGAAATTTTCAAGATCAGAGATATGTGAGTGGCTGGTTCTGAAAAATGAATTCGTCGTGACGGCGAAACTAAAGCGGCACTAACGGTAAATTTTACGGCACTAACGGTAAATTTTACGGCACTAACGTAGCACTATTGAATGCCGTTGAAATTTCCAAGATCGGAGATATGTAAACCGAGATGTAAATTTGTACACAACACAATAACAATACTGTAACAGCTGAAAAGTCGACCGTGCAGGGCTATGGCGCACTAGCGCCACGAGTGAGAACAATGTGCAGTGAAGAACGCCATTAAACGACTAACAACAGAACACTTTCATTTGGAACCAGATGCTCAAACCATCAGAATCACTATGCAGGGACTGAAACACAAACAGAAAATCAGGGGAGATGCACATTTTGTGTAAAAAAAAAAACAGATTAGGAACCAAGCAGATTAAAACTGCATCTGAAATCTGTAATACGCTGTTTGTTTTTCGCAAATTTCACAAATCGCGATATGTTGTGTATGATGGTGAAACAACAATATAGGTATAAGCATCGTATCAATAAAATCTAAATTCATTGATGTAATTTCCAAACTTGGCAAAAATTCGCAAAATATGCCCAAATAGTAAATTCACTCAGAACACTGCAATCAACTTGGAACCGCAAAATATTCCACAAAAACACGTTTTTAATAAATTTCACCACGAAAAAGCACGATTTTTCCAAATTTCATCTTTTTTTAATTGACGCGTGAGCTGGTGACTGTTTGACGGGCGTACGTGCCATCTGACCTTTATGACTACAACCAGATAAAGATGATAAGACCAGATCATTCATATCATGTCAAATGTGACCTTGAAAATGTAAAATTTGTCATTTTCTCTATTTCGGAGGTGGTTTTTCAACAGGGGGGGGGGGGGAATAAGTAGTTCGTACATTTTCCCTTATTGAGATATAAAATGACAAATACTGGAAAAATTTGATTTCTAACAATAATAATTGATCTTGAATAGAACAATAATTATGGCATCAGAAAAATGATTTCTAATGATATATATTAGAACAGACATTTACACCATGAAATGCCCGGTCCTTTTTTTGATGAGTGGAATGGTTTCTGAGATATTAGATTCAACGCATAAAACAAAAACAACGAATTTTGCTACATTGGCCAATGTTCAACGGTTCACCATAACTTCCAAACGCTTCAAGAGAAAAATCTGAAATTTGATATTTGGTCTGGAGCTACCAATGGATGAAAATTAAAAAATACCCGAGGTGGGTTAGACCTTGCCAGTACCTTAAATCGTACTGGTGAGTTTTTATGTTTAAAATTAGGCTCTTATGTAGTGATACCAACCTATTTTATCATAATTGAAGATTAAAGAAGGTGCTCCAACTCGAGTCTTGAAAGTGAAATATTTCTGGGATCAGGTCTTGAGTCCAGGGTCCCGCTTGCCTGTAGCACAACTATCGCTTTTATATCGAACTATATAAAACAACAATACTCAACAATGCTATACATGGCTCAGTAGAATTTCAATGATAGTAGGTCTACTGTAGTTGCATTTAACAAAAATTATAGATTTTGTGAGTTCAACAATGCCATTGGTATCGTAGCCACCTAGTTCACAAGGGAATCCGCTAAATCGTGACAGGTAATTGGGATCTTTGGCTCTGAACTGACTGCAAGAAACCACAAATAGCGTCCATATTATTACTTATTAGTATGTGAGTTTGAGTACCTTCTTTATATTATGATAAAATGTGTTGGTGTCACTACATCATGTGAAGTACAACAGAATATACATAAAGAAGAGCATACACACTGGAAGTGAGGTTCATGTTGAGGCCAGCAGCTTACCTTGAATATCTGCGGCGATGTTTGCGTGAGGAGAGAGCTGCACGTGGAAGCTAGCGCGCCTTCTGCCATGTTTTCCAGTTTGCTGCGTTTGTCTGAGTCTCTCTGTTCTAGCCGCGTATTCTCCAGAGAGCTGCTCTCAACAATGACGAAACATCGGTCCATGAACTGGAGGACAAAGTCTTCGAGATCGGCAGTCGCTAGGCAAACGGTCGTCTCCACCTAAAATAACGCCATACCACTATAGCAATAGTTTCAATCTAGTTCCACTCTTACCAATATAATCAAGAACATCTATACTTTCAATACCAACAGCATTGGAGCCAAAAAATACAGTGGAAGTAACAAATATGTCTGTCGGAATGTTGATAGGCATTCAACTATCCTGCTTGTAGCTATGTTCAAGATTTCATTAACTCTAGAATGTATTCAAAAGTTCATCACAGCTAAATATAAATAAATACAGCACCTCGGTTAAATCCTGCCAATGATCCGACGCTTTCGAAGAGTCAACGATAGGAATCATTGACGCAAATGTCGAGATGAACTGAAACGTGACGAAACTCTTCTTGAGGTCGTTGGGGTCGATGCCTGGCAGTACTGCCATGAGCAATGGTATGACGTGGGTGGACCCCTCTTTGTATGACGCATCCATCATCGGCCTGGCCACGCCCAAGACGCACTGCATTGCTGCGGTCAGCTTGTGTGGTTCTGTCAGTGTCTCCAAGTTTGCGTACATCCTACGAGAACAAAGTGCACGTTTTTACTTTTTAGTGTTATCTCGGGAAACGTGTGGCTCTATTTTTAGAAGCCCGATAGCTCACAATCTATGTAACTTTGACTGGTGTTGTTGAAATTCAAGTCATGTTATGATAAATGTAGTGCTCAGTGTTCCGAGTCTAACCGACGTATGAAAAAACATTGGGTAACTGATGAGTTGTTATCAATCTTGCGAGAAAGAGACATTAACCTAGATAGATATACTGTGATAAAATGTGATTTAAAACAGTGGTTGTTAATAATTTGAGTTGATATGTTTTGAATCTCTTTCCATTCATGTCTCAAATTTGTCTTCCCATGTGTTTAAGTTTATGTTTCAATTTTTTGTTTTGCATATCTATTTTCTTCGTGATTTTTTTTTTTGTAAATTAGTATTTTTCGTAAAAAAAAAAAATCATTTTCGTCAAGTAATTGTCAGTTGACAAAGGTATTACATATTGTAGTTATTATTGTTCACCACTTATTGTCTTTGTGTTTGATTAATTCAACATATTTTTTTTTTTTGTTATTCTACAGACAAGCCTTTCTAAGGCTTTGTAGATCTTTTTGAGAGTGTTATATATTTGTATTCTTTGTGTGACAATATTAATAAAAAAAAAAAAAAAATTCACGAGAGATGAAGGTTGTCCACGAAGACCAAATAGATACAGTAAAACCTTTGGTAATTGTCAAGAAACTCACTTCAGTTTCAACATTCAACACTTTTGAAAGATGTAGTTGTGTTTCTATGTAATGATGATTGTGTTTGTTAAGTTGGTGACAACCTCAAACTGTTGTAGATACAAGGAGGCTATATATCACAATGCTCCAGTTAGGCAATGTTAATTGGGTGGGGTCAACATCGAACATCGGAGACATTTCATATCATGGTCCAGTCGGAAAAAGTTAGGGGTGAAAACAATAATCGTAGGGGTGTTCAGGTACCCGAGATTTCGGGTCGGGTAGTTTTTTTTTTACCCAACCCGACTCGATCTGATACTCATGTAACACTAAAATTGGGTTTTTCGATATCGCGCGGTTTTGGCGCTATTTACTTCATTTGTTGACTGATCCACTGCAAACAACTACTAAAAGTTCCACAGGAGTTGAGTAGATGGCAGCTCATCGTCTGCAAAATTGGTATATCTTTGTTTCCAAAGCTTTTTGAAACAAAGATGGAGGCAAAATCTTGTTGATAGGTGTTAAAAATCTGTGTTGACTTGGAATTTTTTACCGTGTAGGCCTAGGCTACATCTATCTCGTGATGAGTAAAGAGAATATGGATGGGGATCTATATTTGGAAGCAAATATATATCACTTGACTGGCTCTAGGCCTATACCTTCAGTAGGGCTAGGCCTGGATCCAGTAGATGGACCTATTTTCAACTTTTTCATTCCGAGGTTAAAATACCGTGTTTTTACTGAAACCTGAAATGAAACCCGAAACTCGAGTTTTTTCCCACTACCCGACCCGAACCAAAAAAACACTACCCCTACACCCCTAGATAATCGATAATATCGATTGATATTCAATTTCAAATAGAAAAAAATCAATATTGGTTATTTTATCGATAATATTGTTGTTCGTGGGTCTACCTATTTTAAGGCCTATTTAAGTTGTATTTGGCGTGGTTAATTTCAAATCTGTTCAATTCAAATCTTCAAATTTCAAATAACATTCTTCACTTAGTCCTACTCATTTGGTTAGGCCTACATGATAGTCATGATGGTTACATGATTACTAGTCTATTTCGCTCGCTTATTCGAGAGCGATCGCTAGCTTTTGGACAAGAACAAAAGAGAGATTTTGTAGTGTGCCCATTGAATTTTCACATTCACATTATTTTTGCTTTAACCTCAAAATCACTGAGTTGGGATAATTCCAGTCTAAGTTTGTTGTGCCATCGTTTATGAATTAGAATTACTCATCTTCGTGCTTAATACTTTAATGCATCGCATATTATTTATTTCCACAGAGATTGTAAATTGAAGTGTAGACTACCTTTGAATTCTATGTGCAACCAAACTCTTGACACATTGTTGACGAAGCAAGTTTATTCATATCAACATTGTGATTTGCTCTAGGCCTGTTGAATATGCTATGAGTTCGATTAATTTTCGAGCCCACTCGAATAGATGCGCCATGTATACGGCGTCTGTTTATGAGACAGGTGTTCAGCTAAAAGCGAACAACTTATTTCCATCGACTGTAGAACGATTGTCAAAACTGAGGGGAGGATATGTTAATAAGTACCGGTTGCCAAAAAAAAATTTCCGGCAGAGCAAGAAATAATAAAATGTTTGAAGAAAGATTATTTCAATATTATTGATAATGATGGAAATGACGGAAATTAAATATTCAAAATATAATAATAATAATAATAATTTAATATAATTTAATAATAATAATAATTTAATATAAATTTAAATATAATTTCAATATAATTTAATATTCAATGACGGAAATTTCAAAACGATTATCGATATTGAAATCAACATCTTTCTGATCCGTGGAAAAAATACACTTGGATGGAAAATATTTTTTGCACCTATCTTGTGATAGGAATTGTGATGGGAAAAAGATAGGAAGGGATACATATGAAAAGAATGGAGCAATAATAGGATACCCAGAGCAGAGTACAAGATGTCGAATATGTACGGAGACAAAGGAAGAGTGGGGAGTCTAAGGGAGAGAAGGAAGATAGGAGTGAGAAGAGCTGTGGAAGAGAGAGGGAAGACATGAATTGGAGTAGAGAACGGTAAATGGTGGAAGAACAGAGAGAAATAGAGGGAAAAACAAAGGTGAGAAGAGTTCAGATGGATGTGGAGGAAGAGGAGGAAGGGGAGCAGGAGCAGGCTGAGGAGTGAAAGGAAGATGACTTGGGTTTGGCTAACTTGAATCGATATGTTTGCCGTAGATTATTCACTCGGCTAACTTTGTTAGAAAAAGTTTTTGAAAATAAAAATAAAAATCTGAAAATGTGGTGAGTGTGGCATTTACTGCAATCACTCGATTTAGGGGGCTCAAAGAATCATCAACAGTTGCACTATTTCAAATGGTTCAAGTCTGAAAGTTTGAATCTCAATTCAATCAGGCACTAACAGAGAGCTGGGATATTATTTGGAAGTATCATCACAGAAATGATTCAAAATTAGTGGATGATAGTGAAAGATGTTGAATCAAACACACTCCACTCGTTTCCAGTTTCCAGCTTGATGCGTTAAGGAAGTGTGCTCACCTGTCTAAAACTTGTGGTACTATGATGTTGGGCCGCAGAGTTGCCAAATGCTGCAGAGCCTGGCTTGCTTCGGTTGCACCCAGCTTGGAGAACATAGCTTGCAGAGCCACGGGCTTTATCGATTCTACAAAGTTGGTAATATCGGTTTCAGTCAGTTTATGCGCATCGGGCACCGGTTGTTGCCAAGTTGCCAGCTTCTTGTGGCGCTCCCTGCAACCAAGCACATCACAATTAGGATCTACCTAGCATGCTTTTGTCCTCAAAACTCAATTCCAACCTATCTTGCATTAAGCAAGGTTGGGAATGACCTTGAGGCATAGTGAGATAAACTATAAAGCAGGGTTTCCAATTTCGACTTTTTCTTGTCGTCCGACACGATATCGGTACGATTTTTGTCATGCCTGTTTCCACTTCGCTGCACCGTAACGTTTTCGTGTTGTCATAGCCATAGCCTTCATTACCTTTGAACTCACAGGCTTCTTAGAATGTGAGGAATGTGAGTGTAACTTCCGGTGAAATCGTCGTTTCTGCCGACGAAAGTTGGAGTTGAGTCAATAATCACGACACCGAATGGTACCGAAACAGTGTCAAGTACCGCCATGTTGTTTAGGTGAATACTGGCTTGAGATTGGCCAGTTGGGAAAATCGTGTCGGACGACAAGAAAAAATAAGAACTGTAAGCCCTGCTTAAAAGTAACCTGCCACTAGTTGGCATATTAGAAGCTCCGTTTTCAACAACTCACAAACCACCAAACAATATATGTACAGATCATTTCAAGGATAAAATCTTCTCACGATACGCCGAAAAAAAAAACGATCCACAGTATTTGAGAGATAGTGTGAATCATACATTTTAGATGATGGTTCGTTTCATTATGTGGGGGTACGAATGAGCGGTTAACTGAAATGATGTTTACAAAGACCCATGCGCTGTACAGGACCCGAATCCACGCCCGACTGACTCTAGTTCCCAAAGCATTGCTGGATGAGCTATGCATGGCATTTTTTTACATTTCACATTTGGGTTCTTTATAGGTCTTTCAAGTTTTAATGCAAACTCAACAATGTTAATAAGTAAAAAAAAAAACACGGTGGTAAGATGTTAAAAAAGCAACAATTTCAAAAATTTAATTTATTGTTTTATTTTGAGAAAAGTGATCCCAAAAGCAAATGATTTCAGAATTGTGATATGGAAAATTGATCGAAATATATCGAAGTATTCAAATATCAACCAAATTTGGAATATTAAAACATTAAATCTTCCAGAAAAAATTAAATGCATCATTACAAAGCAGTTAGGTGTCAGGCAATTGAACGTAATTACCAATTATAGTTGAGTTAGGGACGTTTACTGTTATGTGTAGGCCTAACTACTATCTCATCTGACTGAGTAGCCCAGACTCGAGTTTCTCGCACCCAATACAAAATATCTGCTACAGCCCATTATTTTAGTCAGGGCCTAATCAAGATACTTTGAATCGATGGGCCTATTGATCATTATTTCGGAATTGAACTTATCAAATATTGAAAATTCCAATCGATATCAAATCTGTGTCTTAAATCAATGAATCAAGCAAACATTTCGAAATGAAACAGAAAACGTAATAAGTAACAACTAGTAAGAACTCTCATCCTTAAGAGTGCACGGGAGTCGATTGAGCGAAATATCTGTCTTTTGATGACAACGAACGGTATCAAAATACCAATGTGGGAGAATAGATATCTTATCTTTGACACCTTTAAAATGGTATAAGTGAGAACTAGGCCCTATGCAACTTATATTGTATAATTTCCACAGATATACAGCTGAAAAGAGTAAAACACACATTTTTAGCTGAAGGTCCACACTTCTGAAAATATTGGAATCCAAGATTAACAATTTCACTTCCCATCATTTTATAGATCTATCTCCGTTTTGAATATCTGTGTTTCACCGGTATTAGAATTTTGATCTCCCATGAGCTCCTAAGAATGCGCTTCACAGCCAATGGTGAAAGCTGTAGTAACTTACAAATGCACGCGCTGCACGAAGTAAAGTGGCAACTTTCTAAGTAACTCCTTCAACTTTAGCAACCAGCGGCCAGAGTTTGCCGGGTGGAAATATGACTCAATTGCGGTCATGAACTTGCTGAGATACTTCTGACAACTACTGCCACCTCCCTAGGATAAAACATGTTATTATTAGTATTGACTACTGTTATGCTGACGATACGGTTTTGAATGGTAAGAGATATAACATTTCCGTTTTGATAATACAATGGAAATTTTACATATTTCATCGTCTACTGTCAACCTTTCTCGTGTAATGTAAAAATCAAGAACCTACCAGAACAGACACTATCCAGAGTGCCATCGGTCCCGTCTCCAGCTTGTGTAGCCTAGGGGGCGGTAATTGTTTGTATGCGACAGGAAGATTAAGGCTGTGCTGGAATCGTGTGAACATCAGTGGTATATACGGTTCCCAGTTGATGTAGCCGATGGTCTGTCCCGCTAGACGTGCCATTATCCACATCATATCCTGGAACATTTCATTGTAAATATATATTGAAAGGCATTGTGTCCCTCTAACGTAAAAGCGTCCACACAAAAGTTAGTTTAGACAGTGTTCATCTTAAGCTTGTTAAATGCAAATTTCTACATAGCCTATAATAAGATCATTATATTTGGCCTGCATTATATTAATGTGTTCAACGCCACACTGATGAGTACTAAGATCTTTGGCATTGGTGAATGTATGAAGTATGGATACAGTTGTATGATAATCATCACAGTTGAAAACTGAAAATGCATTGTAATATGAGCCAGATATTTATGAAAGGTAGGCCTACTCGAAATCTACATACTTTAGTTCTGAAACATCCCTATTTCATAGCCTAAAATTTTGTTGAACAAATGTAGACCTATGTAATAGTTGTTCTTATAACACTTGAATTTTTCGAGGTAAACGTATATTACACTACGTCTTTCACTGTGTTATTCTTATGGCTAGACCATTTTCAAAATTTCAACAATCAATTTTTCAAAATCTACCCGACCGATTAGTAGCTATAGGCCTAACCACAACTTCTCAAGTTCCAGATAAGATGAGTAATGCTTACAAATATTTTCATGTGAATCACTTTTGTCTTGCAACCTGTGGAGCACACACAAAAAACTAACAGAGAAAGATGGATCTGAACCGAATGGAAGCCTTCACTTACGCTCATACAAAAATGTTACAATATTAGGACTTCAATGACTGTTATAATGGTAGTAGAATGAAACTCTCAATTGCACTCACTCCTTCCCACATGGGTGCATTGCTGCACTTATCCCACAAGCAGAGGAACTCATTGAGCCAGAGCTCATACCCGAGCGAAGCCTGCTCGTGCGGGATGGTGACGGGTAAGAAGCGTTCAATCAGCTCAATCGTGTGACACATGGTGACGTTGTCAAACGGGCACAGCTTTGGGCGCCACTCGTCCAACATCTCTTGCGTGGCGGACAGCGGGAAGTAGACGCGAGCAGCACTCACCAGCGAGTCGAGCGTACTCTCCAACGACCTAACAGGATGAACAGATATTTACGAAGCTCATCACTCATCTTAACGACACAAGTCATACATATTACTTGTAGGGCCTATAGAAGAAACAGAGATCTTTTAAATACATATATAGGCCTACAGTGAACCTTCTTCAACTCGAAATTCAATGAACCCAGAAATGCCCATTTTGAATTATGAAAGTTTGAATTATATCAAGATATTTACGATTAAAGGGGGGGTAAGGTGCAAAACTCAATTTTCACCATTGGTCCGTCTCATTATGTTATGACAGAAAACGCCCTTGCAAAAATTCTTATCCCATTTGACACGAGAGAAAAAAAAACGTGAAAAGTCGATAATTTTCGACCGGGCCTAACGAAAATCTCTCTTATGGAGAATAACATGTAACGCTTTTTTGAGCTAGGAACGTAGAAGAACTATGATAGGTAGAGAAAAAGTGTTCCTACAAAATATCTGCGCTCGAATGTCATCTTTCGTTTGATATGTATAATATAGCTACTTATTACCACCATATAATTCCAATTGATTAATTCGCATGCGCGTGTGGCTTTATGTTGCAAATAGTTATGCCACCAATAAGTTAATAACCTTGAACTGTCAGCATGTATTTCTACTATGACAGAGTGAGGGTGGGTGTTCGAAGGGAGGAAGTGGACATTGGTTTATTTACAATGGTTGTCAAAATCTTGAATGACAGACGTTTGTACAATACTGAACAAAATAAAATCATATTGGGCAAATATTGGACGTTCTCACACAACCTATTTTTTCAAAATATTTTTTATAAATATTCAGAATAGTTATTTATTTTCAAAGGGCGTTTTCTGTCATAACATAATGAGACGGACCAATGGTAAAAATTAGAGATACCTTCGGGTAACAAATTAGGAACCGAGTACCCGCCACAATTACCCGGGTATTACCCGGGTAATGTTCCTACTCCCAAAAAGTTCCTACTCCGAATTCATGCCTATACAAATGAACTTGTTTCAATGATACTCTTATGAAAAACTACATGACTACAATAATATATTGAATTAAGGCTACATACATTCATGACTGGACTGGTTGTGGTTGACAACCAAGGGTGCCTCCCCATTCTCCGGCAAAAGACGGATAATATTTCCACGCGAATGAGTTTTTTTGGTCGATGCCATTTCACGAAAAGTCAAGTTAAACACAGGCAACAATATAAAGATCACAAAAATGAAATGAGAAGAATACTGACTAATATTACTATATTTTTCGAATCATATCAGGCCTACACACCCAATGTCTTGCAACATGTCTTGACTGAAGTTTATATTAAACAGAAACTACGAATTAAAAAACTCATGAAACATATTCACAAATCAATAGTTTGATAATACTGTTTCAATAGAAAAAATAGCTCAATTTGATATCTATCACTTAACACACGTCGCTACTCACGTCAAACGATAACACCACTTGAGTCACTGCAAACCAAGCAAATATGCAAATATGTGTACGAACTACTGTGGTTGACAAACAACAACGAAGTGAAAAGAAATATTTAGCAGAACCTGCATATCATAGTTCTCAGTTCTAAGTAAAGGGTAGTTTTCAACCAATTACAGATAGTGTATTTGGCATGACAACTGAAGAGTTGGTGACGAGAGAAAAAGTCATTACACTGTAAGTGTGATCACAGATAAGTGAAGGTGGTGCGACTAGATTTGACGAGCGCATTATGACAACTTAAGAGAGGTCTGAGAGGGGAGGTAAAGAAACTTATGAAAAATGCGGATGTTGAATCTCTCTTGGCCGCTTGAATGATCAATACTTGGCTATTTTCTACATTAAAGACCGGTCAGCACAATTACCCGTAACTCAAGACGGGTACCCGGGTAACAAAATATTACCCGGGTAATGCATTACCCGTACCTGACCCGGGTACCCGAAGGCGTCACTAGTAAAAATTAAGATTTTCACCTTTAAGCTTATGGGTCAAAACTCTGTTGGGATCAGAACTACTGTTTCAATCAAAGCAAAATTTGAATTATCAGAGTTAAATCAATGACAGGTCACTGTGAACATGCATATGTTGGATTTTTTTATAGTTTGAAAAGCATGAACTGGTTTTAAATAGGGCTTAGTAGGCCCACTTATCAAGCAGGTATGGAAAAGTGTAGGCCTGAGTAAATTTGAATTATTCATTTCTCTCAGTTAGGCCTACTGAAAGTAATCATGAAACAAAACACGGCCGTAGGCCTACAATATGCTCTTAATCTAGAAAATAGGATAAATATTGTGAGGTTGTCAGACTGGCTAAATGGTCGTTACTCACGTGAAGAATCTATACATGCCGAGTGTCCCGTGGCTGGTAGACGTAATACGTTCTAATAATTCATACAACGGTCGCCAGGGTAGAGAAAGCTCAGCTGGGGACAGTAAATCCTTCTTCCTGGTAATATTAACATCACAATCAACATCCAAAAATAAACCACATGTACACTATCCAGTATTTAACAATCATCAATAATCAATGTGAAATCTTTTGCGATAGAAGAAATTGAAATGTCACGTTGATTATCAACATAATAACATATAATATAGGCCTACATATTAACATAGGCACATTATACATATCAACATATATCAACATATTATCAATATATTAATGATGATAACATAGGCCTTGAGGTTTATTACAGATGTTGGTAAATTTTCTTTCATGAAAAAGACAGGAAGAGAATAGAATGAACTGGAATGGCAAGTACACGTAAATTGGTATTTGAGAAATATGAACTATTGTCAAAACTAGCAATGATACATGCTGCATGTTCTGAATTTATTTTTTCTTCAGGTCTACATGGTTAATTGTTAATTTTTTTATGAATTTATGCTTCTGATAACTAATCAAAAAATGACTAACATTGTTACCATGTAGCAACAGCGAACTGGTGAACTATGTATAAGAGTGATTGGCTAATAGTAACTGGTGGGAATTATAGTCAACCTCTTTCAACAATGAGTGACGTAACTTAACACAAGACTATTCCACCACCTGTTGAAAAATATACAAATTAACTTGAAGCACTCATTCATTCTACAAAAAATGCCAGTATTTTGCTTGAAAGTACTATAGACCCTAAGTAGGCCTACTGTAAACTACTAACTAAGCTAGTAACTTACTTGAGCAGCATAGTTAGGACGGTAGCAAATCTGCTGACTAGCCAGGGCTCCAGCTTGGGAATGGTCACCAGTTCATACATCAAGTGAACCAATACCAGATGATCTTCCTTAGAGAACTTCATACCGTACATTTTTATGTACCTGAAAATAGAACCCAAAAATATGGTAGTTTTCATTAGACCTAACCAAGGGATGTGTATTACTAGATACTTGTGATGGTATGATGAATGTAGGAAGGGATGGAGTGTAAAAACAGAAGACAGCACTGGATTGAGAGTGAACTATGACTGTTTAATGGATACTAGACATCAATACAGAGCTAGGAACAGGCCTGGCAACCTACCCCTACTAATCGTCAGCTACGGCTCGTTAAGACTGATATTTCATCTTTCCTGTCTTGTAATGTATGTCCAAAAGTACCATATGGACAAGATAATATGGCAAAGAGATGCAATGTGTATGCATTTCCCAGTTAAAATAGGGCAACGGTAGTTAGGCTAAATATAACCAATGCAGACTAACTCTCGAGTCCGGGTGTGGAACCATGTGACTTGCAAAACGCTTCTGTTGCACACTAAAATTCACAAATTTAAACGCTTAACTACAACCATCTTACGACGTTCGCAGTGTGAGACTAGACCTAAGAAGACGTTTTAAATATCTACTGAGTCCACAAATGTAAAAACATGGGCAGAAGTGGAGGAGAAGCGATGGAAAGGGAGGAGAATGGGGCTGGTGCCAAAAAAGGTGGCCCAATATACTCAATGACCCAGCACAGGTAGGCTCTAATAAAAAAGATGAAAAATAATAAATTAGTAGAAGGTAAGATTGAAGCAGGGATGATAACAGCAGCAGGACAGGTAGGGACGCATTGTGTGTTTTGTATAATTTCAGCGGAGTGGCAACAGTGAATAGTACAGTACCAGAAGGTTGGACTAAAGGGGAAGCACGATGATATTTAAAAAGGAAGATGGAAAAAGAAGCAAAAATGACGGGGTCCCTAGTCTGCAAAATTTTTCTGCAATTCGGTTTTCTCCCTCAGTCTCCCGAGTGACAACAATTTGACATAGGAAGATAGAAGTTTGTAGGCCTACAATTAGTTTGAATATTAATCTAAATAGTTGGAGTGAATTTCATTAAAATTGGTGATAGTGTGGTTTTTTGTAGGGCTAGGGTCAGCGCCCCGATTCCTGGCCGGCTTGGGTCTTCGGTCATGGGATGAATATTGCTGTAAACTGTCACTGACAGTTGTTTAAAATATCCTGTTTTAATTTTGTGAGAGCTTCATTGATCCTATTTCCTTACTAAAAATATTGTAGGGGTCTATGGCCATGGAAAGCTTGATACTTCAAGAGATATTCGATACACAACACAACAAAATCAGTTCAAATGCACGTAACGCTAACGAAATGGCAGCCACATCGTAACTACGCACTTGGCACTATGAAGAATTGTGGAAACACCAAAGCGTCAATGGTACAATGGCGGTCAGCTGGCATCTGATGCAAGCCTAGCTGAAAACCGAACGGAGTGGCCGGTAATAAAAGGACTGTAATTTTTTCAAAAAATCATTTATAAATATTGAATTTCTGAAGGCACCCACACTGAATTTGACAGATAAAAATATGACGTCAACATCTCCTTTTGCTTATAAATGCACCACATCGATGATGTGAACTAAGCAGCTGTGCAACAAATTCCTGAGTTGGCAGAAGTGCTAGGGCAGCCGGGAACCACCCCGCTGACCCTAGGCTACGATTGTTAATTTATCGTTTAGAATTACCCTATCTAGGCCTGATTCGATAGTGTGAGAAGTAGACCAATACCATTGATTAATGCCAGTAGGCCTACTGGTACTTGCGAAGAGACTCAACAATTTGAATATAGGTCTACCGGTAATGCCTGTGGGAAATAACATTTCTAGTTTCTGAGCTTTTTTTGTCATGTTCCATATGGCCTAGGATAATGATGCATTATATTTTTGACATCTTTATATCAACAATATTAAGTTGTGTGGGCCTAGGTAAGAGTAACGTAGACCCTAGTCACTGAGTAGATCTACATAGATATATTTACGTGCCCTAGTCCCTACCTTAAAAGCCTTGCTGACCAAACTCCGCAGCCAGGTTTCGTCTCACGCATCAAAACTGATTTACCAAGGTTTGCTTTTATTGTTGCCAACATTTTCACAGATTCTTCATCAATCTGACTGGCATAAGGCAACAGTTGATTGTATACATTTTCTTTTTGGGCAATGAACCCCAACCTCTCAATAGATTTAGGATTACATTCAATATCAGAAGTAGAATCAACAGCTTGATCATTTTCGTCCATGATGACTTTGTAATGAATGTGCTACTAATAAGTCACACTTTCAGGTGGAACAGGTAATACCTTACACTTCTACAGTACTACTAATGACTCACTGACAACTAAAATTACTTGCATAAAAGTAATCACAACTTGCTGTTTATAAAATAGGCCTATCACTTTGTCATTTTTAGGCAGGCAACCACCATATTAGATTTTTTCCACCGCACACCATCACGACTCAATATACTGCCTTCTATTTTAATTCAGCTGTTTAGCAGTAAAGTCACTCACAAGTTATGGCCGCTCTAACAACAAGGATTATAACCTATAAATAAATAATTGATACTTTATTATAATATAATAATTGAATCTTGTGTGAATAGTAGTGATGGCAGGGTTACGCTCTGGAATAGCAATGCGGCTAATTCACATTCATTCGAATATTATGTTCAAAATGTGTTTCTGTCAACAAAAAAGGAAACTGCTTTCGACCATTCTCCCACCCACTTGGAGTCGAATACAATTTCCCTACTATTTAGGAGTATGCAATTTTTCCAAAGGTGATTTAACCGGTAGTTGATTAATTATTAACAGAATGACCACTTTGATAACCCTGCTCCATAAACATAAGAGACCATAGACCTATTCTTTTTCTATACACCCAGCTTACCTTGATTTCGTCAGTGCCTTGAAGTAGATAGGGTCACTGTGTGGCCATTGAGTTTATACTGTTCCTACATACTCGATGATGTGGCCGTGCTCTATCAACCGCTCGCTCAAATGCAGACTTCATGTTCCCACTTTACTGTAAATTTATGTGTCATAGGGTGAAAATAAAAAAACGGGACAAAAAAACAACAAGAGAAAGCATACCGCAAAGCCATCGAACCGTGAGGAAGGAAGGCCCCCCTCAATGTGCCCTGCAGGAAATTTTTTGAAAATGTGTTTCATATGTATTGTAGTGAGTGAGTTTGGATTGGTTTTAGATTGTATAGGTATAGTAGGCCTATGTATGTGTGTAGGCACAGTATAGGTAGTATGTCACAGCTTCTGACATGTCAACTATGAGGGGGAGAGGGGGTAGTCCAAGTTGTAGTTACTTTGGTGATTATGATTTTTCTGACAATCGTATAACCTGTTGCGCTCGCGTAGTGAGTTTTAAAGAGAATGAAACAACGTTGAAACTTTTCTCGATATCATATTTATACAGCTATAGCAAATACATATTATATTTGCGTTACAAGAAACAAAATTCATCATTTCACGCGAATTATTCATCCGATGATTGGGAATTTTGTTCTTTTGCCAAAACCGGGACAAATACGTGTCCCGAAATAACTTTCCGAGACACTGGGACAAGAGAAGGAATTCCGGGACACTCCCGGTTTTCTGGGATGGTCACCTTATGTGTAGGCCTACATAATTCTGTAAGCCTCTTCACAATGTTTTCAATTTATTGAGGCCTGTCAAACCGAACTTTCTGCATAGGCCTATCATAGTAATACCCAAACTCAATGGTAATATCATCAATGGTAATACTATCTGATGCGATGATTAAGCAATGGTTTCCACTTCAGAATGAGCACGCTATCCTTATTTTCACTGCACTGTATTTTCATCTCATTACTGGTGCATAATTCTGTGTGACTAACAGTTCACCTTTTTTTTTCATTAATACATATTTTTGTATTATGCTTTGCAGAGATCACTCCAAGACAGCCTGAAACAGACTTACTGCTCAGCAAGCTAACTTCATCTGTTGACACAGCAGACTTATTGCAAATTGTCGACGCACATCACTCGATAATGAATCAAAAACATTTGCTACAAGCACTCCGATCTCTATTTGAACATCAGAGGTCTGACTAGTAAGTTATGCACCTCGAACATGAACTCATTTTATTGTAGTACCGGTAGTCTCATCAGTGTCATCACTCTCATTGGTAGGCCTATAATGGTTAATTCACTCACAAATTACTTTGACTCTTTTTGGGTCATTACTCATTTCAATACAGTAGTATCATATTTATTGCTGTTTTTCACACTTTATCATGATATAATAAATAGCAAGGTAGTGAAAGCAATCAATTACACATGGTTAGCTGAATCCACTAGATTTGTTTTTCAAAATACAAAATAGTATTTATTCAAGACGTACCATAACTAATAATGCCGAAATTGAATGTAGGCTTATATTCCAAGTCAAATGAGTTAATTTTAAGTGAGTATATTTTGACATTCCAATATTTTGACAAGTACGGTATAGGGCTCATTGGTGAAAAGTCACGACATGCAAGGCATGCAGTGCATGCCTAGTGATTTCTTCCAATAATGCCACTTACATAAAATTCTCTACTTCCTGTTTAATTGAAAAATTAAAATAATTCAATATTCTCGTAAAAGATGTGTGCATAAATTGTCAAAAGTGACTTCTTTAACTGAAATTTCACGACCACCCCCACATGATCTATAGGCCTATATTTTATGCACAGCACAGTATTACTTTGTTTTCTTCATATCCTGTCACTGGATGCTTTTTTTTGAATTGAGAAGTTATTTATAAATAAAAGATGGTTCATTTCTTGATGAGCCACAGACATTGTGTCTATGATTTATTATCTCTATATTCCCACTAGATTCTCTCTCTTGGCTGAGCATATAATATATACATATTTTAATCAAATATAAAAGCGGTCACCTGGACCTGATCGCGTGAAATATAATGCATACCGGTAGCCTAAAGCTTTGTATTGATTGTTTGAAGCATAGGTGGCAGATATATTTGAAATAATTATAATTCAAATTCAAATTATATGTAGGCCCTGTGAAATGCTATATTCGTTCAATTTGAGTGCATTCATATTCATGAATTTCATAAGTCATATCAATCTGATTGCACAAAGTTATACATTGGAAACATCACGCGAAGTAAACGAAAGACCCAACTCTATGGCACCCATTATAAAAATAAGTAACGATGCTGACAGGCCATACTGTGAGCCTAAAGAATTAAAAAATGGATGCCTTTTGCACATGTGTTGAAGATGAATACAAAAATGACCATTTTGAGATAGGATCTGTCTTTTGGTTTGTGTCTTGTGATTTGTGAAGTCAGTTGCCAGTAGATATTCTCATGGACAAGACATTTAGCAAAAAGTTTGTGAAGGAGTTCTTTTAATTCATTTTGTTCATTTTCATTTTTATTTTTCATTCCCTTATTTAATTACTTATTAGTGCGAGCACTTATATTTTTGAGTTCGAGTTCAAATTTAGCTGAACTTGAAAATTTCGCTTTTTTTTTCTGTCATTGTATTACTGTCTCGAATATAAAATGTGATAATTTTTTTCAAATTTACAAGTCCAGAGGTTGCTACTGATGGGCAAATCTTGGCCCAACCGTTTTAATATTTTTTTTTAACTTGAACTTGAAACTTAGGATTTTCTCTCAATCTCAAACTCACCTCGAACTTAAATTCTCAAACTTGCACACCTACTTAGTAGTTAATAATTTATTAATTATTAATATAAAATTTCTGATTTGGACGGCATGGACAACAGCATGTGTAGTGTGTAGGCCTAATTTGTGAGAAGACTAGCCTTCATTTAACGACAATATAATAACAAAGACGCATTTTGGTGAGTTGAGTGAATCAATAATATACATTCTTAAACGTTATTTTGAGCATTATAGGTTTCAAAACATGGAAAAAAGACGGTTGGGGCTGTGTCCCAGACCCTCACCCTTCATATTATCTACCTCAGTACCATTAATTCCCACTACTGCGTGCCCTCATTTAAAAATTGAAAGTCATGCCTTGCCACTGATGGGCCTGTATGATGGGACTTCCCAAAGCTATAATTAGGATAGAAATTGTAAATTACTATAGAGCGCCAAATAACTTCTTCACAAGTGGATCACAAGTGTAGTCTATATTATTGCTATACTAGAGGTGTTTGAAAATGATGCTATGATTTTGTGTTTCTCGCATCTGTATTTGCAAATGTCTGTGTCTGCCAGTGTTATGTTGTTTTTGGCCTAATGCCATGCAGAAATGACGTTTCATGAAGTTGTTGAAGGTAACAAGTTTACAAGTACACAGTTTACAAGTAAACCATCCGGTAATCCGAAATGAAAGGGACCCTCAGAAAATGATTTTGATTTATAAAAATTTGAATGAACAAAAAAAACTATTCTTCAACATAAATCATCAGTCATCACTCATCCCAGTTAGAATTCAGTCAATTTTGTACTGCGCGCGAAAGAAAGCTAGGCGACCGACCGGTTCTTGGCTGCTCCAATGATACCCGATGAATGATGAAAATACGTGTTTTTCGTGGAATATATCGTGGTTTCAAACTGATTGCGGTGTTCTGAGGGAATTTGGGCATATTTTGCATATTTTCGCGACACTTGGAAATCATATCAATCAATTGAGAATTTTTTGAAATGTGCTTATATTGTTGTTTCATCAACATACACAACATTTCGCGACTTGCGAAAAACAAACACCTTCAATTATTGCATTTATAAATTGATATTTTTTTCCCATACCAAAAACTTTTTTTAGGCTACCATAGGCCTGCATTAATTTGAAATAATTAATACATTCTGAATCACCCGCTGTGCAACAACAAATGAAGAAAATTGTCTTTATAGGCCTATTATGATAACTATTATGATGATTATGATCCTCTTTTTTCCAGCACTCGCATGCCAAAACATGAAATAGTTCGCTGTCCAGAATTCATACAACTCTGCAAAACGTTGAAGTCTCAAGCCCGCGCTATCGATCTTAAGGAAACCATCGAAACTCTTAAAATAATCTCGTACATTGGTGTACCTTCCACCAGCGTAATAACTCAAGTTCTGCTGCAACTCATACGTCACAACGTCAATGACTTATCACTGCAACACATTGTATTCCTAGACTTCCTATTAGCTCGTATGGACACTAATCCACTTGTTGAAGCTTTAAAGATTGCTCTACCTCTTGTCTTCGAAGCGCAATTTTCCGTTAAACTAGACACGAGTAATATCACGCTAATGTCCGAGATGCTACAGTACGCAGCTAGACGACGCATTTCAAACTCTTGCGTCACGTTATTGGTTGACTCATTAACAGAAAGTCATCAAGTCATGGACATGCGGACAGCTAGAACTGTCGTCTGGGCGTTGTGTGATTTGAAGACGGACAATTCAGAAGAGTTATTCAGACGAGCGATGAACGTGCTGATTAAAACGCTCGATCGATGTACATTTCAGGACGTAGAAGATTTGCTGAGTAAACTGGTGAAACAGATAGCGAAGAAACAGTTTCAGTTCTATGATGAAAGTTTCATGGACGCATGCGCCACTTACGTTATCAGGAATAATTGCGGTTTTGAGAGCGCTATTTGGATATTGAGGAAACTGTCGAGAGCTGTGAGTCTTCACTCCAATTTACTATATATTGTATCACCATATTGCGTCTATAGTCTACACCAGTGGTGACCAACCCATGGCCCGCGGGCGTTATTTCAGTGGCCCGCTGAGGAATTGTATAAATTATATTACTATTTAACATGTGGAAATCAAATGACCCGCGGGCCAAGACATGGGTGCATTCAGAGTGTCAAAGACGGGGCAATTCTCTAGCTAGTCACTACTACATTAATTAATGAAAATGATAATCAACGTTATATCGTGTAAATCAGAACAAAACAGTGTACCGGTATCAAAAACAGTACCACGTGCGGGACCGAACACGCACCTATACGCAACCAGTGAGATTGGAAATTGAAGCACAAAATCACATTCACAGAGAGTGATTGTCCCTTGGTCACTTTTAGTTTTATCATGAGTGTTGTTACGATAAGACGTGTTTCGGAGCGAAAAACGTAAAGTTTTTTTCCCTTTGTTTTCTCATCTGAATCCATTCATATGTTCATTTAAAAGTCGACAAAATACACCTAAAATTAGGGTTTGATAAAAATTCCCTGGGGGACTTAAAATGGAGGCCCTTGCCCCCCAAACCCCCCGCAGGTCACCGGCTTTGCACATACTACCCTGTATGTGCTAATCGTTCTTATTAAGAGTTGCATACCCAGCAAAATGATCACCGCACGCCGCTGATATATAATACATTTTTTTAGTCAACTTGTGTGGCCCGCGTTGATATATGGAAAATTTAGATGGCCCCCTGCCCAAAAAGGTTGGTCACCACTGCTCTACACCAGGACATACTGCTAAATATTTTTGTAAACTATACATTTTCTATTGGATGAGCAATTCAATTACTGAATTTTACTGTCCTTGGAATGATCAAAGTCTTTTGTTCTGTTTTGATTCTATTGGCACACCACAGGTCAAATGGAAGAATTTTTTTCTATGATACTTGGCATACACATGTCATTCAACTTGATACTGTATAGTTTTGAGACACAATTGGTCAAACGACTCATGAGAAAAATTATTTGGAGGAAAAAATATCGAAAATATTTTTACTCCGATTGAATTCGAGTTTCTACGGTATTTAAGCGCACAAATGATTCCAAAGTCTTACGTAAATTGGATAAGGTGTTTGAAAGGCGAAAATTAAAATGTATTCTTCATTCCATCAATTAAAGCTATCAAGAGAACTATTAAAATATGGTCAACAGGTAGAACCAATTAAATCGTGCAATGATCAAATAATTTATCAATAGGCAAATTAGGTAGGTATGGGAATAGCAGTCAGTTAATAGATTCAAAATCGAGATGTGTACCTTGCGGCATCATTTTTTCCAGTACTTTTTCATATAAAATCTCGCTTATCTTACAATGCATATACTGTATTTTTTTAGTAGATATACACATTTTTATAAAATGCACTGAGATGTGTAGAATAGTTGTTAACGCTCTGAACCATTATTCAAGAGACGAGGGTTCGGTTCTCACCAGTTGCCCATTCCATCTTGCGTTTTTTGTGTTTCCGACGGTCGTTGAAAGTAAATATTGGCATGATTTCCTATTATCAGGACACAATCAATCCCATTCCACGTTTACCCAACAAGTTCACGTCAAACATGTGCATCCTTTCCGTAAGATGTTGAAGAAATGTGAAATCTGATTCAAATTGAAAAAAAAACTTGGTATACAGTACTAGTATAATTTGGAAAAATTAAATAAGCTTCTCAGTTTAATATTTTTAGTTTCTTGTCATTGTTTGCATTTGTCACTCATAAGTTATTTTTGCTCAACTCAAATTATGTTCATTTCTTTACAGAGTCACACAAACATCGAGCTAATAGATTACATAAATACCGAGATTGCTGATAACCCAGCATTGTTAGAAAGGTGTAAACCTAATGCAGTGTTGTCATTGGTGACTGGGCTGGCCAATGCCAACTACAAACCAGCAGACTGGCAGTTGATCAAACAAACCATTCTGTCACACAACTTGATTCAAGAGGTAAAGTATTAACCACGTTAGGCCCCTATGCAGTTGTACTCCTCGCAATAATTAAAATGCTTGACATGTGTTTATTTGATATTGTCCATTGATAACAGATATATAGCAGAAATGCCCCTGATAACTGATGAATCAATTGATTATCTATTTATCCATTTTATTATTCGTTTGATTATTTATCAATGTTTTGAAACTCGAAAGTTCACATTGAAGACAAGACAATGTTTTTCAACTCTTACCAATATTTTGTGGTTGGCAGGTGGTATTGGATCGAAATCAATGTAGTGCAGCAGCTACCTAATATGTAAGCACCCACTAGGGCCTATATTTTCATTTTTGAATAATTGTTTGAACTCATTGTGAATGAGGCTTATTTCATAATATACTTCTTGTTATTTTTGCCAATTATTCAATTGATCATTCAAATACGTAATCGATTATCAAACGATTTTTTTTTGTCATAAAATTAACAATTTTTGTTCGATGAGGCTCATCATGAAACATGTGAATAAATCAATATCACTTTTATACATCAAGCAGTAGGCATATCCCTGATTTATGTAGTTAATGTGGTTTTAATTATCATGTTGTAGGGTAAAGTGGAACTGCCATGGCTCAAGTTTGCTGTCGAGTTGGCAGCATTGGGTTGTTTTAGTACACCTCTATTGGTCAGAATATTCCAGGAAGACTTTCTGAGACAGTTTCTAGCAAGAGGTAAACCAAACTGTTGGATATGATTATTCAATTTATTTTATATATGACTGCTTTGGATCATCATCTGGAAGTTGTTGGATCTTTTGTATATCTACCATTTCTCAAAACATTTCTAAATATACCCTATCAACCAGCTGGAAGTCTGTGACTCAGAGTTGGATGTATTCGAAACTCACTCACACAACTCATTCTCATCTCTTCCAACTCACATCTCTGTTTCAGAATATAATTTTTTGGACCACCTTCAACTGTTGCTTCTGTACCAGTCGGTGAAATCGTTGTACCCATCGTATAGCGGACCACTGCCACCTGTAGACATCATTGAAAAGGCGGTGGCTAGCAATGGTGATCACTTACAGATGTTTCCTTTACAAGGCGCACTCGAAAAAGGTCTAGGGGACAGTGCCTATGTACAAAACGGGCTCTACACCAAGATGGGACACTTTCTAGGTATGCTCCATGCTCTATAATCGTATTTAACGAAAATGAAATCAATCCATCCAGTCTATGTAATGATGTCAGAAAGCCATAATTCAGATCTCCAGTTGATATTGTCAGTTGATTGGTTGGTGGTTACAAGTTAAACATGCCCTAGTTCGTTGGCCTAAACTCGGTTGATCCAAAAGTGGAGATTTTTCAAACTAGAAATCGGTTTTTGGCTGAAGGTATAGGCATTTCAATGTTAATACTTAGTATGGTTAATCCGAATTCCAGTTAAACGTGAATTCAAATTAATATTTCGACCCTTCAACTGCTTCATCAGTCTTTTCAGATTGGATCATTCAAAAAGGTTCTAGTGAATTCCTTGAAATAGTCATTAGTCTCATTACTTTCCCAATTTCCATGATTTTTATTTGATGCATAAAAATGGGCCCAAGCATGTAGAGTTGCTGTGTGCAGAGTGTGCTGCTTTGTGAGTGTCATCTGACCAATGATATCCTCCTACACTAACTACAGCAACATTAGCTTACCATAGGCATCAAGTATAGAAAACCTCTATACTTAATGCCATAGGCCTACCTTGTAAAACCGTGCAGCCAGAGAGTCTAGAGAGGCGACTGACTTTAAATTAGAACGATAGGCCTAATGACCATCATAAACTAATACTCGCATCATTCTGGAATAAGCTGTTTGACTGTTTGACTATTTTTGTTCAACACCAAAGACAATAGATGAGATCACAGCCTTCTCTTCATTTCTTATAAAGATCCACACCACTCAAATTTGCCATTGCAGGTAGAAGTTTTTAAAAACTGGATTGTGGTGGAAGACGGCATACTGTGTTTTCATGGAATTAGTTGTTTAACTTGCAATTGAAAATCTCAATTCATACTTTGGGTGTTACGAAGATGACTAGATTGACTCCAGCAGTTACCAAACTGTTGTTGAAGCTATCGTTCTGTCGTGTAATCAATCTCTAAGCAATTTATGCGGTTAGTCTCTCCAATCTTCACAGTTTCGCCACCTTTGCCTCTACAAACTCAATACCTTCGCCTCGTCCACACGGCCTTCTGCGATCGGAAACTACCGAGAAAATGACTATGGATAGACTAGCCTACCTAGTTGTGGTACTTGTATATCATTGCATCGAACCACGTGTGGTCTGAACCTAATGAGAACGAGACTGTTGAGTTCGTAACAATCGTTAGTTAGTTTTGAGATGCACGAGCACCAACAGACGCAGGCAACATGGCAATAGCGTGTCGGCAGCAAGCAGAGTACACATGATCTTCTTCTCCTTCTTGGCTTTGGCTATTATTCTATCTGACCAGTCTGATTTTGTTTGACAGTTTTTGAACTGTGATGCATGATCTGCTGTTTCTACTTTCTAGGAAGGTAGGCAGTGAGGCCTCTCTCTACGGTTTCTCACTTGGTTATAGTTTCGGCCAGTTGTATAGCTTTCTCTTGCAAAATTGAAAATTCTCACCGAGAAGAGTGGTGATTTGGTGAAAAAGTGCTTTTTGGTTTTGGTTTATTTGAATTTTCATAAATTCAATTCATTTTTTTTTATCCCCTCTATTTTGGATTAATGAGGATTTACTGCTCTATATATTGAAATGAAGCAGACCAAGACTTAATTATTGCAAACTTTGCGATACATTGTCATTTTGGAAAGTTCCGGCCAACTCCAATAAGACCCAATGTATTTTTCATTTGTTAGTATGCCCCTTAACACAACAACCATCACGAGAATATGCAAAATATTTTTCCAACTTGTAGAACATGCAAGCAAAAGTTTGATTGTGAAATGACTTGCATGGCCAGCGTACCGGTAAAATAAGGACGATTAGTCTCTCCCCCCTCACACTGTCCAAGTTCTACTTCAATATCAACTGGCAGCCTGTTTAATACGATTTAATGTGCAACATCTTTGCATTGGTTTCTTCCAGAGCATGTGATCGTGATGTGCAAGGGAGGGTATCCGGTGGCCTTGAGCCCTTCTGCGGAAGGTCAGGCTACGAGGGTTTACATTGAAGATCTTGACGTGCCTGCCAACAGCCAAACGTGAGTCAACACAACCACACTATATTAAGTGTATTTAACAGCTCCACTGTTTTATTTAGTGTCTGGTACTTGTTATTCAAATATTGAACGTCAAAATGAAATTGATAATCTCAAAAATCTCAATCTGGCTTCAGTGACTATGAAAAGTTAGCTCACCTTGTTTCAGCATTCAACGCAGGTGATAATAATGTTGCTTGACAGTCATTCTAGATCATTTCAAGTTTTCAAATATAATATCATAGCTCCCATAGGCCTATATACATTCATCACCTTACGGGTAACCTCTATAAATGAAATGCATTACAACGCTCATTTCATCGGCTGAAACTCGATAATGGCAGGTCATGTTTAATAATTGACCAACAGGCGATGTATAGTGAGATCAACAATACAAACTGAAACTGGTATATAGGTAAATTAGGTAGATACTAGATAGGCCTACTAGTCACCAGACAAAGTCTTGATATTTTATTAGTTATTGTACTTTGTATTCGACTGATTTATTTGACTGCTATTGTGATTCTGGCACAATCTTGATGTTATTCCAACTTATTGTTGATTTTATATTGTCTATCTATCTGTTGTTCACCCAATGTGATTGGTCAACTATGTTGCAGTATCATCGTGCTTGGTTTCCACTCGGGCTGTTATTCCGTCAACTGCTCACGTCTCCGCGGAAACTTCAGTTTGTTATTATCCACGTTAGAAGCTCTAGGCCACTCAGTAGTTGCAGTCTCGTTGCAAGTTTGGAGCGAGCTACCCGATTACGAGAAGATACCGTATCTCATGCAGAACATCAAGCTGAAGTGCGAGCAGCGAGAAGTTGGCAACGAGAAAATAGCAACTCTTTAGCTACGTCAATAATATTTCATGTACCTTCGTGACTCGCAGATTCTTTATTAAACATTGATATATTTCTTCGTCTTTCTGTCTTGTCACTTTAATTGAATTATTGATAGAGGGTATAAGTGTATAACATTTCACCAACTTTGTTCGTTATTCTCATTATAATTGATGTTATACCTTGTACCTTAAGTCATGTATATCCTATCGACTATCGTAAATGATAATTTGCAAGAAACGAGCTCAACAATACTTGATTGAAAAGTCACCATGAATATGAACTACAATTTTTAAAATATATTCACGTATTGCTATAGCAGAGAATTATTAGATTTGAATTGAAAACATATTAGGAGTTTCAAAGTTAGGGAACAACATCAACCACCAATAAAATTACTGGAAATACAATAATCAAACTTTATTTACAACAAACTGAGTCACTTTCATCTGACTTGAAGATGTTACTTGACTGCGAATGGTTTAGCCATCCAAGCGGCTCTCTCGACTATTTTACTGGCTATGTGTTGGTATGGCTTTTCTAGTTGACTGGCCGAGTCTGGAATACGAGTAAACCGTTTTACCTTGGGAGATAGAAGTAGAAGGTTCTGTGCGAGACCGAATACGCTTGATGTTGTCCAATATAAACACAGGCACTGAAACAAGAACACAATGAATTAGCTGTTGTGCTTCTTCGAATATTTTTAATATCAACTTCAAAAGTAGTCAAAGTCTTCAATTCCCAATTGAGGCTACGGATGAGTAGGATTGTTCGAACGTGGCAGCACAAGGGCGATCTTACCACCCCAAAAAAGAATAAATACAAATCTATAATGTAACTCATTTTACAAACTGTAAACAGGAGACTAATGAGTTCAGGGATAATAGAAAATTCAGTCATTTGCATTAGGGGTGGGGCAGAGGGGAGGGGGGGGGGGGGAATAAATCTCCAACCTTGTTTTTGATTTTTTTCCTCCAATTTTTTTCTTCCTTTCAATCCTAAAACTTGCTTTTGTTGTCTACTTATAATATAAATATTTGACGTAACTTTTGTTTCGTTCATTTCTGTTAATTTTGACATTGTTTTTCGTGTTTATTAATCGTGGTTAGGTCGTATTTATTTGGTTGTGGCCGAATTTTACACCGCATTATTTACTTTATAGAACTGAGGGAAACCACGGATGAGAGTGAAGGTAGGCAAAGTGAGTTTGCAAGTGAAGGTAGCAGCTATAGTGACGGAGATAGTGTGGATATGGAGAGCCCAGTCGAGAGAAGGATGACTAGACAATACATATTTGACAAAGCAAAGGTATAATATTACTGGTACTCACAGCTGGTACATTAGCAGCAATTGGTATCATGACTAGACTAAGCCCTCTGAATACATTTGTAACAATTCTCTGTAGTTTAGTGGACTGCTTTGTGCGTGTCATGGTTTGTAACTCGATGATGGCCAGGTTCACGACGCCGAATGCGACGGGTAATATCAGCGACGAATCAACAACAGTCAGGTTAGGAATCCAACCAAATCCTCCAACACTCAGCTCCAGGCATAATAACTGAGCAGCTGAAATAACAACAACACCTACAATGCTTCTGATGGCTCATATGAGTATACAAATTAGGGATGTCGGCGGGAAGCAATTTTTGGAGTCGTGTATCCGTCATCATTACCCGAGTATTACCTGGATAATCAAATTTTTTTCAATCTTGACTATGCTCATCTACTTTTCATTTAAATGTATTTTATCGTCTCATTTGCCATCTTTAGGTTACCATTATTAATGTTGCAACTATAAACAGTCTGCTCATATCATATCACTGACCCTCTCACTCTCAGCACAACATAATCATTGAGTTTGTAGTTATAAGAGAGTACCTCCAATGTTAAAGTTCTATAAGAGCAACCGTGATCGGCCGGCTTGAGCTTCACCCCAAAAGCATGGTGTTTTGTCCAGGTAGTGCTAGTGTCGGCGTTACTAGTCCACCGGCGACACTAGCACCACCTGGACAAAACACCTTGTTTTTTGGGTGAAGCTCGAACTGTCAGAATTATAGAGCCTCCCATAAGAATGTCCAGTCTTTCTAAAGTAGTTATTATAAAGTCAATGACATAATCTACCCAAACACATTGGTCGAGTCAACTTGAGTGAATGTGGCATGTCCCTCTTTTTTGTAAACAAAGGGTCATGTGTTCAAGCGGTATGCAGAAGTGTTAGAACTGTGGTCGCTACGAGTGCCAGAGTGTTGGAGGGGGGGGGGGGGGAGGAAGCGGGAAGCAGCACGTGCGAGCCAGATGCGAATGGTGATATCTATGGTCTAGACTTCTAGAGAGTAGTAGAGGAAGCCTAAATTCTTTCGTTTTTCCAGCCACACAAACGCGCTTTATTTAAAAGTTATCTGTCAGTGAAAATGAAGAACATAAGCTCACGTTGTGAAAAGTGGCGGTTACCCGGGTAAGGAGTAAGGACTATTGGAGTCTGGTAGTGGTGTACCAATACCCAAACCGGGTAACTGCCGACACCCCTAATATAAATGATATGATAGGCCTATGTGGGTATGTTGCTATATTTTTGATTTTAGAAATCTGATACCCTATATAAATTCCCATTTATTATTTACATCAATGCCTGTATATGAATTATATTATTAAAACTGTCGACTATTATGTCCTGGCTGATCTTTCTCACGACATTAAAACAGGAAATGAAAATATATCAGCACTCACTGAATATAGAAAATGTGAACTACAATGAAACCTCTATTACTTTTCAAGGGACCAAGAACAAACCATTAGGGTCTATATATTCCAGAAAATGTAACATTGGTGAGGGAAGTAGGGTTAGAAAAAATGAATGATAGAATCAGGCAGACAATGGATCTGGTAATGATTAATCTACGTTTTATTGTGTTATATCAGGACTTCGGCAAATCCGGAATGAATGGTCAATTTGTAGTCACTGTACATTCAAGGTAAGCTGCTGGTCTGAAAATATTGCTCATTAAAAAGTTTTCTATTCCTTATGTACGAAATCATATCTTTGACAGTATTCTAGTTACTTTTCATTTATTGAATTCATCAATCAAATGTTATATGATGTAATATGTTATGTTGTATTTGATGTACCGGTACAACAAATGAATTCAATAAATATAGCCAGGGCAACAGTATTGCAATGTACCGTATCCCGTACCAATTCTATATTGGTACATTGTCTGAGTCAAATACATTATGATAAATAAATGTACGTACTTTCATTGTAAAATGAATCTGATCCTACCTGTATCAGCATTAGGCATCATGTAGACTAGATTCCTGAGTGCCGTTGAGAAACAGATCCACATTGGCAGTTGTACCCACAATAAGATACTCGCTTTGAAAGGATGACAGTTATCACGAACAACCAACTTCTTCCACTGCTTACGCAGCTGAAAGAAAAGTTAGCATTATAATTCATAGTTGGACAACTTTTTAGTTTACCTACTTTATGCAAACAACTGGTGGAAGAGTGGAGATATGGAAGGAGTACAATCATCAAATCAGACTGACTTTCAACATCTTTATCGACCTTGGTAACATCTAGTTGATTGGCATTCAAAGTTACCACTACAGTTCAGTTTACTCTCAATATTTATTAGGTTTGTTATTAGTTGAGATAACTGGTATCAGGCCTAGGTATACTTACTGATCGATTGTAAATTACTCGAGCTTGTTTTTGAGTCCAATTGTATTTCTTTATGGCATGTGCTGTTTCCATTTTCAATTCTTTCACAATGTCAGGCATCTCTAGTTGTAAGTTTTCAACCTTGGCTAGAATAAAATTCTGAAAATGAAAGATGGCTTGTTAAACAAGAATGATGGACATTCTGGACTTATCTCATTATTTATAAATGAGCCCAAGTCTCTAAAGGCAATGTAATGGCTAGAACCTCGTTCAACATTAAACATACTTGGTAAACAGCCAAAGGCATAGTGATACACGATCGAAGAATGACGGTTGTTAGCATTATTGATGCCCACCATGGCAAACCTGTTGTGTCGTGAACAGAGACGAAGAATTCTTGAGCGTAACTTACAACCGTACTTTCTGACAAAGACTTGAACCAACCAGCTTGCGTTTCAGCGATTGATTCAGCTGCGGATTGTATCGAGAAATGTCGTAGGCCTATTTGAGAATTATTCTGATTTATTGTTTTTCTGGACGTGTATTGATTGACAACAAATATAGATCCGGAATATCTCTGATAATACTGGTTAGCTTTTATAGGATTCGATATGGATTTGATACTGGACGTACATAACCTAGAAACTGAAAGTTTTCTACTGTTTACTTCACATTGCGGTAGGCCTACTCGTATATTAAAATGTGTCATGCACTTTGAACAAACTGATGTTGTTTGACCACTGTTTTTCAGAATCTTCAATGAATGGGCCATGATGTAAAATAATTATTGAAGATCAAAACAAAACATAATGGGCCTATGACATCTGCCAATCCTCCATCACAGTTTGGTTTTCACTCTTCGTTTTGGCACCTACTGTATTAAACCAGGGAAAATTCAAAACATTTGAAAGCATTTTTTTGTCATTCAAATATTAGGTTACAGATGAAAAAAATAATGTATCACTTTATTTTCATGACGATATTATAATATATCATTCTACAGGCCAAAGTTGTAAACAATATCATTATATGAGCGTAGCATAGATTTTTCCATTCTAAGGTATATACCGAAAAAAAATGCTTGGTGTTTTTTTTGACGCGGCAAAAAAAAAAAAAAAATCAAAACGAAACTTTTTTTTCATATTGGTGTCACATCAGAATAGGCCTTGGATGTTTTTCCCAAAAATGTATCGAACGGTTTTTCCGGGAAAAGATCGGAAAGTTTGGAAAATCCCCATGATAATGACCGGGATGGAAAATTTTGGAAAGCTTTGAAATTCTCACTGAATATGAAAATTTTCAATGATTTTCACAACAATCGGATGATAAATAAAAACAAAACGTGATGAAAGTATACATTTTTTCGAATATTGGCATCAATTGGTTTCGCAAAGTGTATATGCAACAGGTTGCAGCATTATAAATGGTAAATATCAACAAGTTGCAGGTAAGATTTTTGAACGTTTGAAGTAATTCAAGGTCCGTATATGTGGATTAAGTTGACGGAATATTTTTCATTCTAGATTTCCATTCTTCTAAGCTCATCTCACAACTCATATCCCGCGTTTTCCTAGTATTATTCCAGTCTAATAATAACAGAGTCGAAGACATTAGTATATTATATAATAGGCTATACCTACTGAACAGAGCTAAGCCCTGAGCTAATAAATGTTGAGGTGAGCGTTAAGAAAAAGACAGTAGAATAAAGACATGAGAAGTTTATTCTATGTTGAAAGTTTATTCTATTATAATGCTGATTAATGTGAGTTCACGTCTATATAGGAATCAGTGATATTTCCACTGGTCTAAAATGCCTGTAACCAATAGATAAAATATTAGTGAGAAACATTTCAAATATTGTATTTTTCTCTGGCCTAGTTCAATGCATAAATTGCATATCTAATACTGTATTTTATATTTGGTTCTATCCATTGATTGATTGATTAATTAATTCATCAATTTATTTATTCATCAATTCATTTATTAATTGATATATTCATTAATCCATTCAATCATTTATTTATTCATTCATTCAATCATATTTTGTTTATGTATTTATTCGTTTTTTTTAAAACCTTGGATATTTACATGATACACAGTGGATAGATGTCGTATCTTTAATTTAAAAGTTAGCCGAGTAAATATTAGTTACAAAATGTATAGAATATTTGAATATTAGTGATAGATATAGATAAAATATATATATAGATAAATAGAAAGATACATAGATATTTAATATATGGATATATAATACATAGATATAGAGAATATAGATAAGATATTGGTGAGAAACATTTCAAATATTGTATTTTTCTCTGGCCTAGTTCAATGCAGAAATTGCGTATCTCTGTATTTATATTTGGTTCTATCCATTCATTCATTGATTAATTAATTCATCAATTTATTTATTCATTAACTAATTTATTCATTGATATATTCATTCATCCATCCATGCAATCATTTAGTTATTCATTCAATCATTTGTTCATGTATTTATTCATTTTTTTAAAATCCTGGATATTCACATGATACACAGTGGATGTCGTATCTTTAATTCCAAATTTAGCTGAGTAAATATTAGTTACAAAATGTATAGAATATTTAAATCGATGTTGTGAATGATGAAAATTGTAATGATGGATATCAAGTTATGATAATCATTGATATTTACTTCTTTGATTTTTCTAATAACATGAGAATACAATATTATTGTACAAAATAAAACGATCATGCAGTTGCGAAGGCTTACAATAAAATTTCACTGGTAAAATCAACATGATCAATCAAAATTATTTCGATATAAGATCAGATATTAATGAGATATAACTTGATTCTGTAAATGGTAGGCCTACTTTTTGAAGTTGGAATAATCTATTCGAAAGGCCAATTGTAAGAACGATAGTTGAATAAAAATACTTGGCTTTTGATATCTCAACTACTTGTAAAGCATGAAGATGCAAGATGCTCGATGACTATATTGAACGGTAAAACTGTATTGAAAAAACTGTATTAAGGGAACCCACCCATAAAAATGTTTCAAATTTAATTTAATTTATTGATGCATTAATGTTGAAATAGCAATTAAAGATTTGGGAAGGAAAAAAAGTTGGAAATTGCGACAAAATTTTGGAAAAACTAGCTGAAAAATAGGCCAAACCTTTACATTCACCAAAACCAGTAGATATTCAACATGCAGACGAAATTTGAAGCATCATTTGAGTGAACCTTCCGCTATCAGACGAGCTAGATTTTATCAGCACACCAATAACTGTTTTGGAACAAATAATACATTTCAGTCATTTCTGCTTGATTCACAAAAAAGGGTGTCTTTTTCTGATCTTGTATGCCAAACGCATGTGGTCAACCTGTGTATTTTTAGTTTAGCCCAAAGTCAGTTCTTTTACGAACACATCAATACCATACACGATACAATATCTCAAGAAGTAATCAAATGGTGTATGCAGCGCGAGATGCAAATGTTTTGTAGTTAATTGTGATCTGCCAAATTTCGTCTTGGATCGCTTGAAACAAGCACCACCATGCGACAATTAGTTCCGTGTAGCAGGTAGCTAGTTTTTGCACTGAAGGGCACGGTAGAGGATATTATCGCAGTTTATCCTAGGCCTATATGATATACAGATAAAGGAAACACGAAACACTCGTGCGCTTATGGTGTGGGATACGGGGGACGGTAGCTCGGAACCTTCCCGGTACGTATCCACCATGTCGTGGATGCACGATGTCACCGCTGGTTCAGAGGCAGGTAAGTGATGCCTAGGAAGTAGCAATCATGAATGAAAGAGTTATTGTGATTGACCTAGTCGACATATTTTAACATATTATAATTTGATTACTTCTTGAGATATTTTAGTATGAATGGTATCGATAAAAGAACTGCCTTCGGGCTGAACTGATAATGAACAGTTCAATTGTATACGCTTGGCATACACGACCAGGAAAAGTCACCCCATTTTTTGCTGTAAATCGAGCAGAACTCATTTATTGTTTTAATTATTACATCTAGCACACAGATTGCAAAAAGTTTCCGCCAGAAGGGTTTCATAGATATAAATGATCCTAGAACTTTAACAGTCAACAGATACATCATAAGATGCAGACAATATTTTGTCGAAAATGTTAATGAGACAAATTTTATAACAACAAAGGTGGAATAAGATCAATTATGTAATAACTTATAGGTCTATATACTTAATATTTTTGCTGTCGATTTTTGCTTCGCCACGGATCGTTCCATGGAAATAACATGCATCTTTTAATATGAATATTTATTATGGATCGACAGTATTTTATAAGTTATAGGCCTACATCTCTGAATGGTACGAAGCAGTTCAATACAATATATCAAAATGGAAAGCCACTCCGATCGGTTATATGCCATAGGTTGACACTGAAAATGTTACGCATGTGGGTATAAAATATAAATTGAATGCCATTGTCAATAATCAGTCAAATAATAATTAGACTCAGAATATCCAAACAACTGTGGGGTTGAAACCTTAAACCAGAAATCTAATCATCTGAATAAATATAATAACATCATCTGCCTTGTGGTAAGTTCTTGAGCATTGTGTAATGTGTATATCATCTTGTAAAACAGTATAGAATGTTTGACAAATCGACTCTCTAGTTGATCTTGCGATGAGTGATTGTCACAATACGTGCTGGATTGTGCTCCAGATACCAGCTGCTTCTCCTCCCTCCCTCACCCCTTCCCACTCAGAGCAAGCAATCAAATGAATTAACTGGAAGCTTTGACAGACTGCTTGACGACCCTTTTACCAGCCAGTCAGTAATATCATCGTACTGTGTGATGTTCTCAACCTGTTGCACTCGTGTTGTAACGTGTTCTTTTTTGTAAATAACCTGTATATACAAAAAGTAAGCTGATTTCAGGCGGTGAAATAGATAAACCTAGAGAAGACAGAGAGATAGAGGGAGAAACAATTATGAACATGGCAAGTGGATGGTGGATGGTTGCATGTATGAGTACTGCATTTCTAGGTATGTGAAAAGCCAAATATAAATAATGGCATTTGTGTTGGTTTTGGTATAAGAGTGAAGTGTGCTGAACGATTTCACCAAAAGTCAAATTATTTAGGGGTTGTACTTGTATGTAATGTTCCGTATGATCTTGCAGAGGAAACAAAGAAGTACGAGGAATATATATTATTTACTGTTTATTATTGTGTATGATAATTCCATGCGGTTATAATCTCTTTACAGGACATGCTTAACTTTTGACCCAGACATGATGATTTAATAATGAAAAAACAGGAAACAAAAACAATGAACAGGGAAAAATGACGAATGAAGAACCTATAAGAATTCATGAAGTGCAAATAAGATATGGCATTTAGAAAATATATTAAGGCAGCTTATTGTTTATTCGTCTTGGGTATAGTAGGAAGACTGCGTAGGAAATGTACGACTAGCTTCCACAGGCATTCGGATTGTATAGTGCACACTGTCCAGTACAAAGTCGAAAATGGTACACTTGCATAAAGCCTAGCTTTTCGGAGTGAAAGCATTTTATTACCCTCAATATCGATAGAAACTTGGAAGACAGACACTCATGTAAAACCGAGCAATGTCCATGTTGTAACAGCTGGTATTTTGAGAATAATTTACTGAGCAATTGGTTTTCACCGAGAATAAAAAACACTGATATATTAATTTCTAGTTGCTGACTATCATATCTAATGATGGAAATATATCAAGCAGATAATGATAATAATAATAATGTAATAATAATAATAACTCTGTATTCAACAAGGCATATCAATTACATTTCATAGTACAGTACAAACAAATCATGAAAGAAATAGGATTCCGGGACATAAGATCTACTAGGAAAACGCGGGATGCGCGTTGTGAGATGAGCTTAGAAGTATGGCAATCTAGAATGAAAAATAACTTGTCAGCTCAATTTACATCTACAAACCTTGACTTACTTTAAACGTTCAAAAACCTCCCCTGCAACTTGTTGATATTTATAGTAACCTGCAACCTGTCGCATAAACACTTTGCAAAACCAATTGATCCAAATAAATATTCAATAAAATGTAAACGTTATTACTTATTGTCAAAAATTTTAAAGTTTGCAAAATGTGAAAAGTGCACGTGTATGTTGTACAGTGTCGGGGTTACAGCAGAACGAGGTGAAAACTGCAACCAAAAGATCAGGAGCAACACACACGACTGCTTTAACAGACGAGAGTGACGTCACGACAGCGGGTCAATACAGCGACAGCAGCGGCGAGGGTCACGGCAGCGAACCGTGTTGCGGTCGACACCAAAAGCTAGTCGCCATTGGCTTTGGTAAATTAAACGAACTCTTACATTACTTAATTACTGATGATGCGAACGACCTGAATAAGTTACATAAGTTATTTGGAAGTACGAATGAAGTAGATAAATGAATGACATTTATAAAAAAACAATGCGTTAAGTGGGTTTCGAAATCACTACCGCCATTGATACTACATGAACATATGTACGCAATGTTGGAATCAAACGGACCTCCACTTTGATCCCCACTACTTCAACACCACCTTTTTCTAACCCCCTCGCCTGTAACACCTGTAATACCAGTGCTGTAGTTTACTAGTAAGCTCTACATGCATACTGGGTTGTGCTGCTCACAGAGCCATCCCTCAGTGGCGATCGTAAGTACAAACTGCAGACGTAGGTGAGGTGAATGGAGGTGTGTAAGGGGATTCATTTCTGTTGTCAGAATAGTGAACTGTCTTGACAGTGTATCTTCTGTCAATGCCATTAAGAGTCCATGGGAGTCGATTCAGCGAAATATTAGTTTTTGGTGATAACTTTTGAACGGTAGGAGATATCGAAATTCCAATTACGCGAGAAACACAGATAATCATGAAAGCTTCAAGACAATATAGTTTTAAACTATTCAAGTCATGTTGCATAACTACAAACTATATACATACACAACTACATACAGCTAGAAAATGTATTTTTTTAGCTGTATATACGCTTGAAAGCTATGTGACAAGACTTGAATAATTATAACTTATATCATCTTGAAGCTATTAAAATTACCTGTGTTTCTCGAGTATTAGAATCTTTATATCTTATATCGTTCAAAAGTTATCACACAAAACTAATATTTCGCTAAATCTCGACTCCCATGGATTCAACTGACAGAGCCGGATGGGTTGCTGACGTAATCATTTTCACCCAGCCCCAAAAGCAGCCAGTAACATTACTTATGTACAATAACATACCTGAAAGGGAGCAACCATAATAGACTTATAGTAATAAATAATATTCGGGTCAGGACCCATATTCCTGAGATAAATGAGATGTGAGAAAAATAAAAGTGAGTGAGATAATCGTTTTCTCACTCACTTTTATTTTTCTCACATCTCATTTATCTCAGGAATAGGGGTCCTGTAGTGATTGAAATGGCATCACAACCCTAAAACTGGATTTTAATGAATAATGACGATATTTATTTCCCTAATTTTAGCGAAAATCATGGCTCATATGAAGCATTATCACTTCCCTATAGAAACAAGAACAGAATCGAGTTATGTTCACTTCAAAACTCAGAATAAATACCACGTTCTGGAGGATAAATGAATGATTTATAATTTCTGAAATTGAGATGATGATTTTAAGTTTCTCTAAAATTAGGGAAATCTATATCGTAATCAATCATTAAAATTTTGATGTGAGTTGATAATCCCTTGATAATCTAATGCACCCGATTCAATGTGGGATCAAATGTATCAACGAGGAAATGAGATCGAGCGGCCAATCTGATGAACGACTTATGACGTCCCGAGTCTCCATAGGGAATAAGTTCCCCCCAGGGTGATTATTTGCGAACATATTGCGAATATTTATTATGGATCGACGATATTTCAGAAGGTACTTCTCTGCACGGTGCTCATGAGTTCATCCTTATAGATGATATTCTCAACATTTGTAAAACCAAATTTTGTCCGAATTGAAATGTCATTTCAAGTTCAAGTTTTTCGGACTTATTTTCAAATTCATTCTAATCTTATATTTCATAATTATTTCGAACTATAAATCATCGGACTTTTTATGATTTCATTATAATGTACTAGACTTACATTGGATAGTTTTTAGTTTTCAATTCTTAATTTTCTGTACATTTTAACAAACATGTATAATTTACCCTTCATACTTTTGTAACGTGGATTTTGAATGAAAAATAAATAAAATATATAATGACGGTGTGAAGCAGCTTTACAACAATATAAGTTCTTCCGGAAAGCCACATACGACTATTTTTATGCTTCACTGAAAATGGTCACAAACATGCATCTCGCGTTACGTCTATAATTCGATCACTTCTTGAGATGGTATTTTATCGTGTATGATATATCGTGTTCGTGAAAATTACTACCTTTGGGCTAAATTAAAAATGACCAGTTCAACTGGAATGCGTTTGGCATACAATACCAGAGAAAGTCACACCATTTTTTGTTGTAAATCAAGGTACGGTAACAGAAACAATTTATTTGTATCAAAACGGTTATGGGAATGCAGATACAATTTGGTTTATCTGATAGGAGAAAGTTAACTCTACCAATGTATCCATTTTTATTCTCATATACTAACTTTATCTACTGGTTTTGTTGTATGTAACAGTTTGAAGTATTTTCCAACTAGTTTCCCAAAATTTTATCAGAATTTTCAACATTTTCTATTTTGAAAATTCTCATTATACGATTTTAAATTATTGATACATCAATAATATATAACCGAAAATTTCATACATTTTAAGGAGTCGGTTCCGCTCAAGTTCATGTATATCTTCATTAGAATAGGAGCGACCAAATTATGAATATTTCAGGCGATTCGTATATTAATGTGCTGGTCAATAAAATGAAAATAAATGATAGGTTTTCGACTTTTTAGATGGATCAATTCAAATTCTGTGATTTATCTATCATTCAACTGTTCACTGTTGAAACTGTTGGAACACATTGAAAATAATGGCAGTAATAATACTGTGTGAGAAAGCTGGTTTTATTGGAGATTAAGATTATGTAGAGATGAGTAAAGATAAATATAGGTACCCATTCTCATTTTTGAATTACACGCCATTTGAGCGGGAAAATGTTTGTTTTTAACCACTGGGCAAACGCAGCATAATGCGTTGTAAGATGAGCGAGATATCTGCATAAGGTTTGAAAGTCGTTGAAGTAGTTCTACCCTCGCTTTTTTATCGACTCTGGTATTCTACACACTTTGACGTATATAAAAAAATCCTTCATTGTTGGGCAAATATCGAATCTAGACAGCAGTGAATCTCAACAACCTAAATCTGCCTTCATTTCTATAATATATTTGATGAATGAAAACATTCAATTGAATTATTTTCTTCAGAACGACTGGTTCGAATTGCATACAAAATCGTGATAATGTGTATCATTCATGTGCACACATTTGTAGAAAACTTTATTCTATTTGAAGAGATTTCATTTTTCAATTTTTCTTACCCAGCCTAATCTTATGAGGTTTTTAGAAACTTTGAGATGACAGTTCTCAAAATCAGTTTGACCGATTAATTCCAAAAACTACACAGTTTCAAGTTGGATAAGTTTTCGCTTACAAAATAAGTCTCATGTCGATCAGTCAACCCCTGTGACCTGTGCAGTGCCCACAGAAAAAAAACACACAGACAAAGCCCTATAAGAGTGGGAAGGAGTCTTCGCTTACGCTCATCTAAAAATATAATCGGAATATCATCTTGACATCTATTCATTTTCTATTTTACTTCCTTTAGCTTCAGCGAAAATAATATATGACAGCGCTCCTGATGCAATTCCTATCCGATAATATATACTTGTTCAATAAAATTCAACTTGGAATTCCACTATGTATAATTGATTCTCAAAATTAGTTGCCAACTCCTCCGAACGAAATATGGAACGATCTCAATCTCATGCTGTAAACATGAATAAAAGTATAATGATGATAATAGCAAATATATCTGTGGTAAATAGTGACTAGAAGCAATAGCTGAACATAATTAGCCTTGTGTAGTAATGGCATAGAATGGTAATAGTGAGTGAGGTCACTTCAATTGTCAGCTTATTGCTGTTAACGACATGGCAGACTTGCAGCCAAACAGCCAGAGAGGAGAGAGACAAACAATCAAGTGGACTGAGCTGAGAGATGGACTGATTTAGCCACAAATCAGCAATATAGGCTTCTTTTGAGTGAAACACATTACAAGAGACTAGGATATTAATGATTCAAAATAAGTGAAATATGACACAATACGCACTTGAAACTGGAAGAAATTGCCAAAAATTGAATGGGCTCACATATTTTGAAATTTATCGTTTCGAAATATATTCAAAACGCAATTTCTGAGGATTGCATCGCCTGATTTGTGATAAATCAATAATTATTATTCAATATTCAACGATATCACATTCAATAATGATATTCATCATATATATATATATATATATATATATATATATATATATATATATATATGGATATATATATATATATATATATATATATATATATATATATATATATATATATATATATATATATTTATATTTATATATATATATATATATATACATTTTTTTTTATTGGGTTCTAACGACGCACTGTAATGATTACTAAGATCTATTGGCGTCGGATGGATGATTAATGAGATGATGGGATGATGAGATGAAGGTTTTTATGGGTAGTGTGAAGGATAGTGGGAAGGAAGCGGTCGTGGCCTATATTGTGGGAACCATCCCGGCATCAGCCTAGATTACAGAGGGAAACAACGAAAAACCCCTGTAAAGATGGACGGTGGCGGGGATTGAACCAGGTCCGATATGTCCCTTCACCTCCCGGATCACGAAGCAAGTGAGCTAACCACTCAGCTACTGTGCCGGTATTATTTATATATATATATATATATATATATATATATATATATATATATATATATATATATATATATATATATATGTAGGGCATATGTATATATATATATATATATATATATATATATATATATATATATATATATATATGTAGGGCATATGTATATATATATATATATATATATATATATATATATATATATATATATATATATATATATATATATATATGTATATATATATATATATATATATATATATATATATATATATATATATATATATATATATATATATATTTATATATATATATATATATATATATAATATATATATATATATATATATATATATATATATATATATATATATAAATATATATATATATATTCAGAATGAGATAAGATGCAATTGGCCCAAGATTTGATAACTGAATTTAGTTTTGCATTGACAAAATTGTCATACTTTGATTAATAATTCTGAATTATGACAATATAACCTGAAAGATGCTCAAATTTCACGTTACAATAGAAATTGATGAAATATGCATTTATATGCAAAACTGAAATAGTCATGCATAACCGTTACGCTAACCGGACTGCGTAAATCAAATATTTCTTTGATAAAAAACCCCTCAAATATTTCCATATTTTACCAATAGATTACACAACACATTCGAGCGTTGAACACCTGCTGCAAGTTGCTCAACGCTGAACTGTATACCTAACTTTTGATCTCTCAAATCCACAACACAACACAGCGCAACGCCGTGTTTTGAAAAATGCCATCACGTGAGGAACTCGCTCGCTGATTGGTCAACGCGTGTTGCATGTTGCTGTTGCTATAGTTGCTCAACGCTGAACTATAAACGTACCGTAACACGATATTAACAATCGTTACAAGACAGCAAACTGGGAAGGTCTGATTGCGGTTCATATACATTTTTTGTCTGTCTCTTTCAACAATGAGTGTCAACATCTGAAGGTCCTATGGTTTTTCCGAGTGTTTTCACATACTGATTGTAATGAATTTAAAACCAGGCAAACGCGAAATATGCGTTGTAAGATGAGCGAGATATCTGAATAAGGTATAATAAGAGTCCTACATTTGTTACTTTATCGACTCTGGTATTCTACACACTTTGTCGGACAAAGAGTGTCACACTTTGTTATCTGTGCAAATGTAGGACAAAGTTTGTCCTACATTTGCTACTTTAACTTCTCTGGTATTCAACACACCTTGACGAATATGAAGTTCATTCTTGGGCAAATATCGAATCTAGAAAGCAGTGAATCTTGGCAACCCAATTCTGCTTTTAATCATTTCCATATATTTGATGAATAAAAACAGTTATTTCAATTTTTTTCTTCAAAATGGCTGGTTTGAATTGCTTACAAAATGGTAGTTATGTGTATCGTTCATGTGTAAACATTCAGAGAAAATTTTATTTTTTTCGGAGAGATTTCATTTTTTGAAACTTTCTTACCCAGCCTAATCTTATGGGATTTTTAAAAACTTTGAGATGATATTTCTCAAAATATATTCGACCAATTAATTCCAAAACCTATACAGTTCCAAGTTGTGAAAGTTTGCCCGTATACAAAAAGTTTCATATTGATCAGTTGAATCATGCGACCTGTGCAGTGCATAAAAAAAAAAACACAGACAAAGATGAACTAGTCAAACGCGAAATATGCGTTGTAAGATAAGCGAGATATCTGAATAAGGTATAACCATAGAGTAATAACTTCTTTACTCTGGGCCCCTATGGTATAACTAGGCAAACGCAACATATGCGTTGTAAGATGAGCGAGATATCCAAATAAGGTATACTAGTCAAACGCGAAATATGCGTTGTAAGATGAGCTTGATATCTGAATAAGGTATAAAAGTCGTTGAAGTAGTTCTACTCTTGCTACTTTATCGACTCTGGTATTCTACACACCTTGCAATCTGAATAAGCTATAAAAGTCTTCACAGTAGTACTACCCTTGCCACTTCATTGACTCTGGTATTCTACACACCTTGATGTATATACAAAATACTTCATTGTTGGTCAACTCTTGAATCTAGAAAGCAGTGAATCTCGACAACTTAATTCTGTCACAATTTTTATGATATATTTGATGAATATTATCAGTTATTTATTTATTTTCTCAAAACGGCTGATTGGAATTGCATACAGAATCGTGAAAATGTGTAAAATCCTTGTATACACATTTAGAGAAAATTTCATCCCATCTGGAGAGATTTTATTTCTCAACATTTTCCGCCCAGCCAAATCTTATGGGGTCTTCAGAAACTTTGAGATGATTTTTCTCAAAATCGGTCCGACCGATCCATTCCCAAAACTATACAGTTCTTAGTTGGATGAGTTTGCGTGTACAAAAAAAGTTTCATGTTGATCAGTCAACCCTTGCGACCTGTGGAGTGCTTAAAAAAAAACAAAAAAAAAAACACAGACAAAGCCCTATAAGAGTGGGATGGAGACTTCGCTACGCTCATCAAAAAAGTCGTTGAAGTAGTTAAACTTCATTACTCTATGGTTCTGCCCTTGCTACTTTATCGACTCTGGTAATCTACACACATTGATATCTGAATAAGGTATGGTCAAAGACCTTATAGTATCTAACTAAGTTACTAACAAAAAAAAAGTACTAACGAAGTTAGATACTAAGGTCTTTGGTATGGTATTAGTTTGTTTGTCTTCAACACTATTGGATATTGGTTCATATAGCCTGCAAGAGGATGATGTTAGTCACCACGAAAATATGCGTTTGGACAATATAGAAAAAAATCCCAATTTAACAACAAATGTATTTTCTTGTTAAAGTGTTCTAAATAAATCCAATATTTTGAGGAGTGGGCCTATATTCCAGAATTTAAATAGGCTTATAGAACTGAATCATACAAAATAATATCAACAGGTTGCCTGTTAAGGTAACTAGTCAAACGCGAAATATGCGTTGCGCGCAAGCGCAGATGACTCACCTCCATTCAGCTCTTTGAATAGAGTTCAATTGACTCAATTGGAATAGTTCTATATTCTCGGGCTGCATTCACTGAATGGAGCCCACGTGATCCAATTAATCCAATAGGAAACCAAATAGCGAACAGCTGATTTCAATGTCAAAACATTGACGTTTGTCAAACTACATCAACAGTCAATATTGTCATCAGTGACATTTGAAGTTGAAAATTCCTTTTATTTTGCAGTTTGTGATCGAAATTATACATAATAATGAAATATACAAATTAATTCTGGACATTTTTGTACAAACAATTCAAACAATTGTTAACTATTTTGTAAATCGTGACAAGCAGGCCGTGCCTCTAGGAGGCTGTGAACCATTCAACCAGCCCGGCCATTTGGTTGTGTGTAAAGGCCATATTACGCAGGGAATGAATAGCCCGAATGGGTTGTTTGCAATTGATGCGCGCAAGCGCAGATGACTCACCTTCATTTGGCTGTTTGAATAGAGTTCAATTGACGCAATTGGAAATAGTTCTATATTCTCGGGTTGCATTCACTGAATAGAGCCCACGTGATCCGATTCATCCAATAGAAAACCAAATAGCGAACAGTTGATCTCAGTGTCAAAACATTGACGTTTGTCAAATTACATCAACAGTCAATATTGTCATCAGTGATGTTTGAAGTTAAAAATTACTTCCATTTTGTAGTTTGTGATCGAAATTATTCATGATGGTAAAATATGAAAATTAATTCTGGACAATTTTGTTCAAACAATTCAAACAATTCTTGACTTTTTGTAAATCGTGACAAGCAGGCCGTGCCTGAAGGAGGCTGTGAACCATTCAACCAGCCCGGCCATTTGGTTGTGTGTAATAGGTCATTCGGCTGTTTGGAGTGACCTTGAGGAACCAATTGATTTCATTCAATTGCAACCATTCTCCGTGTAATACAGGCTTAATAGGTAATTCGGCTGTTTGAAGTGACCTTGAGGAACCAATTGATTTCATTCAATTGCAACCATTCCCCGTGTAATACAGACTTTAGATGAGCGAGATATCCGAATAAGGTATACAAGTCGTTGAAGTAGTTCTACCCTTGCTACTTTATCGACTCTGGTATTCTACACACCTTGATATCTGAATAAGGTACATAAGTCGTTAAAGTAGTTCTACCCTTGCTACATTATCGACTCCGGTATGCTACACACCTGGACGCATATAAAAATACTTCATTGTTGGGTAAATATTGGATCTAGAAAGCAGTGAATCTCGGCAACCCAAGACTGTCATTTTTATGATATATTTGATGAATAAATCCAGTTATTTTAATTTTTTTTTTCAAAACGGCTGGTTAGAATTGCATACAAAATGGTGATGATGTGTGAAATCTATGTATACACATTCAGAGCAAATTTCATTTCATTTGGAAAGATTTTATTTTTCAACATTTTCCGCCCAGCCAAATCATATGAGGTTTTTAGAAATTTGAGATGATATTTCTCAGAATTGGTCAAACCGATTCATCACAAAAACTATACAGTTCTAAGTTGGATGAGTTCGCGAGTAAAACAAAAGATCAGTCAAACCCTGCGACCTGTGGAGTGCTTACAAAAAGAAAAAAAAAGACAGACAAATCCCTATAAAAGTGGAATGGAGACTTCACCATACGCTCATCTAACAAGATGATAATGGAATGAAAAAAATTCAAATGTGAAAACAATTAGAACTAAAATTTCTATCTATTTGATTTTCAAAATTTCGAAATATATTATTCATATGATGATATTTTTTCAACATCTTTTTCGAGTCATTTTTGATCTGTATATTCATACTAACTAGATAAACGCGAAATATGCGTTGTAAGATGAGCGAGATATCTGAATAAGGTATAACAGTCCTACATTTGCTACTTTATCGACTCTAGTATTCTACACACTTTGTCCTTCATTTAATTGCTACTTTATCTTCAATGGTATTCTACACACCTTGACGAATATAAAGAATAGTTAATTCTTGGGCAAATATCGAATCTGGAAAGCACTGAATCTTGGCTCATTTCCATATATTTGACGAATAAAAACAATTAATTGAATTTTTTTCTTCGAAACGGCTCGTTCGAATTGCTTACACAATGGTGGTTATGTGTATCATTCATGTTTAAACACTCGGAGAAAATTCCATTTTTTTCGGAGAGATTTCATTTTTTCAAATTTTCTTACCCAGCCTAATCTTATGGGGTTTAAAAAAACTTTGACATGATATTTCTCAAAATCTGTCCAACCGATTCATCCCAAAAACTACACAGTTTTAAGTTGTAAAAGTTTGCCCGTACAAAAATAGTTTCATGTTCATATTGTTTCATGTTCCATGTGACCTGTGCAGTGCTTACAAAAAAAAAAAAGAAAACAAAAAAAAACACACACACACATATATATATATATATGGATATTATTACTACTGAAAAATACCACCTCGTCGGGGAACGAACCCCGGACCTTTTGCTTGATACGCAACTGCTAACAAAAGGTCCGGGGTTCGTTTCCCTGACGAGTTGGTATTTTCTGTGATAATAATATCCATAATATCAACATCACGGGCTGTATGTTTCAACAGAAAGTCATTTACTCATGTATATTTATATATATATATATATATATATATATATATATATATATATATATATTTATATATATATATATATATATATATATATATATATATATATATATATATATATACATATATATATATATATATATATATATATATATATATATATATATATATATATATATATATATATGAATATACATAGATATTTATGTACATATATATATATATATATATATATATATATATATATATATATATATAAATATACATAGATATATATGTACATATATATATATATATATATATATATATATATATATATATATATATATATATTCATATATATATATATATATATATATATATATATATATATATATATATATATATATATGTATATTATTATATACATATATATATATATATATATATATATATATATATATATATATATATATAGATATATATATATATATATATATATATATATATATATATATATATATATATATATATATATGTTCATATATATATATATATATATATATATACATACATTTATATATATATATATATATATATATATATATATATATATATATATATATTTATATATACAAATATATCCATATATATCTTCATATACATATATGTATATATATATATATATATATATATATATATATATATATATATATATATATATATATACATATATATATATATATATATATATATATATATATATATATATATATATATATATAAATATATATATATATATATATATATATATATATATATATATATATATATATATATATTTATCATCATATATGTATTTTATATTCATTTTTCAATCATTCATTCGTTTATGAATTTATTCATCCATTTGAAAATGATTCTCACTTTTTTTTTCAAATCACGGAAGTGATAACGGATGAATATTCTTGTATCATTCTCTCACCTCCCGTCGGTTAACTAACATGTATTTCTATCTATACAAGACACCAAAGAATTCTGTTATATATTTAGACAAATCAGATGACTCTTCTCTACAGCATGCAGAGTCAATGTCGAATAACAATGATAAATAATGACATTCCATAACGAATTCCTTCGCGCTATAAGTGTAGCAGCGATTCTAAAAGCGGCACAGAATGCTGTCACTGAGCTATTTTGCGTGTTTCACGTATATAAATAAATACAGCGCTAGAGAAAACGCAATATATGCGTTGAAAGATGAGCTCGAGTATTGCTTAAAATGAAGAATCGAAGAGAAATAATCAAAATTCATTCTTTCAGTTCAATTTTATTGGGTTTAATGACGCATTGTATATTGAACTATCGTCTATTGGCGTGGGTGATTGATGCATGAGATGAGTGAAAGATGACTGAGACGTAAGATTCGTAAGAGATTGTTGAGACATTGGAAAGGAAGTGGTCGAATACCACTATTAAGTTACCACCCTACAATTCAATTCAATGACTGGAGGAAACCACTTGAAACCGATGTCGCAGGATGGTTGACCATGGAGGTAATCGAATCCTGGTCGTCTGAATGGTGGTCTTATAGTGCCATAGCGTACTACATGATCTACCCGTCTTCAAACGGTTGGTCCGTTTAATGTAAAAATTTGAAATTAATTGAAATGTGAGCCATATGGCATTCTGTATTCAAATTTCACTTTTAGTGAAAAAATATTTCCTCAAGGATTATTTTTCATTGTTTTACCTCATTTTCTTTTATTATGTTCATATACATGTTTCAGTTTTTCTCAAGTTTTCTCACAAATTTTGCCACAAAACATGAATACTCGAAGTTTGATGTAAGCCCTCGTGCCCTCAAAAACTTTCGTGACGATCAATTGAACCATTTGAACTACATCAATCGGACAAAAAAAAAAAGAAACACGAACTCAAAAGTGGACAAAGAAAGTGCCCATTATAGTTGCATGACGATGTAAGCTAAGCTTATCTACAAGCTTATCAATAATTAGAAAAGGACAATCACTTTTCAATCGAAAAGTAGACAATTATTTCACATGTATCATCTTCACGTCATGCATGGATGCATTTGTTTTCCCCTAGTGAAAGCGTTCTTCTTTGCTATAAGAATAAGTATTGGTGTTGTGATATAATCAGTAATCAATGAGAAGATTAATTCTGTCAATATAAAGATAAATATATATAACTGCGTTTTAGTCATGATCAAAATGACAAAAGATTAAAAAACATTATGAAACATTATCTTTACAAAAATTGTATCATCTGGATAATTTCCCATAGATAAAAGATAATTTTAACGAATTCGTTACTCGAACCTATGCCCACACATTAAAGAATATCGTTTTAGAGCAGATAGATGTTTTCTAAATTTCAACTCGACACTTGATAATTTTTGGTATGGAGAGAATTGCTGAAAATGCTATCGTTTGAAATTGAAAAATGATTATCCAGTATAAAAAAGAACAAACAAGAAAAAGACAAAGATAACATTTCAAAATCTAAAGAATAATCCAGATGGGATGAAAATTAAACTCCATCTAGATAATATAGAAGATGAAAATACCATTCTAATTTTTGTCGAGATGATTCCACCTATAGATAAGATAGTTACAATAGATAGTTACAACACTGACAAAGTGACAAGTATCAGAATGTTTAATGTACGTCTTGTCGAATTTGTAGGCGTGAATGGAGAGGTAGTCCAACTAGATGTCGGGCATTGTCGCAAGAGTTGCAAGAAGACACACATGGACGCCGCAGCGCTGTTAATTCCAACGGGTCAAGACAGCTCCGGTCAAGACGGAACGCTACAGGTGAAAATTCTACGGATCCTCTATGAGCTCTGGTCCAATTTTAAACATCACCAAGTTGAAAAAAAATATAATTAAAAATAAACTTAATCGAACCGTGGAATTCCTAAATTCGAAGTTCGAGTTGAGAGGACGTGGTTCAGACCTACTTGTAAATCGGCGATTACAATATCACGCAATCGTATTGCTTGAGAGTAGATCAAGTGCGATTATGGTATGATACTTGTGGTGAAACCTCGACGGAGAAACACATGCCAATTGATTTCGTTGATACATTTTAAGAATAGTGTTGGCTTATAAGTTATGATCTACTCACAACTGAAGTCAGACAATCAGCACTTGTTCTTCTCATTCTAACACTATTGTTGAACATATTGTTAATTATTTTGTTTAATATTGTGTTGATTTTTTTCAAATTTATATTAACAATATACTCGAACTTTTTGTTTCAAAATGCGAGAGTCGATCAAACTGTTGAAGAATTTGAATGGCTGATTCTCAGAAATTCAGTGTTTTTTAAAATTCTTTTCTGAAAATTCTTCCAATATATTTGTTGACATCATTTCAAAATGTGAAAAAAATCAATTTTGCATAAGTGTGTAATAATCATGTATTGACTTTGAATGGGTTTGTTTTCATGCAATATGGTCCAGGCATGTCCCGTTCACCACGTATGCGCACCAGCGGAGTCCCGATTGCAACGGGTATCCACATTACACGGAGTACAAGAAGTGGAGGTGATAGACCGATGCGAGTGTCGTGAGAGACCGAGTCAATGTAAGCGTCTTGCCCATCAGCTCTTGGTCTATCCTGGTACACCACATGAGACGAGGATAGACGTGGGGACGTGTGGTGGACACTGTAGTGCAACAGGTAACGATATGCCAAATAACAAATATATCGTCCACGTATCTGAACCAACATTGTAGTTTCAGAGTAGCATAATATAAAGCGTTAATATTGAATATTTTGATTTTGAAATCACATTAGCCACAGAGGTGACAACGATGACAACATGTGCAGGTCATTCAATGGTTCTGGTATTGTTCCCACTTAGAAACGCCTCTATAACTTTGGATGGATGAACATCAAAGCTTCAAAGGGGCAAAATAAACGCTTCAAAATATCTCAATATGTTTAAATAAGTTGTTCTTCTTCCTATTCAAGGTACTGGATGTCGAGCTTTGCGCAACCAGACACTAAGCGTGCCAGGGCCTAACGGTGACCAATGCCATAGCGTGGTAGCAGAGTGTATTTGTGCAACAAGTTGTTATCGAGCATCGCACAGAGAGTCCGTGTATGACTACACCGAGGGTGAACACAAGGCAACAAATACTCCACTCATCAAGGTAATACCAGGAAAGACAAGTTCATGAGAGCCGCCTGTTTGTCTAAGTCAGCCAAAGCACTGCTGAAACTGACGTCAATTCGGGGTTGGGTTAGATTCGGATGGCATGAACTTTTTAAAACTCATTCATACCCCAAAATAACCTAGCCGTTGATGGGCAAACAATAATTATCGAGTACATTCTAGTAAATACATGCATGCATCTACTAGTGTCATTATTTTATACGCGTACCAGTATCTTTGAGAGAATCAAAAGAAATTGTAAAGGAATAAGGAGACTCATTGCTTGAAGTATTGATTGCAGGAAATCGACGTCGGCAAGTGCGTGGGTTCATGTGCTGGTGACGCAACGCGTAAGTGTGTGTTCCGCGACCGCGTGGACCCAAGTCGTTGCCTGGCCGGTCTCTATTCGGGCAGAAGGTCCGAGTGTGCGCCTGGACAATTCGCCGTGCATCGTTATCTTACCAAGGAGAAGGAAGCGCGTGAGATTATCTCCATAACAGAATGTCGGTGTGCGTGATGCGATGCGTGACGCCCATCAAGCGTTGTGGACGAGTTCAAGCTAGGTTATTCGAATGCTTACTAGGTTGTCTCGTTGAGGGTAGATAGGCTAGATACTGGGGACCCCAGTAGATACCCAGGCTAGATACCCCAGTATCTAGTTGAGGGCATAGGAGGCATTTTCTAGCCGTGTGAAGTCAGATGGTGATCATAAACGAGTCGAGTTCGAACTTACTGTGACCGCGTGATATTTTCAGACTGATCAATCAAATCGACAATAAATTTCTAACAAGAATTTTGATAGTCACACTTGACCAGTGGCCCAAAATTCCAGAGTGCAGCTTACCTTATACACAGACTCGAAGAAGCTAGGACCTACGATATGTTCTCAACAGAAAAGTGTATGATCGGGACTACCTACTCACCAACACGTATTATACCTTGGGACAAGAGCAGATTGAGACTGTTTCATAGTCACTGTAGTCTACCATATTCAAATGTATGTAAATTCTAGCTAGTTAAATGTAAAGATAGCTTTGCCGAATTTTACAAGAAATAAAGTTCTCATCATAGTGATATTCAATGAACAGACTTCATTTTAGTGGGCCTACATTTATTATTCAACTTTTACAATACATTCATGTACTGAAAATCGTCTAGAAACTATGGTGTGAATTTGATAAAATCAGTATAGTATGTGATTATTCAGTTATTCAGCCAATTACCTGAAAACATGTGGGCCTATAGTCATTTGCTGATCTATATAGGAATGATGTGTTGCATGAATTATAGAATAATAAATCCGAAACTCTATTTGGGTGGGACCTACTTATCCCACTTGGAAATGTAAGGTTTATAATATAACATATCAATTGAGTGGCCTTTTCTTCTTTGAAAAAATATTTGAAATCATAATGATTCGTTTGAGATGGCTGTTCCTGCCCTGCCCCTGTTCCTGCCCTTTGCTGGCGTTATATGATTTCTTCGAAGAGAACTATTCCTGGTCATATGTTGACAACAACCAAGTCATCGTGTCATCACTCTCTATCACGTTCCACGCATACTTCTGATGACAAGCGAGCATCGCGGCGCCAGGCGTCGCTTGTCACCCACTTGGCATTCCTACGCCAGCAGCTAACTACATGCCGGTCGTGATGGTGGGAGTTTCCAGTGGCGTATCACCTATGAAACTTTATATCTCATTACATGGGATTATCTTGATTTTTTTTCATTTTTTCAAGTATGCAAAAGAAATACCCCAATCGATAAAGACAAATTTAATACCGAAAATAAGTGAATTACCATACATCATATCATAGTTCTTAAATTACATTTGCAAGTAGTAATTTGAAGTGAAAATTCTTTCACCAATATCAGAATATATAACTGTGAAAAGAGAAGAAACATCTCGTCTGCCTCTTTTCGCCACTGCTTCTGTTATAGGTGACATTTGTCACATGGGAGGGGTAACTAGAGGGGGGGAAAGGCAAGGGTCACTTCAGACCATGCCAAACGGTAGAGGGGACTATTATGGACGTTATTATATACACCTAACATCTCTTCACCAACACCAATAGTCATCTTCCTTGAACATCAGCAGCACATGCACACTTCACGCATGACGGGAACCACATATGACATTATCATTCAAGACAGTGAGCAAGAAATAACACATTTGTATCAAATATAAGTAGAATAATTATACATTTTGTACCAAGTTTGTATTTTGATCATTCACAATAAAATTTTGGAATATTGAAGAAATTTAGAAGTATGTTTGAAATCAGATGAATGAACATAAAAATTCGGTTTCATGTAATTAATCAACAAGAAGAGGTCTCTTTTGTATTAAACTGTGATATAAATAATAAGATAGGCAGCACAAATACGAAGGGTGGCACGAGTAACAACGTTCTTGTCCACTAGTATATCAAGGGCCGCAAGAGTACAAAGGTCGGGTCGTACGAGTAAGCTGTGATGTTGCTGTTGGGGTATTGCCTGTGGTCCTTACTGACACTGGCATTATGTCGAGACCTTAGACTGGATGATGAAAATCTCCATCAGGTGGTGGACGAGAAACAGGTCGTTGACGCGTCAACCAGCGAGAGTTACGTCATTCAAGGTGATGAGGAAGTGAGTGAAGAAGACGTGGATAATGCAGAAAAAGAAGCTAAGGAGGAGGCGCTCGTACAACTTCAAGAGGTTAGTTGTAGTGTCAAAATGTTTAATCATTCATAAGTCGAAATCGAACTAATAATGATTGAATATCTTGAATACAAATTTAGCCTCATTTAGAACATCATAGTTAGAACCAAATTAATGTTATTTTTACTCTCAATTGGTATGACTTGCAAATTTTCTCTTTTTTCTTCACACCGAAAACTTGGTCAAACAAATATTGAGGGACCGTTCGGAACTTTGGATAAAAGCGATCTCATACCAAAAGGTAATTATTATTTATATATATAGTGCACGGGAGTCGATTTAGCGAAATATCAGTTCTTGGTCATAACTTTTGAACGGTATGAGATTTCAAAACCTGAATACGGAGTAAACACATAGTTTTCATGAACTCCGTGCAAGACGATATAACTGAGAACTATTCAACTTGATTAAATCGCATGATTGTCGAGCGCGTTCAGTTATTTTTTTCATCAGTATATGATTGTAATGTATTGATTGATGCGATAACTTATGAGTATACCGAGACGCGTGGCCGAGTGGTAACACACTGAACCGTCATTCGGGAGACCGGGGTTCGATTCCCACCATGGTCGACCATCCTGACAGGGGTTTTTCGTGGTTTTCCTCTGTCGTTCAGGTCAATACTGGAATGGTTCCTTAACAACATGACACGACCGACTTCTTCCCACCATCCAAAACACCTAATAAAATGACCTTTCATCTCATCATCCCATCATCTCATTCATCATCCACTGACTCCAATATATCGTAGCCATCAGTGTAGTGCGTCGTTCGAACTCAATATATATTTAAAAAAAACTTATGAGTCAAATAGTTATAACTTACTAGAAGGTATTCAAAATATCTGTGTTTTCTCCGAATTAGAGTTTTGATATCTCATGCGCAGTCATGCCGTTCGAAAGTTATCACAACGAATTGATATTCCGCTGAATCGACCACCAAACATTCTCAACAAACTGGAAAATAGAAAGTTTGAGGGGTGATATGATAAGCTGATACGGGGTGATTATATATAGAGCTGATCAGAAACTATGACACTTGACTCAAATAATTGTGGAAACATTTATTCTGAAACGGATAAAATTGATAAAGATTGGATGTGATCATATGGAATATCTGAGTAACTCATTTGAATAAAGTGAACGAATTCACAATTATTGTGGATACTAGGAAAACTCGGATTTGCGTTGTGAGATGAGCTTATAGAAGTATGGAAATCTGGAACGAAAGATATTTCGTCGGATCAATCCATATCTACGGACCTTGGATTACTTAAAACGTTCAAAAACCTCACCTGCAACTTGTTGATATTTAAAGTGCTGCAACCTGTCGCATATACACTTTGCAAAACCAATTTATCCCAACCTTCAATAAAATGGATACTTTTATTGCGTTATCTTTGTTATTTGTCATCCGATTGTTGTGAAAGTCAGTGAAAATATGCATGATGGTGTTTTCCATATTCAGAAGACATTTTAAAGCTTTTGCAAAATTTTCACCTCTCAAGTATTTTCCATTCGGGTTATTCTTATGAGGGTTTTCCAAACTTAACAAATTTTTCCGGAAAACCTTCCGAACAATTTTTCTGAAAAACAATCTCAATCTATTCTCGTGTAACAGAAATATGTAGAACAAGTTTCAAGCTGATAGATATTTTTTCCTGACCTGTATGCCACGTACAAAATGACAAACAAAAAAACAAACATAAAAACAAAGCCCATTTTCCTCGGTATGTGGAATAGAATCTTCGCTATACGCTCACCTAAATGTCTCGACTGAAACAAAAGCTTGTTGGGCCAGTTTTACAATGTGCCGATAAAGTTCCCGACAGTATTTCACGGCAGAAAATATAGTGATATAAGAAGTTTGGGTGAAGTTAACTATCTTCAAGAGAGGGAAATGCATATATGTGGGTAGATATTAGGCATAGGTCTGATGCAAACGTTCGGTAATTATAACTATGCTTAATTGCTTTTGACATGATGAAATTAAATTAGCATGCCAACAGCATGAGAAGGGGGCGGGTCTCTGTAGATAGGCCTAATTTTACGAACAAATAAATAAATTATAATTTCTCAAATTTAGATAATGAATCATGATTTTCTCTCAAATTGGGGTAAAAATTGCGTAATTATTTATGCAAATCTATTCGCAGGGTTGTTATGTCATTCAAAGTTCTATTGATTGATTGATGATTATTGTTTGCTTAACGACCTCACCAACAGCTAGGATATGCGGGGGTACAAATGAGCAGATGATTATGACACTATGAATTGATGATAAGTGAAAGGACGTTTACAAAAACCTATGCCCTATGCGGGACTCGAACCACGCTCAACGGTGACATCAGTTTCCGAAGCGGTGCCTCAACTGACTGAGCTACCGAGGGTGGCTTTTTCACGGTTCTATAACAAATAAACAAATAAATCAAATTATTTGTGAAACACTGTTTTTCACATATTACAGTCAAATTGTGATATTACTTGGAAGGAGTTTATTCTGATTAGGTTTTGCGATCAAACGTCATTTTGCTCCTCCTAGCCATGGTGACCATGCAGCGGGTAACTATTCAACATAATAAGCTGATGGTAAATCCGTGCTTTCAGATGTTTGGCCTGGCTGAGCCAGTTGCTCGAAACCACCACCAGGTACCACCACAGTTCATGACCGAGTTATACAAGACGATAGCTGACCCCAGTGGCGTGACTAGAGGGAGGAACCCTTTCGACGCCACTGTAGTACGCAGCTTCATAGAGCGAGGTGAGTATCACTCACAACTACAGCTGTTTCAGACCCTTCTTTGGCAGCTGTTTGACGTGTAAACGTCTATAACAGAGATATGGACTAGCACTCTGGGAATCTGGCCGTCACGAACGCCGTCATGCGCGATGAGTCACATTCCTGCTACGCATAGTGGTTGGCTTACTACTTATGAGTCTCGCTGCTTGCTCCACAATTGAAGTGAACATACAAGACGATATAATAAGATCACCGGGTTGTCAACTAATTCCAACATCCTTCATACAGACGCTCGTATGTGAGCCCCACGGCCAATAATAGGTCTTTATACCCACGGCTGCGGCTCTTAACATTGCCCACCAAAATTGTTTTCAGCCCTACGTGTTTGGAAGCGATATTTAGATCATCATGTTTGTCGGTTATTCTCAGATTGAAATGATTGGCAGCTGTTAACGAGTTGTTTCTGAACCATATGCGGGAAATTGTCATCAGTGAGGAGTTCGTCATAATGAAACCATTAAAATGTGTCTTTCACGACTTGTGATTCTTGTCAAGGAAGTCTTATTCTAACGTGTTTTGATGTATTTTCTAGACAACACACGGCCTCACTTCTTCTCGTTCAACATCTCAGGATTGGACGCGAGTGAGAAGATCCTCGAGGCCGAGTTACATCTCTATAGACTGCGTGACCCAAAACAAACACCGTCACTCACTACGCCTTATTATCTGGTAAGTCTGAGATAGACAGAGGGAACAAAATCATTAGATGAGCGTGGCATAGATTCCATTCCACAATTTTTTCTTTGAACAGTGTATATGAATGGCAGACAAAGTAACCAGTTGTCTCATATTTTTTGCTGAGCACTGATGTCATACAAGACTAGGTAGGTGTCCTTTTTGAGAAAAGTGGATCTGTACTTTTTTCGGGTAGGCCCAATACATCGTCTAGCTTCATTAGCATCGTCTAAGCCCATTGCACTCAAACAGTGCCATCTGGCCAATCGTACACATCATCTCCTTCTTCGTCTTCACTTCGTCTTCTTCACTTTCATCTATCATCTTTACTGAGTGATGTCCTATGTTTCCCCATGCTTTTCATTTTTCACACAATCTCCCACATCTCTCCATAGACCCTTCTCATTGCCACATTACGCTTTCATATACCTGATCACTCCATCTTTCTCGTGTTCCTCGCTTCTCTTCTATTTCTAAAGGGCAAACTATTTTGAATTCTGCTCTGGGTGTTCTGGGTGTTATGGGTGTTCTGCCTTCTGGGTTCATTCTTTCCTTTTTGGTAATTCTCAACCTCTCTCTAATGTCTACTTCTGATTATTTTCATCCCTTTGTTACATATGTTATGAGCCTTCACAGAATTTAATTTGTGATGCTGCAAGCTGACTTTTCTCTGTCATGATATAAATTCAATTCAATACAAAAAAACCCACATTGTTTATTGTTGATATAAGATATAATTATTGATGATAAAGAAAACAGTTTGTTTTGTGAAAAGTTACAAAATGAGGTGCGCTTATTTCTATGATGAAATTAATTGAAAAATCAAAATCCTACATTGTTGACCGTCTTCCTGTGACTATTTGTCAGTCTTTACATTAGAAGCACATTCTGATGTTGCTTTTCGTTTCTAATAAGCAATCTCACGATAGGAGCAATTGACGACTCGAAATAGGCATGGCTGACCAGTCGGCCATTTGGATCTATATTATTTGTGGTCATTTGAAGATACCCCGATTGGATATTTGAATTTCACTACAGTTTTAACAGCCCTGTTGATTGGACGATATGATTTGTGACGTCAAGGGGGCGGAGACTGCGAGTCATCAATTGCCATTTATGTTGTCAGATCCGTGTGTTCCAAGTGGTTAACGAGTCCCGCCTCTCAACCCCAGACATCCACCGCCTTCTGAGCGTCCACTATCTCAGTGCCCACGAGACTGGCTGGCAAGTGTTCAACGTCAAGGCGGCCGTGCTTGCTTGGGTGACTGGTGCAAGCCCAAACCACGGTCTTCTCGTGACTACTACCACGGTATTTGGTGACCACGTGGACGTCAGGTTCGCTAGACGTAATGAACATCACAATAGCAAACAACCAATACTGGTCTTGTTCGACGATGACGCCACCAAGCTTAATGAAGCAGAAGCGACGCCCAAACCGAACCCACTTGCAAGTACGACACAATTCTCATCAAACCGTATAATCTCATAATAATATAATAGTCATATCTCATCGTATTTTTGAGCTGGTGATTTTTGCAGCGAACTGAATCATTCGCGTAGTCAATCTCACACCGAGTTCAGAATATGAATTTAATCAGAATTCTGTGTTGAAAGTTTGATTCAATTGTTCATAAATATAATTTCAACCAATGACATTTCAAATCAATCGCCGAATAAGTTCTCATGAAAGCTTACACATGCATGTAGAAATAATAATAATACATGAAATTCAAATATGCTATGACTTACATGAAATAATACTATAATAATTTTATGACTGTATGCATAAAATGAATTGGAATTTCAAATCCATTCGAGAAATAGAATTAGTTACATATAAGATGCCTCTTTTAGGTCAGTATGGCCCGAGATTAAAAAAAAAGTTATATTTATATATACAGTACTTCAATGCCATTGAATACGTATTATGAAAATGAATATTTTATATATTATTTATTTATTATATATTATTGATAATTTATTATATTTTTTGTAATCAGACTATCCAAGCCAGTATCGATATCAGGTGGACGACACGTTGAACGAGATTGAGGAAGATGCAGATCTGACGCGTCAACGTCGGTCCGTGTCGGGGGCGAAAGCGAGGCCGCGCAATGCCACAGCGCCTAAGGACAGCGATTGTGCGAGATATGAACTACCAGTAGACTTTGATCAGATTGGATGGAGGATGTGGATTATAGCTCCTAAGGGTTATTCAGCGTTTCAATGTTTGGGACAATGTAACTTCCCACTTGGACAAGGTAAACCTTCACTTCAAAAGTCCGGACTGTTGTGCTACATAAAATATCGAAGGATTACAAGATAGAAGAAAGAGTCAATTTCCAAAATTAGATCCCTCTATAGTGGTCATTTTGCAATTATATCAAGTGCTATGCTGGAACGCGAGACTGTAGTCTGTGACCACAATATAGTTGAAGTCTACCAGATATAGAGTGAGAATTTTGAAGTAAGAATTTGATGCTACAGGACTATTATTGTTTGCGAGAAAGAAAGAGGTCGTGTAGCGACTAAATCGTTGTAAACATAGGTGATTCCATGATTTTACTTCAACTCCACGAACTAAACGCTTTTGAAATGTCAAGATGCGACCTAATCTCAAACATTGTTATGTCAAATCCAAATACACTCTCATGAAATCACCGCAGCTATATAAATATAACGGTGATATTTGTGATGCTGGTAGTTCATCTTTCTCTTTCGTAGACACATGCATATTTCTAGAACTTCTCTAAACACGTGACAAGTTGGGTTGAATAATTGAAGGGAAAGAGTTCAGAGGGTGAAGGTGAAGTTTGTGGTAACAAACAGATGTAAATAAGATGATAACAGATGTAAATATCACATCGGGAAAACCACAAGGAACTGTCCTGGGACCGATATTATTCCATACTTCTATGAGGATTTTATTCCACACATTATTATATTTTAGTTGCGGTCAAACCCAGTACGAATATTTGCTGATCATTGAAGGATTGCTCATAGGAATGATTGTTCATTAATCATGGAGGAAGGTGACAGAAGTATCATTAGAGAAAAAACGTATATTTCATAAGTATTTATAGTTGGCCTACTATAGATACTGTTGTTTCTTCCGTCAATTTAAATCATATTATCATTCACTTCCAAAGATCAATGTTTTGAGAGTTCTCAAACCACTTCTAACAGAAAGAACATCAGATTTTAAGGGAGGTCTGTTAAATAGGTAACTCTATCATCTGTCAACTTGAAGTGGATTCATCACATTTTTAAGATTTCATTATAAAACTTTTACTGAACCTACGCATAACATGAACAGTAGCAGCTGCTACTGCAATATTGACTAACCTGTTTTATTACAATTCAATCACCAGAGAGAAGTCAATAGATTTGCAGTAATACAAGGGTGTCAATTACCAATGGTCAGAAATGCTGCCAGTGCCAACTAATATAGCCCATGGTATAATACATTCTTGAATAGAATCAATTTCGAGTTACAAGCTCTGGTGACAATTCTACATCATGCGAGTCATCGTCATATTGAAAATGTTTGCATCAACTTACTGTGATGGTGACACGATATTCTCCTCCCTTTCTGGTGAATAACTGTGATGTTTCTCTGTTGGTGACAGGTCAGCGGCCAACCAATCACGCGACAGTACAGAGTATCGTCCATGTCATGAATCCTGATGAACACGTGGGGCAGCCATGTTGCGTGCCAACCAGTCTTTTACCACTGAGCGTCCTCTACTTCGACGACAGCGAAAACGTGGTGTTGAAGAACTACGAGGACATGGTCGCCGAGTCATGTGGTTGCCATTGAACAAGTCAACAACATGACATGTTCCATCATTCAATGCAATACACATGGGCTCTTTTCTGAATATAGAGTTATAGTGATGGGTCTACAAATAAGTGATAATTTTGATATTTCATAAATAAATCATGCAGTGTGTACATGGAGAATAAATACATAATGACAACATGAGCAATAAATGAGGGATGTGTTCCATTCATTTATGCTAGTACCTACCTACATACATGGATTATTATTATTATTTATGGAATATCTATGCAACAACTACATTTTTTATGCTACCTACATGATTTCAAATTGTGTCACTTCGAAAATTGGAAAATATAACGCAAATTATGCAGAATGTGTATAGAAGCAAACTGTGGCAACTTTAAATTGGTATATTGCTGCAAAAGTGGTAGGGTGCTGTACAAGATGAGTAAGAAACATTTCCTCTTTCAATTTGTTTAAGGTCATATCATAATGCGATTTTACTATAATAGCAAATTATGTATTCTTCATCAACATAATCAGGTCACATCTATATTAGAAGTGATGCAAAACAAGTAAACACAGTCATATATATATATATATATATATATATATATATATATATATATATATATATATATATATATATATATATATATATATATATATATATATATATATGTGATTATTAAACTTCTTGGATACGATCCAATATCGAGATATTTGGGATTTTATAGTTATGTCGAAAAAGATACGCCTCGACCGGGATTCGAGCCCGGGATCTTTTTCGACATAACTATAAAATCCCAAATATATATATATATATATATATATATATATATATATATATATATATATATATATATATATATATATATATATATATATATATATATATTACTGAATTATCAGATCATTATATTATATATATCGTTAGAGCTATAGCACCAATTTTGATGTTGTAAATCACGTCGAGGTAGTTCAACCTGATGTATCTACTGTTTGTTCAGACGAAAATAACTTGAAGCTTTCATCTGATGTATAGAATCTGTAGAATGGAGGAAACTTACGTTAATCTCATAATTATTATGAAGAATTGTATAAGAGAAAATAAAAGATTCATTCGATCGCTGTTATGAATTAGCCTCTCACAAATGTTATTGTTCAATTATTAAAATGATGAAATATCCGAGATATCAATGATCGACATAAGGTGTATCAACGCAATTGCATGAAAGAGACTGATCGATTAAAAAATGGCTTGTTTGTCACATTCATGGTCCGAGACCTTTAATGCACGGTAATTTTGTCCAAGGTGTTTTATTTGAAGTATAAAATGTTCACAATTGACACCATAAATAATTCCCACAAACCCAAAGGCTCATCTGTAGAACATTCATATTAAATACGAATCAAAACAGACGTGTCAATTCAAAGAAAAGTATATTTTCAATTATTAGAAACTATCAAATTGAACTATAATAACAAAACAAACAAGTACCAGGAGAAGAAAAATATTAGACATTTGAATTTTGATATTTTCATGATAATATGCGTATGAAAGAAAGAGGAAATACGTCAATTCTATAATGAATATAATTTGAATTATATTTTATAGCAAGAAACTAGATGAAGTGAAGGATTCGTGGAGAGCCATGAATGAAATAAGTTATAGTTGTGTACAAAAGGCCTCGATTGACGAAGTTTTGAATGCATATTTGGGACGTACGTATACCTTACACATTATATCATTGCAATTAATTTTTCTGATTTTTCATTACTCGAAGTAAATAATATGAGTCATGACTGTGACATTAACTGGACATCAAAAATAACCAGAAATATCGGTCAATCATTCGATGTATAACCTATGCCGAATGTTATACAACTGATATTGTTGAAATGTTGCCCCTCAAATAGAATTTAAAAAGGATAGCTCGTTTTCTTGGAAGCCACATATTAATATTTCATGTGATGAACTTAGATTCTGGGCGTTCAGATTGTTCAATCTGAAATATATGTTGTCTTCAATATATGTTGTCATGTGTATTAAGTACTAGGATTTATTCTGCCCTCGTTGAATCTATTATTCCTCACGATATTTCAGCCTCACACTCTACCTGTCTTGCTTCAAATCTCCAAACAAAAATAATCAAATGTATTAACATTTCTCGAGTTGAACAAGCATATAGGAATACCATGGAGTAACTGTTTTGTCATTCCAATATCTCATTAATCAATAAGCTATTCAACGACAAATTAATTATTGAATATAATTTTGATTTTTCTTACGGAAATATTGTAGATAACTCTGTTAATACTATGTTGCACCACTTTGAAATTCCTCTACTCGATAACAAATACGGTGAAATAAGTCTCGAATGTACAGAACCAACACTTAATAGAATTCTTGTAAATTGAAGGGATTTGTCCAGTCACAAAAATATAAAAACAGAAATCAAAATATGGTTACTTTTCAACTCATGATAGGGCCTACTTTTGTCCTTATATTCGAACATAATTTCTATTCCGGTATATAAAAAAAATTGGTACATTTTTTTGATTGAGTATATAGCCTATATTCTTGAATTTGGTTTTTGAGTAAGGTCAGTTTTGAAAATTGTTGTGATCACGCAGTTGCTTATGTGCTGATTGATTAGTATATTATTTTCATGTTATCGCATTTCAATACGCATGTGTTTTCATGACTCATAAATAGTAATTTATCGTAAAGCCCCCTACTTCATTTTTCCATTAATATCTTCACTTATATATCATTGATAAAAGCAATCTGTTGCAACTTTCCTTGTCTTTCTTGTAAGCTTTATTTCATTTTTTGATTTGTGGAAAAGCGATTTTATTTCGGATATCTGTAATTTTTCCATCTCTTGTTTTCTTAATTGGATGAGCGTAGCGAAGACTCAATTACACTGTACTTGAAAAATCGAAGGTGTTTTTTTTTTTTTTTTGTTTTTTTGTTCGCGCTCTACAGGTCAGACAGAAATTCAGATCATGATGAAACTTGGCACACACATGAACCCCTATCTGACTTGATGCTGTATAGTTTTGAGGCAAAATCGGTTCAACAATTCTTGAGATAAATCATTTTGAAGTTTTCAAAAAACCCATATGAATAAGCCAGGCGGAAAAAATGACAAAGTGAATGTTCTCCGAAATTTTTCAAATTTTCACAGAACTCGAACAACATAATAATACACACTATTCCGAACGTTTACTCAAATCGGATCAGCCGTTTTGATGTAAAAAAATATATAATGTTATTTGTGTCAATTATTCAAAGCTATTAAGATACCTATTAAATCAAAGCAACAAGTGTCACCACTTGATTGTAAACGATTAAAACAAAGCCTTCTTTATTATCATATAAATTATTAAAGAAAAATAAGATGGCAGTGATGTAATGGTTTGGATCTCAAGGTGTATATATATATATATATATATATAATAACCAATCCAAAGATAAGTTGATATGTTCCAGCTCATCCATCAACGCGGAAACACATAACGCGTTTGCCTAGTATTAATAATACAAAAAGTAACATTGAATCACTGAAACTAAATTTCATTAAACTTTGTAAATATTTATTCATTCATTTATATTGGATTGAACGACGCACTATAATGATAACTGAGATCTATTAGCGTTGGATGAATGATTAATGAGAAGATGAGATAAAGGTTTGTTAGGTATTTGAAAGGATAGTGGGAAGGAAGCGGTCGTGGCCTATATTGTAGGGACCATCCCAGCATTAGCCTGGACTACAGAGGGAAACCACGAAAAACCCATGTAAAGATGCGGACGGTGGCGGGGATTGAACCAGGTCCGATATGTCCCTTCACCTCCCGGATCACATGTAGCGAGTGCTTTCTAAATAATATGTCATTACAATTCGAACCTGCGAATCCCATCCTACTGTAACTATACAATTTAGGGATTCTAACCCCAAATTACACAGACTTATAATAGTAACTTCGAAGTTACTCAGCAATTGTAAGTTCATGCTCAAGCTAAAGCTATACGCAGGGTTGGGGCCATTTGATTTAGTCTGTGCCCCGTCTTATTTGTGTACAGTTTTGTCACTTTTAGTTATTAGTTGGTTGAAATATCAATGTTCAGTGCACTTATGACTCATGTAGAGGTGCCGCCGCCCGTTTCAAGGTATGAGTAAACGTATAAACATGACCAGCAAATCAATGTTTGCATGTTGGTTCCCCGCTAGTTCTCCCGTTGACCCTCCTCGCCAAAGTACGACCCTGATCTCGTCATGGTCCATGCAGCATCATATTATAGTACACATACCATCTACCAGGTGGGATGGATGGGTGGATGTATGGGTGTCACGGTAGAGTGTATGCGAGTGTAGGGTGGTCAAGCTAGGACCAGTGATCTAGTGGACAGTGCAACATACACAGTGATGAAGTGCGACATCAGATTTACACAACAACGATCATGATGGGGACGAAACACGTAAGTGTCATTCGTTTACGTCATGCAATATTTTTTAGTTTGATACATTCTAAATTGAAATATTCACGATTTTTGTTGATGGGTGTGAGCAAGGTGACACATTTACGAATATTCATCACGTAATATATTTTTGACATCGTTTTTTTTTTTATCAATTTCTAAAAACCAGGTATTTATATTCAACAAATCACAAGTAATTGAGACATATATAATCAAGCGTTTTAATTATTTCTATGAAAAAATGTCAATATATTTTTGTTCATCAATTTTTTTTCATATCATTTTTGAAATCGTATCATGGTATTTAAATGAAAAAAAAATTGCAAATTTGAAACAAGAATCATTCAGTTCAATAATGTATCCAAGAGAGAAAAGGTTAACCGGCACAGTAGCTGAGTGGTTAGCGCACTTGCTTCGTGTGACCCGGAAGGTGAAGGGACATATCGGACCCGGTTCGATCCCCGCCACCGTCCATCTTTACAGGGTTTTTTCGTGGTTTCCCTCTGTAGTCTAGGCTAATGCCGGGGTGGTTCCCACAATATAGGCCACGACCGCTTCCTTCCCACTATCCTTCCCATTACCCATAAAAAAACCTTCATCTCATCATCCCATCATCTCATTAATCATTCATCCAACGCCAATAGATCTTAGTCATCATTACAGTTCGTCGTTAAAACCCAATATAAAAAAAAGGTTCCTATAGTGTTAGGTTCCCTTTATACCACACCACTAGCGTGGTTCACTTCACCGTCACTTCATCTTCTGTGAATCCAAGTATAGGACCGAATATTATATCTGATGTATGGATGCGTTTGACCTAAAGACCTTAAGGACCTGACCCATGGAGCGCTACAATAAAATGTAGTACCATGAAAGTCGCTTGCAGTCTTCGCTTACGTTCTTGTGGATCTCGACACACTCGATCATTCTGTTCCAACGTCTTATACGCATGCGTTACGCATCGCAACACGCGCACGCGCACGTGTGAGTGTTCGTGACAGCAAGCGTCGGAGCAGGTGGCAGTGTATGATGCAGATAGTGACAGAAGGGGTTGTTGGCCTTTGTTGGGGTGGTGAGGGGGAGGAGCTGATATTTTTACGGTTAGAAAATTGTGTATGATTATTCGTGTTAGACGTATAATACCCACCACGCAATCATTATTCGTAATTAATAAATGTTTAACAACATAGTGACATCTGAATAACGTTATATTTTATTTGAACATAAATTGGGAACATTTAATTCAGTTTTGCCAAGGTGCTAAGATCGCCCTTGTTATGCTAATGTCAAAAATATTTCACTTTGTCATGCTTATGGCCTGATCAGTGCGCCTTGTAACGAATCGCACTCGAGGAGATTCAGTAGAAGAATCATTGATTGGAAATGTAGGACTCTGTGGAAGTTTTAAATGTCAAATAGTAATGATGAGAAAGAAAAATAAGTTGAAATATTGGATGATATTTTCCAATTAGAATGTTTTTCTGGATTGTAAAAGTTGATGAATGAAAAAAAGTCTATTCCGTATGTTATCAGAATTATTTAGGCCTAGTTTGTGAATTATTCAAACCTAATTAACTCATTATGTACCAAATTATTGAATTATATACATCTATTGTCAATTGTACATATATTGCCGAATATTTGAATATTTGAATTAACGTATTTTTGCAGCAATATAAATTTGCTTCAAAATTGGTGAAACGGAATGAGTTTATAGATGTTTGAGGCGTTTTCATGAGGAGCTTCCATTGACGAAACCAAACTTATTCCAGTTAGTTATATGGAATCGTATCACAAAATAAAAATTACTCTTGTCATTCAAACTTTGAAAAATCCCAATCATGTACTATAGCTTATTCCTAAAATTCAGCTCTCAAAATCTTTGATTCTTTGAATTACAAATTTCGAACTCTTTTTTTTTCATTCGTATAGTTTCAAAACAATCTTCTTTAACAAATGAAAAAAAACTCATTCTGTCTGTCATATTCTTTTATGAACACGATACATTTCTTATAATATATTAGTATTCATCATTGTTGAAGAGATTCAAGTTATTGAATCAACAATGGAAATGAAAACAGAAATTAAATCATGCAAAATGTTGATTACGTCACAAAATATCACGGACAAAAATATTGTGATACTTATAAAAAAAAAATGGGATGAAAGTTGATAAAATTCGTGAAGGTTTCATGTTTGGCTCTTTAAATTTGATGTTAAATAATATAGGCCTACGCATGATCTACTGTGGCTCTACTGTGAACGGTGGGTACGATCCAATTTGAAACTGTAGGTCATAATTTTTGAGGAAAAACAGTAGGACAACTTTCAAGTCACAAAACAGATACCCACCGGAAAAAATTGAAAAAACACCCCCAAAATTAAAATACCCAGTGAATTTGAACACATGCAATAGAACATGTCAATGTAAAATGTTTCACAGCAATACGACTATAGGTATAACCATCACGAAGAAAGTAACATAATTCTAAAAGTGTCATAAGTCATTGTTGCAAGAGACGAACAACAAAATGTCGACCAATTGGTATGAACAATATGTTGCTTGATAGAAGCCTATGCCATAAGAGAAGTCCACTTATTCTGTCTACACATTTTTATATCTAGTTGTAAGTTTTTATATTTCCTATATTTGTACGATGTGGGAATCTTTGGATTGAATAAATAAAAATAAATGAATGAATAAATAAACAAATAAGTGATTTTTAAAGATCGAAATATCCAGTTGAATGACCATTAAGAAAACATTATTCGAGTTGCATGGAGAAGGAATTCATCAAGCCGAGCGTTCTCTCTCTCTCTGACCCGGCACCTCCACCCAGCACTCGGCGGTGAGGGCAGCGAAATATCAAGTATAAAATGATCACACAGAAAAAATTATTCGAGTTGTATGAATAAGGAATTCATTAATGTGTGAAGATTTTGAGTACAATTCATACAAACATTTAGAGCATTATAAACCATTTTTTTTGTTCACCCATAGTTCACCATAGAATAAAATGGAATAAAATAATTTATTGTCTTTTTTCTGATCAAATACATGATATAAGACAGTCAGTCGGTACAAAAATTGTCACAAAACGATGGTACAACAATGAAATTAATAATAGACACATATGGTCCCACTGCATGTTCCATTTTGAGGAGAACATCAAAATTCAAACATGCGGTGGCTACACAGAAGAAAAGCTTCACCCATTTTGGAAAATGTCTTAAACATGGCCATCATCATCGAATTAAAGAGATCTATTTCTATACTTAAGTAATAACATGATTTGAAAGTTTTATATCTTTTATTAAACGTAATAATATGATATTGGATGGCAAATTAAGATACCCTAGTCAGTCTGATCCTTGGTGAGAAAACAGAAAAAAATTGAATCTCCAAATACTCCAGCATATAGAATAAAATACATTCCAGCTGATCTCAATATATTGAACAGTGGTGAAAACCTTCATAGGTCCCTCCCTGACTCCATAAGTAAACAGGATAACAATCAATATAAAATACATTAGAAAATGTACATTTGTTACATTAGAACAAAACATAATTAAAATGACCGAATGGTGAATTCATGGAATGATGAATTAATTAATATAATAATTAATATAAGATAAGATAATATAATTATCATATTTAGGATAATATAAGATAATTAAGATGATATAATATAAGATAATTAATGAAATAATGATACTGTAACATAAAACATAACAATACTGATTAATAATAATTGGAAAAATAAATAAAAACGTTGATGGATAATGGATATATGAAGGTCTATGGGTGGTTTCTAAATATTTGCATGAAATCTCTCTGGGCTGATATTCCGATCTAATATTTAAAAGAATCTATCATAAAACGTTCACTATGAAGTCACGAAAGAACTTTGAAATGGTTCCTCATAGGCAACTTCAAACAGTCCAATCACCTCGATTTCTCTCAAGTTAAACTTTTCTTTAAAGTAAGTGATGGTCGGCTCATAGATTTGTTTTCTTTTCTTGATTGACCTCCTCTGGTTGATTCGCATCCTTCTCAAATCTAACAGTCTGATCCAGGATGAACCCTCTGCCACACTTCCCGTCGATGGCTACGATATTTCCGTCGGCGTGTCTCATGGATAAAGATCGCCATTACCATAGTGCGTGCCTGGTGATAAAAACTGTGTGTAACTGTTTGTCCTTCATTGCCTGTATAAAACTATGATCTAATCACCAAATTTTGACGTTTTCAAAATCAAGTCATTTTTATATATAGTTTTCGTTATTATAGGACGTGCAGGGCGAGATCTGAGGTTTTCCTCAAATATAGAGGCTCAGTATATACTCACTCAGTACAGCGTGATGCTTGACATATATTGTCCACGCTGGATGATTGATAGAGAAATCCTACACTCACTTCTTCAACGTTGCTACATGAACAACGTTTATGCTACAGAAGGACAGATATACACGAATAATCAAGGAATTAGTCGAAAGATTATGAGCTTTTATCCAACTGCAGACCTTATCTTCAGCTACAGGTTATAAAATAACGAAATTTAAAGGCATCAGTGTCCGTCTGACTTGTAGAACGCGTCCAGAAACTAAACAAACGAACAGTGACGCAGTCCATAAGAGTCAGATGGAGTTTTCGCTTACGCTCAAATTTTTTCATTTCCTTTCTTGAAATTTCACACAATTTTCTTTTTTCTCATTTAAATAATGGTTTTCTTCAAAGAAGATTAAAACCGGATGCGACGAAAATTTTTCGAAAGAGCGGTTTTTTAATCTCTCACAAAATGGAATGACCTCTGGATCCTCCGCTGGGTTTCCCAGAATAACCTTGCGATCGCCATTGTTGTTGGAAGTGCGTTGTTAATGGAATACCGTTGCGCCAAGGTCTATAAAACGTTGGTGAATAATATCACCGAGTCGGCCATTGAAGCAGAGATAAAGCCACCCTGCTCGGTCAGCTGAGGCACCGCTTCAGAAACCGAAGTCACCGTTGGGCGTGGGTTCGAGTCCCGCATAAGGCATGCATTTTTTAAACGTCCTTTCACTCATCATCACTTCATAGTTTCATTAATCACCTGCTCATTCGTACTCCCGCCTAAGTTAGCTGTTGGTGGGGTCGTTAAGCGAACAATAATCATGATCAGCAGAGATAAAAGATTCTGTGGTCAGAAATGCACCTTTGAGCCAGTTGATCTTATATCAACCTTATATCAATCAATATTATTCACTTCATATTGATGACGATCATTATTATTGTTTGCTACACGACTTCATCAACAGCTACGTTATTTGGAGGTATACGAATGAGCTGGCGGTGGTGAAACTATGAAGATGAAGATAAGTAAAATGATGCTTAAAAAACTCATGACTTATGAGTATTTGATTGACTTACTGATAACTTATTTGATATGAGAAAATATGGGACATAATTAGATAAGGGGATAGAAGGAAATTGAATTCATAAGGACCGCTCTTATGGAAGAATGCGATATATTTTAGAACCTCTGTTGACTTATATTGTAGTTATCATCAATTAATATTTATTTACACACGCGAAAAAAAATTGGATTTGAAGAACGGGAGATGGAATTATGTTTGTAAATCGAGAAGTATAGTATGTGACCCCTGTACATACGCCGTCTCTGGAAGAACCCCAGGCGGCGAAGGCCAAATTTTTTTCAGATCTTTTATTATTACTCAGCCCACTTTTACAGTGAGCATATTCAGCGTGAGTTATCGTGCATCTTGAGTAACATATTGTACTCGCAATTCAACAAAAATGGTCAGTCACCGACCTGAATATAAATATGATGTATTGTAGGATTCAATCATGAACGACTTAATATCATCTATGATATCATCTATGATCATCTATCTATGATTTGATGAAACCGTTACAGACAAATTAGAGTAATAGGTTCATCATTTGACATAGATATTAAAACAATCTTCATCAATCATTTGAATATTCACAATTGTTCCCAAAATACAAGACAGTCAACAAAAAACAGGAAATTCAGCGTCCCGTTCAAGCTCAAAAATCATACGGGACGAGTACCAAAACAGGACGGATGCTTATCTCAATTATGCGGGACTTGAACACACGCTCGACTGTGGCTTTAATTTCTAGAGCGATGCCTCAGATGACTGAGTTATGTGGAGGGTGATTTTATTTAATTTAATCGTAGTTTATAGATTATCGTAGGCCTGATATCAAGTGTACGGCCCTCAGTCTATTCGAATTATGATAACTATATCATACATTACTATAATGACTGAAGAAATTCATGAGCCAACCTCCGTAGCTCAGTCAGCTGTTGAGGCACCACTTCATGAACTGAAGTCACCGTTGGACGTTGGTTCGAGTCCCGCATAAGGCATGGATCTTTGTAAACGTCCTTTCACTTATCTTCATTTCATAGTTTCATAATCACCTGCTCATTTTTACCTCCGTATAACTTGGCTGTTGGTGGGGTCGTTAGCAAACAATAATAATAATCATAATAATAATAATAATAATCAGAAATTCATGATGCACTTTTGTCAGGATGGATGACCATGACTGGAATCAAACCCCGGTCTATTGAATGACTGCCGGTTCAAAGAGCTCCACCGCTGTCGCGTACAGTTTGAGAGGTATGACTAATATTTGGCAGATACAGATTTGGATTGAATTGAATATTAGGGTTTTAAGGGCATCGACAGCGAGGTCATTTAGCGCCTTACAGATTTGGATATAGATATATACAGTTACAGTTATATATATATATATATATATATATATATATATATATATATATATATATATATATATATATATATATATATATATATATAGAGAGAGAGAGAGAGAGAGAGAGAGAGAGAGAGAGAAATAAAGGATACCGCATCAAAGAATTATATATTAAAAATAAGAGCAGCAAAAAAATCGAACTAATGAGAAAAGGTTCTTTCTGTGATTATTTCATGAAAAATCATTGCACGGAGTCAGATTGAATCGAAGAAAATCAGATAAGTGGAAGAAAATTCAAAACGCAATCGAAAATCGAAAATAATAAATAGTAGGTCTATACAACCTATCATATAACATTATGTTATATTTAACAGATCACGGAAACAGAAAAGGAAGCAGAATAAATATCCAAACAATCTCAGAATAAATATATACATGAACGTTACAGTTGTTAAAAACTCTTTCGTGATATGTGATTGACAAATTAAACTTTTCGTTGATTCATACTGTATTAATTGCCCTCTTTCTCCTTCTCTTTCGATTTCTTCAACTCACCCCCTCACACAACTTGGAGTACTATGAACGTGGGTGTTGCGAGCCTCTTTGTTATCATCATTACAGTATTGGACAGATCATCACCTCGGTTACAAACTGTAATGTTTTTAACACCAAAATGACTAGTTTTCGCTTCCAACGCTTGTATCATCAGTGATGATTGAACGTCTGAATTCTGCCATGTCCGGTATGACATGGTTAGCGCATCGACCCTATAGCTAGGGCAATTGTTCCGATAGCCAGTGTATCCGGGGACATGTTGAATAGACTTCCGCTTTACTAGTCAGTGTCCTTGGTTACCTGCGTGACGCTGCTTCCGGCCTACATAGCTCTAACTCAAAACACTTGCTTGCCTGACTCGGCCGGGCTTCGAACCCGGCCAATATTCAACCTCTTTATTATCGCGACGGTCAAGTCAGTAGATGTGACGACATTTATAACACTTGAAAATTTAAAGTATTGCTTAAAATCATCTCGAAAATATATTTATAATATACTTGTATCCACGAGAGATGACTGTTACCTTATTTCACATCATAAGCTCACGAATGGCTCAAGCCCTCATCTCTCGTGAGTCTAATTTTGAAAAATTGCATCAATTATTATTTTATTTTAATTCCAACTTTCAGATGTTTTTAAGAATTTCGGTCTCAACTCAATTCAAGTCGTAATTTGATGAATTGAAATTGTATATATATATATATATATATATATATATATATATATATATATATATATATATATATATATATATATATATATATATATCATATTATATATACTGGTATATATTTTCATGCACATATATGTATATATATACATTGTTTTATGTAGGCTTACTCAAGTGAAATGTTTTGAGAAATTCCCAGTTTCAGATCATTTGTTTGTGGATTATAACTTATCGATAAGTTAATGACTTTCTGCGTGACTATCGGTCGGCTGCACACTTTTTTAAAATCCTAATTTCCAACTCGGAAATGAACGATGTGATTCGTTTGAAACGTCGTCAATTAAGTTGTCGATAGAATATGTTCTACACAAGACTGATTCGAAACTATAAATTTCACAAAATATATATACATTTATATTTATTCATAATCTTCCTGAGATTATTTTTAAATATTAGCCGGAATTAAACAACAGATGTTTGAAATATATCCATCAAATTCGAATATAGAAAATTAAGAACATCCAAGAAATTATCATAGTTTTTCAATCACGAGAGGATATGATTAATTTTATCAGCGTACATTTTTGAAAAATTATATAACTTATTGATTGAAATAAATATGAGCATGAATCAGAATGTGTATAATTCTCCTGAAAAATAATTCATTGTTTTCATACAATATTGGACAATTGTATAATTTGAGTTATTATTTAAATCTATTCGATAGAGAGAATGACAATTTAATTGACGGCTGTCCGCATAGCGGGATACCAAGATGTTACAGCGTAATATAGTCAATAAATAGTACAATGGTTATTTACAAAACTGATAAAAAATTGATTACAGAAAAATCCTGAAATATAAAACTAATTTAATTGAGGGTAGATAACAAAAGTATGAAAAAACTCATTATATCCATTCATTATATTCATCAGTATTCATTATATCCATAATCTAATCTAGTCCAATTCGTGTGTCAAAAACTGTTCAGGTTAATCATCATTATTTTCATACTTACGGTACTAATTCTTCAATTGAGTTGGATACACTAATGTAGTCCTACTCATGCATTTGGGTGGTAAAATTGACAAGTATCACCTTCATACATAATGTATTGCATATCATGAGATCTGGATGGGAATGAATAAACTCATTTTACCGTTGTTTTTCAACTACTTTCACATTCTGAGTATCCATTTTATTGATTGACATCGTGAATCGTGGTAAGCGATTATTTTACAAAATTGGCAAACGCAGCATATCGGTGTCAGATGAAGAATATATTTATATAAAATAATAATATAATACTAATAATATGATATAACATAATAAAATGATAATAATAATATCCTATGGGGTAGGTGGGCCTACCCCTTGGTTTAATGAAGCTAACTCAAACTTCATTAAATTTCATAACATTCCAACTTCGTTGAAAATTAAATTCAATATGTCCAAAAACTTGAACTATCATCAAATGAGTCTGTCAAATTGCTATTCTTACAGTAACTGAATTCATTTTTTTGTTGAATACTAATATTATTCACTTCTCTCGCCATATGATATTCTCATGAATATTTTCAAAATTTCAATAATCGATTTCTCAAAATCTATTTGACCAATTGCTACTAAAAAATATGCAGTTTTCAAGTCAGAATATACGAGTACGTATAATTGATAATGTTTAGAAGAGTGGGTTCCGAGATGATCGATTTCGTCTTGCAAACTGTAGAGTGGGTAAAAGAAACAAACAAACAATAAACAAACAAACAACCAACAAATAGAGCGTGACCCGATTTGGAACGAATTGAAACATTCAACTGGGAGTCAAAAAGTACAACAATATTAACAACATCAATAATAAAACGATTTGAAAATATTCACCAAATTATTAAGAACCAATATTGGTATACAGAAGAATTTACGTAGGGTCCATTATACATTTTTGAGAAAGTTTTTGAACAATTCAGATCCGGCTGAACCAACTGATGATTAAGTATCCATCAGTTGATTATTAACATTCCATATTATTAGTCGAGGTACGACAATGAAAACATATTTAACTAAGGTCTCGTTTTACGAATGATAAATTTGTTGATTGAGCGATATCTAGAGGATCAACTTGTTATTACCCTTGGGGACCAATGGTATTTATGTACGCCAATTAATAATTAGCTTAGTTAACACATTTTTACTATTGGTCATATGGGGTCTTAGATTGATGCAAAATTCACTGATTGATCCTATAATGTTTAATTCGCTAATTATCAGTTAGCCCAACCAGCTCTTCTGTTTTATATAATCCTATAATTTATGAAGCTTTTATTCATATAAAATCACAACACCAGTGGTTATATTAGTGAAAATTCAGAACTGCGTCTATGAAAAAATCAATCATATAAAAAGACAGGTTCCGCGCGGATACTGGGGGGTGTGTGGGGGGGGGGGGATCCACAGCCCCACAGGGAATTTTTTGAAAAACTTTGTTTTTTAAAGTATCTTGTTACTATATGAGAATATGTATAGGCCTACGGTTGTTGCTTCATAATGTATTATTACTAATATGCATTATTAGTGTTATTAGTATAATTAGGCCTATAGTGTATTATTATATAGGATACTTGATTTTAAAACTGCGCAAATGGAAATTGAGAGCTGCATTTTTGACGTTTAGAACTGCGCATATTAGGGTCAACTGCGCACTAATATAACCCCTGCACAACACCACCTATATATAGTATACTTCAAACCCATTCACAAGGTTGCATCTCACTCTTCCGGTAGTTGCTTTTTGCATGATAATATCAATATCATGATAATAATGATAATATGGTATACAGGTTAGGTAAAAAAGGAAGAAATATAGGTTAAAGTAATTACAGTAATTGTATGCAAGTAGGTCGTGAAAGTAACATGCACCCTTTTTGTATTGCCAAGTGTGAAAAACATTGGTATACGTGGTTTTTATAATTGCTGCAATAACAATTTATTTCTTCATAGCAGACATGGAATATAATAATGGGCCTGAACATATTGAGATTCGAATGCCAATAATTCAAACATTAGGCAGGTATACATTTAGGTTATTGAAATCTGTGTTAGTTTGACTAACGATCAGGCAAACGGTTCTGATCTCACATTTGTTTCAATTTATTTATAGGTGCAGTCCACAAAATCTTGATGAACATATTTATAACTTGGTATTCAAGTTATCATGCTCAACCTTGATGATATTAATTTATGAAAAATAATACATTTTATCTTGAGTAAATCCAGATATCATTGGTATCAAAATTTACTTGAATCTGTGAATAAAATGAGAATGATTTTCTAAAATGCGCCTCATGGTTATCAACGCGAGATCTTACACCAATCCAAATTATTTACAGTACATTTTGTTAAATATCAAATATTTTCAATAATATGTTCATGATTGTATTACCGTACATATATATATATATATATATATATATATATATATATATATATATATATATATATATATATATATATATATATATATATATATACATATATATATATATATATATTTATATATATATATATATATATACATATATATATATATATATATATATATATATATATATATATATATATATATATATATATATTTAAATTTATATACATATACATATATATATATATATATATATATATATATATATATATATATATATATATATATATATATATATATATATATATATATAAATATATATATATATATATATATATATATATATATATATATATATATATATATATATAAATATATAAATATATATATATATATATATATATATATATATATAAATATATATATATATATATATATATATATATATATATATATATATATATATATATGATGATATATATATATATATATATATATATATATATATATATATAAATATATATATATATATACATATATATATATATATATATATATATATATATATATATATATATATATATATATATATATATATATTCATTCATATATAAATATATGAATACATAAATTTCAATATATGACTATGCCACGATTTGCGGGTTGCCCTTCTTTGAAACAGTTGATGGTTCGGTTTGAAAAGAACCTTGCATCTCAGAACCAAGGACAATCCGCATCCGCCGCTCGTGGAATTACCATGACCAATTTACCCCTGAATCGATCCTGAAACTAGAAGAACGATCTTTCTTTTTTCTTTAGTGTATCCTACACCTACAAAACACCCACACCTAGTTTAGTCCTACGGATATGTTAAAGTAGTTGTATATATGATGACTAGTCAAGACTGTTATTTCGTACTCTGTATTGCCTCCGAAAGATCTTCATTTCTATCGCTATAGAGACAAAATGATTTCATTGAGTTAATCTTATTACCATCACACATTTCATTGAGTGAGTGTAAAGATGACCCAACTTCACCGTACTTGAAAAACCAAAGTGTTTATCTTTTTTGGGAGTTGTTTTTGTTCGCGAAAAATGTTGATGAACTGATGGAAAATACATAAGGCCTACTATAATATATGACTTGATATTGTATAGTTTTGAGGCGCGATAGGTGTATACAAGGGGTTAACAACTCATGAAATCTGGTGTACACTTCTCATGAAATTTTCCTGAAACCCATGGAAATCTCCTTGAAACCCCTTAAAATCTTTTTGAAATCTCTTGAAATCTCTTTGTAATCCATTGATATCTGAAATCAGGTGTATACCAAATTTACTAGTTGTTTACCCCTCGGGTGTATATTCACATTAGAGAAATACTCTTTCAAAATTTTGAAAACCTACGTAACAACAAGCCAGTAGTGAGAATTTGTGAAAAAATTCTTTGAGTAAATTCAAATTTTCGGGAAATTCACACAGACAAATGATACACGTACATTATTTGGATGTTTTACACACATCGGGTGATCCGTACTGAAAAGATAATAATTAAAAATGTATTTTTTTACATCGAATAAAGCGATATTGTGAAAACTGTAGAAGAGATCAACAAATGATAAATATGTGAACCAGGACGGCGGTGATTTAATAGATTTGAAATCAAGATGTGTAAATAGCTTTCAGTCACATTTGATATACAATCTCGCTCATCGTAACATATATGCTGCTGTTTCCCAGAGTAAGCCGGGTATATACTAAAACATGCGAATTAGATCAGCAGAAAAACCTAATTTTTATGTCGATTGTTGATCACTATAACACACAGAGAAAGAGATCGTGTGAAAAATTGACGATCGTCACCACCCCGTCTCCTACCACCCTCCCACCCAATTCTGTCACCTAATACTTGGAGGTTTGTAATTTCCAAGAGTTCACAAACTAATGATAAAGATCGATTTTTAATCAACTAGATATATACCAATTGATCAATCAATCTTGAGTTCTCAGGATCAATGTTATGCGTATATATATGTATAAATATATATATATATATATATATATATATATATATATATATATATATATATATATATATATATATATATATTTATATAAATATATATATATATATATATATATATATATATATATATATATATATATATATATATATATATACATATGAAGAATCATTCTTTTTATATGGTAAAGAGATTGCTGTTGTATTGCCCCGTCCGAATAATCCTATCCTGTCAATCGTCATCCTCAGCCCAAATTGGGATTTAGTGGTTTTGTGTCAAGTTCAACATGTGAATGATGATGAAAAATTTTTCATTTTGAATAAGGCTTCGTCTTCGTGAAAATATTTTTGAAAAATCAATGATATTTCACAATAAAAATACATACGTTTCTAACTTTTTACACGGCACACTACAATTTCTACAATTACACTTTTTCGATAGATCCAATATCGAG